>CM076970.1:55542743-55667213 GCA_039105355.1 Benthosema pterotum | reverse complement strand
CCCTGTTTAACTAAGGAGCCAAAGTGCCTGCACTGATGCAGGTACAACAGGTGAAACAGATTAAGCCCTAATTAGCTGGCTGCCACTAGAGTTTATAAACCTCAATGAGTTGGACTGTAAGACCTTGTGAGCTTGTAGATCTGCAAAATCTGCAAATAGGCTTTATACACAGGAGGGTATGCAACAACACACGCACACACACATCCTATGGAACCAAATGGACCCGTAAGGGTCCATTTGGTTCCAATAGCATAAACCACACCCCCTCTGTCTTCCTATTGGCTGGTCTTTACACAGCTATAAACTTGGGTTTGGAAACATGCTACCGCCTCAATATTTGGTAGATAGCCTTCTTAGACCAATAGGAAGGAGTAGTACTGCTTAAGCCGCCCCCTCTGTCTTCCTATTGGCTGGCCTTTACACAGCTATAACTTGTTTTGCAACATGCTACCGCCTCAATATTTGGTAGATAGCCTTCTTAGACCATAGGAAGGAGTTGTACTGCTTAAACCACACCCCCTCTGTCTTCCTATTGGCTGGTCTTTACACAGCTATAACTTGGGTTTGGAACATGCTACCGCCTCAATATTTGGTAGATAGCCTTCTTAGACCAATAGGAAGGAGTTGTACTGCTTAAGCCCGCCCCTCTGTATTCTATTGGCTGGCCTTTACACAGCTATAACTTCGGTTTGCAACATGCTACCGCCTCAATATTGGTAGATAGCCTTCTTAGACCAATAGGAAGAAGTAGTACTGCTTAAGCCCCCCCCTCTGTATTCCTATTGGCTGGCCTTTACACAGCTATAACTTGGGTTTGGAACATGCTACCGCCTCAATATTTGGTAGATAGCCTTCTTAGACCAATAGGAAGGAGTTGTACTGCTTAAGCCCGCCCCCTCTGTATTCCTATTGGCTGGCCTTTACACAGCTATAACTTCGGTTTGCAACATGCTACGCCTCAATATTTGGCAGATAGCCTTCTTAGACCAATAGGAAGGAGTTGTACTGCTTAAGCCCGCCCCCTCTGTATTCCTATTGGCTGGCCTTTACACAGCTATAACTCGGTTTGCAACATGCTACCGCCTCAATATTTGGTAGATAGCCTTCTTAGACCAATAGGAAGTAGTTGTACTGCTTAAGCCCGCCTCCTCTGTATTCCTATTGGCTGGCCTTACACAGCTATAACTTGGGTTTGGAACATGCTACCGCCTCAATATTTGGTAGATAGCCTTCTTAGACCAATAGAAGGAGTTGTACTGCTTAAGCCCGCTCTTCTGTATTCCTATTGGCTGGCCTTTACACAGCTATAACTTGGGTTTGGAACATGCTACCGCCTCAATATTTGGTAGATAGCCGTCTTAGACCAATAGGAAGGAGTTGTACTGCTTAAGCCCGCCCCCTCTGTATTCCTATTGGCTGGCCTTTACACAGCTATAACTTCGGTTTGCAACATGCTACCGCCTCAATATTGGTAGATAGCCTTCTTAGACCAATAGGAAGGAGTTGTTCTGCTTTAGCCCGCCTCCTCTGTATTCCTATTGGCTGTCTTTACACAGCTATAACTTTGGTTTGGAACATGCTATCGCCTCAATATTTGGTAGATGGACTTCTTGGACCAATAGCAACAAGTTAGCGCTACTTAGCATTATTGCATTACTTAGCATTTTTAGCATTTTCACAATAATTGGCTGTACTTAGCATTATTAACAATACATAGCATTAGCATTACGTAGCATTATTAGCATTTTCACAATAGTTTAGTGTTACTTAGCATTATCAACAATACTAGCATTAGCATTACTTAGCATTATTAACTATACTTAGCATTAGCATTAGTTAGCATTATTAGCATTAATTAACATTACTAACATTTTCACAATACTTAGCGTTACTTAGCGCATTATTAACTATACTTAGCATTAGCATTATTAGCATCATATATTTTATTTTCTTCAACTTTTCACTTTTTCACGTTTTTTTCACTTACCTTTCACCTTCCCTTTTGCCTTTTTTCTCTTCCTTTTTCACTTTCCTTTTTACGTTTTTCACTTTTTCACTTCCTTTTTCACTTTCCTTTTCACTTTTTCACTTTTTTTTCACTTCCTTTTTTCAACTTTTTAATAAGCCGTCTACTGTTCATACGCAAGGACTGAAACGTTTGGCGCCCCCTCGCAGTTTCTGCAGAAACTGCCTTTCTAGTGATAACTTGATATTCTGTTTTTGGAAACTTCGACACGCGACTCCTCCCAGAGTTTTTGCCGCACGCACCCGAGCCATGTGTCAAATTGACCGGCATCTCGGAATGGTTTGCTTGTATTTTTCTAAGAGATTCGTTGTATAGTTTAATTGATATTAATTTATTAGTCACGCATGCACACACACAGCTCTTGGGACAGGCACACCCAAATATGGAGTGGAAGATGCACGTGCACACACACCCACGCGCACAGCAAGAGGTTTCTGCCTGACTTACACAGCATGTTAGCATAAACATGTTAGCATTTTAACATTAGCTTTAGCTATTGGAAGCATTAAAGGGGAACTCCACCCATTTTCAACATTCTAATATGTCATTAGTATACCCTAGAGGTGCTGGGTGGACATGATGAAAAGTCCCCCCATTCTGTGTTCCCAAGAAATGGAGGTCTGAAGAAAACCACTAACATGGGAAACATCTTGATGATTTCATCAAAATGTATTTTCACCATGTTAATGGTAACAAATGGAACCAAATGAACCCGTCAGGGTTCATTTGGTTCCATTTGTACATTCTCAGAAAAATGTTGAAAATGGGTGGAATTACCCTTTAACATCATCTATAGGTATTGAAATCAATGTAATTAGCTCTTCACTAAGCCCCTCCCCAATCCGACCTTGTCCAATAGGCACGTTGGAAGAGGAAAGCTTGACCAGGAATGCTTGACCTCAACAGTTGCTAAAGTATTTGGGTTGGCATTGGACAGTGAGCAAACCCCACCCCAAAGGGTGGGGCTTAGAGAAGAGCTCATTGATTGAAGGTCAAGCTTTGTTTCACTATCTTAATGATTTTACTTTTAGGACCTTTCCTTCCTGAGATAGTACAAATGGAACCAAATGGACCTGCTAGGGTCCATTTGGTTCACATTCGTACACTCTCAGGAAAATGTTGAAAAAGGGTGGAATAGTTAGCATTATTAGCATTATTAGCACAATACTTAGCATTATTTAGCATTATTACATATACTTAGCATTAGCATTACTTAGCATTATTAGCATTTTCACAATATTTAGCATCACTTAGCCTTATTAACTATATTTACCATTGGACATTACTTAGCATCATTAACCATAGTTAGCATTGGTTAGCATTATTAGCATTTTCACAATACTTAGCATTGTCAGCAACACTTAGCATTAGCATTACTAGCATTATTAGAAATACTTAGCATTATTAGCATTTTCACAATACTTAGCATTACTTATGCTACCTTAAACTGTTCAGCTTCATGTAGTGATTATGCTTGTATTCAACCTTTTATTTTCTTAAGCTTTTCACTTTCTCGCGTTTTTTAACTTCCTTTTTTCCTTTTCCTTTTCACTATGTCATTTTTTCACTTCCTTTTTCAGTTTCCTTTTCACTTTTCAGTTTCTTCACTTCCTTTTCAGTTTCCTTTTCACTTTTCACTTTTTTCACTTTCTTTTCACTTTTTTAGTTTTTTCACTTCCTTTTTCAGTTTCCTTTTCACTTTTTTTCACTTTTCTTTTTCAACTTTTTTCACTTCCTCAAACCAAATCATCATGTTTTTCCTCATTGTACTGTTTGTCAGCTTTAATACGCCGTCTACTGTTCATACCAAGACTGAAACGTTTGGCGCCCCCTCGCAGTTTCTGCGGAAACTGCCTTTCTAGTTATTATTATTATTCCGGGTCCGCTCACTTTTTTTTCGGCGCGCTACTCGTCCACAGTTCTAGTAGCACGCAGTTGTGCCATACGTCATATCGAGCGGAAAAAAATCAGAATGGTGTGCTTGTATTTTTGCTAAGAGAAATATTACATGTTTAATTAATATGAATTAATTAGTGCATTATTTTGGCCCATTGAAATGAATGAAAAGTGCAAAAAGTGAAGTTCAAGTATTTTTCCCTCGGAGACCGTAAGGGCTATGCTTACACAAATCAGGAGGCCGTTGCAATAATTTAAAAATTAATTGCATTATGACATATATAATTACGTTATCGTTCGGCCAGATGGTGGCGCTATAACTGGTCATGTACATTTTGGCCTATAACTCTGAACCGTAGTCGTAGAATCAAAATTGTTTTTTTCCATGGATTCCTTGGATCATGACGCATCTCTCATATAGGCCACGCCCATTTGCGTCAGGATAGATTTTTCCGCCATTTTGATTTTCTCCAAAAACACATTTTTGCCCCCATTCCTGCATATTTTGTCCAAATCTCACGAAAATCGTACACATATCTCGGAGCTTCCGATCAAAATAGCGTTGGCAGAATTTTGATATCACGTATCGTTAGGCCGCAATAGCCTTCCGAAGTTAGTGGGAGGGGCCTATTTTACAGAAAAGGCCACAATTCCATGCACCGAATGTCCAATCCACCCAAAATTGAATACAGGTCTAGGGTGATGGCTTCAACAGATTGCAGAGAGCAATTCCATTTTCAACCATAGGGGGCGCTACAAAGTGCACGAAATGTAACTATTTTTTGTAAAATGTCCAATCCACCCCAAATTTGAATGACAGGTCTTGGCTGAGCCCTTCAACAGAGTCCAAAAGCAATTCCATTTTCAACCATATGGGGCGCCACAAACGCACAAAATGTAAGTTTGTTGCAAAAAAACGCCATTCAGGGGGAATAAATGCCCTCCAAATACTTCCACGTGACCCCGGGGAGACGTAAAAGTTCACATCGTAATTGGTACCGGAAGCTGCGGGGAGGTCGACGCAAAGCGGACAACGCAACCACACTTTGCAATTGTTAAATTGCGAATATTCTAGTATTGAGTTGTGGTTGAATGTATCAACCAATGGATTGAGGGAAGGTTGTTTTAAGTGTAGTTGTACTCAGATTGAGGGTAGAGTTCAAGGTTTTCTTTTTTCTTTCTGAGGCTCAGGTTAGGGTTAAGGTTTATGCAATAGTTTTACAGTGTGTAACTGTAACCACACCCGCCGGAGCTAAACGACAGAGAAACCAAGACTATCCCTTCAGTGTTGCCAACTGACAGAATCCAAAATGCACTAGTGGCACTTCCAAAATGCACTAGAATGCGCTAGAGCAGTGGTTTTAAACCTTTTTCATACCAGGGCCCACTATTTATTGTGCAGTTTAGCCACGGAGGAACACCGTTTGATTGTTGAGTTTAGTCTCTCAGACTAATTTAGGAGAAATAACTGGTTAAAATGTTGGTCAAAATAGCAATTCTTCTAATTTTCTGAATGTGTAGAGTCGTGGAAATTAGGCAATTCAGATGTTTAATATAATTTAACTCTTGAGAGCGTAAAAAAAAAACTAAATTTGTTTTAATTTTACACTCAAGAGTTACAGAGCCATAAGGGCCCATTTGGTTACCAATGGTCCTTTCTAGGAAGGAAGGAGGACTCTATCATAGGAGGAAAAATGGTGAAAAACAAGGGTTTTATCTCTGGCGCCTGTCAACCAATTTCACCCCAACTCACCATACAGCCAAAAAAAGCACCAGATTTTCTGCCAGAGTTTTTCCACTAACTTTTGGCGCTAGGGGGGGTCTGGGAAAAAAGATAATTATAGCGACAAATGCACCAAGTGGCAACACTGTGTCTATCCCTTCCCTTCTCTTCCATGACGATGACGCAGCGATGTGTTGACACAGCGATAGGGCTATCTGATTGGACCACACCCTGAGGAGGACACGCCCCTACACACACACACACACACACACACACACACACACACAAACATCACACACACACACACACACACACACCACACACACACACACACACACACACACACACAGCCTCTCCAGTGTCATTTCAACACAGTAGTAGTATTTCAGTCATTCTCACGTGTCTAGTCTGATCGCTGGATGCTGTTTAGGGTTCATTTGGTTTAGAATAACCTGCTGTACTCCAACACCTACCTGGATACTAAAACAAGACTTGTTGAATAGAATACCTACTGTACTATACTACAATACCTACCTGGATACTAACACAGAACTCGGAATGGCCGTTCAGTCTGAACATATGAGTGAGTAAAGGAACTGTTTTTTTTTTTTGTGTTTTTATGGAGAATACTGTACATTTGGATCTGTGTGGGTCATGGTTTTCAATCTTTTTGATATATACAATATTTTAGCCCCCACAGACCCCAAAACTTCTAAAGAGTTATTTTGCTTTCGTCCACAATTCCAGGCTGGATTTGGGGAAACAAAACAGTCCAACATACAGATCAAAGTCACCATTAATCTTCTACATTCTCTAGTTGTGTAGACTTGGGATAATTTCACATGATGAATATTTCAACTCTTTGATAGCGTAAACATGAAACCAAATAAACCCCGTAAGGGACTAAGGGTCCATTTGGTTTCATGTTTACGCTCTCAAAGAGTTACATCTAATTAACCAACTGTCCCGTCATTTAGCCTGGGGATTACCTGGAACCCTCTCAGGGGCCACTGGTGGTCCCCGGACCACCTGTTGAAAACCCCTGGTGTGAGTGAATTGACTTTGTGCTGTGCTGAGTCTTTATATAACCCAATTATGGGCTCAAACAGTTGATTAAAACAGAGGTTCACAAACTAGGGGCAGGACCCCCAGGAGGGGGGGGGGGGTCACATATTTGTGGGGATTCCCCACGTGACAGTGAAATGACCATCCCACTGAGCACAAGTGTCTAAAAAACGTCTAAAAGTGAAAGTTTTTTAGAGGTCTAATCTTAATCAATGTCTAATCTAAGATTAGACCCTTTTAGATCTTTTTTTGACATCTTTTCAATCTGTACTCAGTAGGATGTATCAAGGACTTTGAGCTTGTGAAATGTTTGTTCAAATTGTCATATAATTTCAGGAGGGGTTATATTGGGGGTTGACTCAGCAAAGGTTGGCGTGATGGGACTCAAACCCACGGCATGCTGCTGCTGTAGGTGCTCCAATGGCTGTGCGCCAGTGGTTTCCAGGCACAACCAGTGGTCCTTGAGAAGGTGCCAGGTGGTCCCCATTCAGCTAAATGATGGATAGTTGGTCACTAAATAGACCCTTTATAGATGTTTAACTTCTGAGAGCGGAAAATTCTCTTTTCATGCTCTCGAGAGTTGGAACTAGTTGTTGTACATCTAAATTACTTAAAGGTTTATAGGCAACATTTTAGCCAAAAATCAAATATACAGTATAACAGTATATACAGTATAGCTACATTTTTGTCCTTCTCCAATCTCCACTCTATGTCCAGACAGACACTTGCTTTGTCTTGCAGACGGTCGAGAACTTTGTTGTTGTCAACAAATCCTGTTGTCAAAACATTGGTCTGGCTCATGACAAGGTGTGTGAGGGGAGGAGGGTTATGCGGGGTCAGGCAGCGTTTTATCCAATCACAGTCTCTTAATGAGCCGATAGAGTGGAGGGTGAGGTGGAGTTTACAAACACAAATCTTCTACACACTGAAGTTGCCTACATTACCTTTAATTTACAAGAATCTACACAATTAGAGAATGTAGAAGATCTGATATTGGTTTTCCTGTATCTCTCCTGTATTGACCCCAATCATCAAGTGGTGGTCTGTGTCTCAAATGTTGAATTAAATTGTGGACCCTGATATCTAAATGGTTGACTAAAAAAGGATAATTACTAATCATTTTATATTGTATTGACATCATGTGTCACCCTGTCCAGTCCTACAGTAGGATGTGACAGTGACTGGTGCTTTTCTAAACCATGAGGCCAAGGTTCAAACAGCTTAGATCTGTTGATCTCCTCATCCTGTCTGGAGCGCTGTGTGACAGCGACACGCTGCTTTAAAAATAAACTGGCACTTCCTCTGCCAGGCTTTACTGTACTGCACTGTCTGTCCTTAAACTGATAACGTTTAGGATGCCTCTATAAAATATATGGGGACCTTTGAGTCACTCTAAACAGCTTTTCAGAAGCTGGTATTTAGAGTGAGTCATGATGCTTTTCTGTGCGTCTCGCGGGGGCTGTCATATTCTGATGAGACTCCCGCTGTGGTATGTTTGTCTGAGTCATTCAGTGTATTTATATCACGGCGTGGTTTTGCCCCGTTAAGCGGAAGGATGTGATACGATTGAAGGGAAACTGTGGCAAAGTTCTGAGGCAAATCGTAAAATATTCTCCTTGCGGCTTCCACGCGGTGTAATCTCTTATCTACACAGTGCTGACATAAACGGTACATTCATGGTATATTAGGCGTCCAGAGTACATAACCATTGACATTGCAGTGCACATTAGATGCTCCATGATTTCAACGCACATAGAATGAAACGGCCAAACTATCTGTTCTCATCATGATACAATAACAAGATGCTCATGATAGGGCATTAACCAACTTGTCGACTAGTCAATTGACAATAAGTAAAACCACTAGTCGAACTGGATGAGTTGACTAGTCGATAAGAAATTAATAAAAACTGAGGTATTATTATTTTTATTATTAATATTTTTTTAGTGTTACAACATAAATCTTAGCTGGATTATAGTCACCAGTGTAGTTTTCCTTTTACAATAACATTATAAACATTCTAATAACATGAGCGTGACGCTCGCCTCTGCCACAGAAAGGTGCTTGGCTTCGAGTAGGGTCTGCCCCTGGTTTAAACAAGTGCCGGGAGCCCAGGAGGGCAGGGGCAAGGCTTCCCCCTTTCCCGCCCCCACATTTTTTCTTTTTTAATATAATTATTTTTAATACCTGTTACATTAACGACTAGTCGACTAGTAAACTAGGCAAATAGTCGACAGGCAACTAGTCGACAAGTGAATGCCCTAGTCATGATGAAAACTCATGTCAACCAGAATGCCAGAAGGATAACTGAAAGAATAATAATAAAAAAAAAACCTAGATGAGTTTTGATGATGTAGTTTCAGTTAATACAATGATTATGAAGTATTTTATGGTTTAACCAGTGGTTTTCCACCTTTCGGAGAAAACAAAACAGTCAAACATACAGACCAAAATGACATTGTCTGGCTAATTCAGATGATGAATATTTTTAACTCTTGAGAGTATGAACATGCAACATTTGGTTTCATGTTCTCGTTCTCAAAGAGTTACATCTGGTTAACCAACTTTCCCATTTAGCCTGTGGTGCTGGTGACCACGGACCTCTCAGGGACCACTGGCGGTCCCCGGACCGCCTGTTGAAAACCCCTGGTTTTCAACCCACACAAAAGTAGAGTTATAATCCGCCAAGTCAACTCTCCTTTGACGGAGGAGGAAGGATTGTGGAGACATACAGCCATACGCTGCTTAGTGTTTACTGTGTTATGACAATGTGTGCTTGTACGTACTGTATAGCTAAAACTCTTATGCAAAGTATAAGCCATCTGACTTGGGAAATGCTACTTGACATGGTGTGAAAATAGTGTCTATATGAATATTATATAACAGAGGTTTTCAACAGGTGGTCCAGGGACCACCAGTGGTCCTTGAGAGGGTTCCAGGCGGTCCCCAGGCTAAATGATGGAAAGTTGGGTAACCAGATGTAACTCTTGAGAATGTAAAAATGAAACCAAATGGACCCTTGCGGGTCCATTTGGTTTCATTTTTACACCCTCAAGAGTTAAAATATTCATCATCTGAATACAGCCTGGACATGTGGACAAAACAAAAAGAATCGTTTAATGTTAGGTTGTTGGTGTGAAAATGTCCTCAAATGGTGGTCCATGGCTCAAATGCTGAATAAATGGTGGTACCTGTAGTCAAAAAGGTTGAAAACCGCTGTTATATAATATATATAGGAAAAGGGAATAATTCCCGCACACTGTCTTCACTTTATTTCTTGATGAAGGTCTGATGTGACCGAAACGTTGCTAATTAAAGTTCTACTGGTGAAGACAGTTTGCAGGATTTTTCCCTTTTATATATAATATATAACATGCAACTGAATGTGGAAAAGTGATATTTACTAAATAATTTCAATCAACTAAAGCATTTATTAAAAAAATCAGGCTATTGATGTACAAATAACACTGTCAATTACTAGGTATGTACTGTAACATAAGATGATTAAACGACTTTAAAATGTAGAAGAATTGTCATTTTGACCAACATTTTGCCAGTTTATCTCTCCTAAATTTTGGACAAAAATGAAAATCCTTAGTTTTGGCTCTGAGAGACTAGCCTGAAACCAAATGGACCCTGGCGGGTCCATTTGGTTTCATTTTTACACTCATAATTTGAGGGATGTCTACACAACTAGAAGATGACAAAAGCAAAATAAATCTTTAGTTTTGGGGTCTGTGGGTTTAAAATGTCCTCAAAAGGTGGTCCGTGGCTCAAATGCTGAATAAATGGTGGGCCCTGGTATCAAAAAGGTTGAAAACCACTGGTCTAACATAGGACACATATTGTGTTCATGCTGCCATACCCCTGGCTGTCCACTAGAGGGCACTGTGGTACTGTTGTCAGCCTGCAGCTGTGTCTCTTTTTCATTCAAGCAGCTTTATCGATGCTTTGAAATTAATCTGTGGTTCCCAAACGCTTTCATGTCAAGGACCCCCTACTGGACTCTAATTAGCCCGCAGACCCCCATTTGAAAAGAAATGCCAGCCAGGGACCTCCATAAGAGCAGAGTTTTACTACAGCCCCTGCAGTGATTCTTAAACTCTTTTTAATCTCAAGTACCCTTAGTTTGACTTGCATATTGGTCTGCAGAGCCATGTATTATTTAATGGCATTTCTATCTCTGGGATGCCCCAATGTTTTTTATTGTGAAATAAATGTTTAACATTTAGGGTGTATGAATGATTTGGCATTGAAGTTGACCATTAATTAAGCTACACAGATAATTCTGATTAGCCATTAATTGCATTCTCTTTGCAACCAATATTAACTAGTGATATCTAGACCAGAATAGCTTAGCTAAAGCTATTCGGGGGGGGGGGGGGGGGGGTATGGGGGCGGCTTCATCGCCCGTCGCGAAGCGTCACGGGCGATGAAGCCGCACCCATACCATTTTCAGTTACAGGACTTTTATTAGTCAAGTAAAGCATCAATAATAACATCAGTTGTTGTTGAAGTTGCAACAGACACGCAGCATGCATAAAGCTAAAGGTCTGACTCAGAGAGTTTTCTGTTTTCAATGATGAACTGCGTTGGTTTTTAGTGGTGACACAGTTGTAGTTAGTTAGTAGCAGTGGTAGTGGTTCAAGTCATTTTAATTTATAAGCACTATAGAAATATCTTGAGTTGTTTTGCATGCCATTGTGTTTGGTGGGGCATTCAGGGCATTTAGGGGGGCATTTGCCCCCCCCCCCCCCATGCCCATGCCTAGATCCGCCCCCGATGTGATCTGGTCTAGTCCTGAATGTCACTAGAGTCACTGGAGGGTGTGATTTGTTAAAGTCATCTTTTGTCTTGCTGGGTTTTAGTTCCATTGTTCACGGGAAGGCAGAATGTCAGATACATGATTACCAGCAATGCACTAGTTAAATGTATAGTAAGTGATTTCACTCAATTCAAATATTATTTTTTTCCCCTGTTTTTATGGCTAATCCTCCCTACTATAATGTGGTGACCATATAAGGAGTTCCTTCCTGTCTCCAGTGAGCCCCTGGTGGTCAATAAACCCTAGTTTCAGTTTGGGGCTTTGGGATGAAAGCCTTTCGTCCAATCAGGATGGACAGCAAAAATCCTGAACTAAGGATATACTGACCAAGAGAACATTGTATAAGATTATCAACCTTGTTATTAGAACATATTTCTTATTACTAGAATTCTTACCAAGTACAATTCACTTACCCCACGGACAGATTATTTTGCTTCTTTCTAGTACTTTTACACTAAAATGTACAGTATATATATATATATTTTTTTTCTTGTATTTAGACTGCCTTTTTCTGCAGTGAGAGGAGGCCTTCCTCCATGGTTGGTGTGTGTACTGTTGGCCTGTTGCACTTATCTCCTCACTGTAAAATGTCTGCATGTGCATGAGAAATATTACAGGAGAGGGTCCAGATTAAAGGTAGGGTAAGTGATTTGAAATTCATGGTGTAGTACCAGCCTGGTGCACTAGGGGCGCCTAAGTAGCTACACTATGTGAACCTGCTGCTCCATCCTGATTGGAGGAGAATTCACCCACCACCTGGGGAACTTTTATTAGCTCCTCTGCTAACGTGGGGGAGGGGGAAACTCCATATATGGTCTGCACACCTTATAATAGAGCATTTTAACAGAAAAATATTTTTTGGGGGTGATATCTGACAAAAGTGAAATCACTACCCCTACCTTTAACATTATTGTCGGAACGACAGTGTGGTGGTCAGGAATGAGATATAGTCGAGTTCCACAAGCATCACTGAAGTTGTCCATAGCGACTTATCGGGGCTCTACTATATATGAATTTAAATATCCAAATGTATCATGAATGTTGCCCTTTAGTACATTTGTATTGTCCACAATTCCAGGCTGGATTTGGGAAACAAAACAGTCAAACATACAGATTTAACTCTTGACGCTGCCTAGAATTAAATATAATTAAAGGTAGGGTAAGTGATTTGAAATTCATGGTGTAGTACCAGCCTGGTGCACTAGGGGCGCCCAACATTAGCTACACTATGTGAACCTGCTGCTCGATCCTGATTGGAGGAGAATTCACCCACCACCTGGGAAACTTTTATTAGCTCCTCTGCTAACGTGGGGGAGGGGGAAACTCCATATATGGTCTGCACACCTTATAATAGAGCATTTTAACAGATTTTTTTTTTTTTTTTGGGTGATATCTGACAAAAGTGAAATCACTTCCCCTACCTTTAACCTCTGAATTACTTCATTTGCAAGAATATACATAATTAGAAAATTTAGAATAATTGTTATTTTGACCACCGTTTCGCCAGTTATTTCTCCTGAATTGGACAAAAACTTGAAAATCCTTAGTCTTGGGTCCGAGAAACTAAACTCAACATCAAATGGTGGGTCCATGGCTAAAATGCAGAATAAATAGTGGGCCCTGGTATGGAAATGGTTGAAAAACATTATGATGATGATAGACAGGGGCGGATGTAACATATCCCAATTGGGGGGGGGGGGGGGTGGCAGGAGAAAATGGTAGAGTTGTTGTTGAAGTTGCAACAGACACGCAGCATGCATAAAGCTAAAGGTCTGACTCAGAGAGTTTTCTGTTTTCAATGATGAAATGCTGTTGGTTTAGTGGTGACACAGCTGGAGTTAGTTAGTAGCAGTAGTAGTGTTTCACATCATTTTAAATATAAGCACTTTAATTTGAAATATCTTGGGTTGTTTTGCATGACATCATGTTTGGTGGGCAGTCTGGGCATTTGTTTTTTGTGGATCTAGGCATGCCCATGCCTAGATCCGCCCCTGATGATAGACCCATTCTATCCGTTGGGCTCTAATGGGTCGCGACCCAGTGTTTGGTCAGCGGTGCGCTGGTCGTTGTAGTCCCACCCTGAGCTGAGCAGCACTGTGGGAACACACTGTGTGCATTCTGCCTTTCCTGTTTCCTTTCCTTATCTGTCACCACACTGCAGAAGGACACTTTACTCCCACACACTGATTACTGTAGTATTACACCCACACACTGCTAACTAACTACTGACCAGATGGTAAGACCACCAGGGGCGGATCTAGACATGGGTATGGGTAGGGGGGCATGCCCCCCTAAATGTCCAGACTAGTCCAAGCTGCCTTCTTTTCACCTGACTGGGGGGAGTTTCCCTGGTTGGACGTAGCGTTGTGGAAGGAACACGTTATTCCATCAGGGGAGGCCTGGGGTCAGGGGGAGGCAGTTTAGAGCCCAGGATTACTGCATGTTTTTGTGGGGATATCTACCCTAGGGGACATGGGGAGAACATGCAAACTCCACAGACAGGCCCTTTCACCAACCCCACCTCGGGTATGGCCACTGATCAATAGGTGACAGCAGTTAGTGCTGACGCCTCACAGCTAGAAGGCCCTGGGTTCGATTCTCTAGCGCAGTGGTTTTCAAACTTTTTGATACCAGGGCCCACCATTTATTCAATATTTGAGCCACAGACCACCATATTTTAGTCCAACACACCCCAAAAATAAAAATAAAAAATCTTTTGCTTTTGTCGACAATACCAGGCTGGATTTGGGAAACAAAACAGTAAAACACACAGACCAAAATGACCACTAATCTTCTAGCGGACTAATTAAGATGGTGAATATTTTAACTCTTGAGAACGTAAAAATGAAACCAAATGGACCCGCAAGGGTCCATTTGGTTTCATTTTTACATTCTCAAGAGTTACATCTAGTTAACCAACTTAGCTGGGGACCACCTGGAACTCTCTCAGGGACCACTGGTGTTCCCCGGACCACCTGTTGAAAACCCCTGCCCTAGCGGGAATCTTGACCCCTCTTGGTCCCAGCAGGCACTAAACCCACTGCACTGAAGTAATTCACACCCAGGGAGGCCCTGGTACACGCTTCTATCCAAAAGTACTTTGGCAGTTTTGCCGTCTGTTGATGCAGCAGATGGAAATAAATGGGTATGCGTTGTATCATGGCCTTTTACGCTGCATGCAGCCTTCCGTCCAGACCCCCCGTCTGTCTCCGTCTGTGTGTGTGAGGCTCGCTGAGATCCACTGGGATTTTCTGCTAGATTAAACATTGAGCCCAGTGGTTCTGCTGTGTGTCAGCCTGACTCTCCACACTGCTGCTAATGCCCAGGATGAAAGGAACGCATAAGCTGCTGCTGCTGCTGCTGCTGCTGCTGCTGCTGCTGCTGCTGCTGCTGCTGCTGCTGCGCTGAAACATTCTGCTGTGTGTTTGCTGCTGCTGCTGCTGCTGCTGCTGCTGCTGCTTCTGCTGCTTCTGCTGCTGCTGCTGCTGTAGTACTGCTGCTGCTGCTGCTGCTGCTTCTGCTGCTTCTGCTGCTGCTGCACTGAAACATTCTGCTGTGTGTTCACTGCTGCTGCTGCTGCTGCTGCACTGAAACATTCTGCTGTGTGTTCACTGCTGCTGCTGCTGCTGCTGCTGCTGCTGCTGCTGTTACTGCTGCTGCTGCTGCTGCTGCTGCTGCTGCTGCTGCTGCTGCTGCTGCTGCTGCACTGAAACATTCTGCTGTGTGTTCACTGCTGCTGCTGCTGCTGCTGCTGCTGCTGCTGCTGCTGCTGCTGCACTGAAACATTCTGCTGTGTGTTCACTGCTGCTGCTGCTGCTGCTGCTGCTGCTGCTGCTGCTGCTGCTGCTGCACTGAAACATTCTGCTGTGTGTCAGCCTGACTCTCCACACTGCTGCTAATGCCCAGGATGAAAGGAACGCATAAGCTGCTGCTGCTGCTGCTGCTGCTGCTGCTGCTGCTGCTGCTGCTGCTGCTGCACTGAAACATTCTGCTGTGTGTTCACTGCTGCTGCTGCTGCTGCTGCTGCACTGAAACATTCTGCTGTGTGTTCACTGCTGCTGCTGCTGCTGCTGCTGCACTGAAACATTCTGCTGTGTGTTCACTGCTGCTGCTGCTGCTGCTGCTGCTGCTGCTGCTGCTGCTGCTGCTGCTGCTGCTGCTGCACTGAAACATTCTGCTGTGTGTTCACTGCTGCTGCTGCTGCTGCTGCTGCTGCTGCTGCTGCTGCTGCACTGAAACATTCTGCTGTGTGTTCACTGCTGCTGCTGCTGCTGCTGCTGCTGCTGCTGCTGCTGCTGCTGCTGCACTGAAACATTCTGCTGTGTGTCAGCCTGACTCTCCACACTGCTGCTAATGCCCAGGATGAAAGGAACGCATAAGCTGCTGCTGCTGCTGCTGCTGCTGCTGCTGCTGCTGCTGCTGCTGCTGGCTGGTAGCCCCTTCGACAGTGTTGCCAACTGCCAAAATCCAAAATGCACTAGTGGCATTTCCGACACGCACTAGAATGCGCTAGATCAGGGGTCTCAAACTCAATTTGCCTTGGGGCCACTAGAAGCAGAGCCTGGTTGAGGCCGGGCCGCAGCCACAGCGCGTCACATGGACAAACGTTTTTTTGCCATTTCAAGCCTATTTTTTCGCCATTTTCGCCTTCATTTCACTTAAATTTAAGTAGATTCAGACTCACCAATGTGGGATAAAGAGTGTATGCATAGGTGGTGTTGTGTCGCACAAAAAACAAAAATAACATTTCTATAATAATATTTCTATTCCTTTCTATTTCTATTCCTTCCTTCCTTTGATATACCACTGTGCTATCTGTTTCATTCAGTAGCACATAATAGGATTATGATAATAACTATAACTGAACAATATTAAATGAACTATTTACTGGACAATAGAACCTACAAACAATACAAAATAACCGGACCAGCCAACCCATCAACAAAGTGGCTCTGATTTGATTGTGATGGCATGAATTACAACCAATAAGGAAGCAGTAACAAAATCTTTACTTTAGCTATCAATTTATATTCCTAACAAAGCCAACTACAGCTTTTTTGAACTTATACAGCCACTACAAAGCAGCGCCATAAAATAAATAAAATCAAAAATATAGTTTGTCAGTGTCACTCAAAAACTAGTCTTGCAAACATGACACTAGAGTAGACCATCAGAAGCCCAACTAGCAGCATTGGTTTCCCAATAGTTGTCATGTTTTACACGTGCCTAAATAGGCTTTTATTTATTTGCCCTAGCCTCTTTGAAAACTATATCCCAGTTGCGCGACGTCTCATCTTTGCTGGCAATGCTGTCTGCAGTGGTCGCACAATGGGGCTTTGAAAATAATTCAGCACTTTCGGTTTCTGACCCCACAATGTCGCAACTTTTCTACTAGATGGCTATGATTCTATCCAGCGCAGATGTAAGCCTGCCCTGGAGCAACGACAACACCGTTCACTACGGGCAAGGGGGACACAACAGCTCGTTTTAGGCTACTCACCTTAGCTCAGCGTGCTGCTTTATAAGCCATGCATCCGCCCGTATCGGGCTTTAGAAAACTGCTACGCTGTCATTATTTACCAAACCGAACGCAGTCCTTGGTAAAAAGGCAAAGTTTTCTTTTCCCTACGTGTGTTTGTAAACACGGAGCGGTGGATAGAGAGACGCCATGACAGGATCTCGCCCGTACTGCAGCCAATGGCGTCATTGCATTTCCTCAGATTGACAGTTCAGCGACAGAATGAACTAAACTGCACGGGGGGAGGGGCGTGTTTCAGGGTGCAGATCCGGTTCCTCTTTGCTATTCTGTGCAAATAGCAAAGCCAGTAGGCGGGCTTTAAACAGGATCTCAGTAATGAGCAGTCAATAGTAACAGACTGTTCTCCCGCAAATGCTTTGGGCTGCCTGGTCGGAATTTGACGGGGGAACTCGCGGCCGTCGCGGGCCACATTAATATTAAACGTTCATATTAAGGTGGGGGCCACAAAATATCATCTCGGGGGCCGGAAATGGCCCGCGGGCCGGCAGTTTGAGACCACTGCGCTAGATGCTTGCCTGGAAGGGAATATGACCATTAAATGACCATTAATCTTCTACATTCTCTAGTTGTGTAGACCTGGGCTAATTCACATGATGAATATTTTAACTCTTGAGAGCGTAAAAATGAAACCAAATGGACCCGCAAGGGTCCATTTGGTTTCATTTTTACGCTCTCAAAGAGTTACATCTGGTTAACCAACTATCCATCATTTAGCCTGGGGACCACTGGTTGAAAACCACTGTCATAGGAGGAAAAATTGTGAAAAATGAGGATTTTATCTCTGGCAATCAATTTCCCCCCAACTCACCAGTAAAAAAGCACTAGATTTTCCGCCAGGAGTTTTTAAATAATTTTGGCGCTAGGGGGGTCTGGAAAAGAGCTAAATATAGTGACAAATGCACCAAGTTGGCAACACTGGTTATGGAGGAGAGAGAAGTTACTGAAACATTCTGCTGTGCTGCTGCTGCTGGGCTGGTAGCCCCTTCGATGCCACTACCCCTTCTTCAGCTTTATGCGTTGAAAGCATTCACATTAGTTTCCTCATAAACACCCAGGAAATTGTAAGTGTCCACAGAGGTTGACAGGATCTAGTGAATGTGAAGGAGGCAGCACACCACACTGTGCTTTACACACCCAGAGGTTCAATATTTGGCGGTTTGTCACATTCAGTAGATCATTTGTGGCCAGATGTAGTTTCCTGGGGTTTATTAGGACTGTAGTAGATAATGAAAAATAACTGTACAGTATTAAAACATTAATTTGTTTTGATGCTGAATATTTTAGTTTTTTTCCCCAAAAACTTAGGACAGGCCTAAATGGGTTAAGTCACAATCAGCTATAGTAAATATTCAACTTGTAAATCAGTGGTTCCCATATAGTGGTCGCGGACTATAAAATGATTGATTGATTGAATGAATGATTTGGAACCAAATGGACCTGAGAGAGAGAGAGAGAGAGAGAGATAGGAGAGATGGCTGTAAAGCAGGGAAAGACACAGAAGCAGAGCGCAGGGAAAGACACAGAGGCAGAGCGCAATGGCCACTTTCAAGACAAATATATCTCATGTTGTGTTATAGCAAACTAAGTCGCACACTTGCCCAATCGGGCACCCAGCTAGCAGTCTTCACGTGCCCGACCATTGTTTTTTACTTGCCCCGGGCAAGCGGGCAAGTGTTGTGCTTGTTACACACCGGCGGAAAAGCGAAACGACTCGAAAAAGCGAACAAAAAAAGGCGAAATATTTGCCGGCGAATTTAGTCGCGGCCTCCTGTACACACCAAAAAGCGAAGCGTATAAAACGATTAAATTCGCCTTTCCTCTCCCCCTCCCCTCCTGGCGTATAAAACGATTAAATTCACCTCTCCTCTCCCCCTCCCCTCCTCCCTGCTGTGTTGTCATTTTAGCCTATATATTTTAACCATGGAAGGACGCACGCAGGAACCGATCGAAATGTTGGCCATAAAAGTTTTTTGTATCATCAGTCATGACCGGAGATGCACACGATCGAGTTAATTAATTAATTAATCCGACGGCGCTAAAAAGGCTGAAATACAAGTTGATCATCTTACTCAACCAAATTAAAAATGCCATATCGTCAATCTCAGTGGTTTTCAACCTTTTTGACTCCAGGGACCACCATTTGTTCAGCATTTGAGCCACGGACCACCATTTGGTTTTGTCCACAATTCCAGGCTGTATTTTGCCAACAAAACAGTGTAAACTTCTTAATTAAGTGGTGCTAATTCAGATGATGAATAGTGTGAAAATGAAACCAAATGGACCCGCAAGGGTCCATTTGGTTTCATTTTTACATTCTCAAGAGTTACATGATCTGGTTAACCAACTTTCCATCATTTAGCCTGAGGACCACCTGGAACCTTCTCACGGGTGGTCCCCGGACCACCTGTTGAAAACTCACAGCAGCCTCAACAAGAGGCGGTATTGGCCATGGATTGATGCGCAATACAATGGACCCGGTCCATTTGGTTTCATTTTTACGAGCTCAAAGAGTTTCATCTGGTTTAACCAACTTTCCATACCTGGGGGCCACCGGGAACTCTCTCAAGAACGACTGAAGAACGACGCTCTTTCGTCTAATTTCAGTGTGAATCCCTTTTGATTGGGACATTATAAAACAATAGAAAGGAATGCACATCGAAACCACAGTGCTGAATGTGTGATTAACAATTCGTGATTGGCACATCAGGCTATAGTCATCGCGGCTATGCAAATGAAAAGGAATTGTTGCACTGTTACAATGTTTTCCATACTGTTTTAGGCAGGAGGTGAAGTTTCGTTTTTAATTTCCATTTCCACGGAAATGATGATTTATTTGTATGAGAAAACAGACAACTTTAACACAACTATCCGATCTCCGTCGGATAGAGCGTCGATCGCCTTCTTTCTTGCTTTTCTTTTTTCTTTTTTGCGTATTTGCAGAGCCGGCTAAAAGGCTGTGCACAGGGGGGGAATGCCCCCCTAAACGCCCTAAATACGTTGTATAACGCATAAGGTTTTCGCCCCCCCAATTGTGAAACTTTATATCGGGGCCTGACAAAAGCCGCCAGAGAGAGAGAGAGAGAGAGATGCATCTTCGTGTCGGGGGTTCGGTGGACCGACACTTAAATTTTGCTCGATCCCGCATCTGAGAGAGAAGGTTTTTCCCATCACGCTGTATTTTGAAATGTAAAAAATGGTCCAGAATTGACCGAGAAATGAATGATCAAAAAAACATCTTTTTTTGCCGCAAATTCCCGACTTTTTTGCCATTTACTTTATAACATTTCGCAGACTTGGGATAAATGCACGCCACATACAGCAAAAAAAAAACAAGGAACATTTTTTTCAACATAACATGTTGAATGGTAAGAAATGATTGAGAATTGACCGAGCTATAGGCCTAATTGTTTGAAAATAAGATCAGCAGCCAGGCTGCGTGCTTAGGCCGCGTTGCCGCATCGCAGCTGCACATGATAAACTAAAATGACTAAATGGACTAAAACCCTTTGGCGGGTCTGTGTGCACTAAATAACAGATGAAATAAAACTAAAACTTAGTTACTTACTAAAAGTAAAAAAGTAAAAGTCAAAAGACAATGACAAGTCTTGGGCTCTTCAATTGGAATGTAAATGAGCCATTAGCTGGAACAATAGAGCTCTTCTTGGCATGGAGGTGTGAACTTTCAAGGGGAGAGAAAGGGTGAGGATTCCATGGGTCTATTAGACCTCTGAGTTTCAGTCGTTCTAGGTATGACTGCTACCCCAGTCGTTCTTGTGTTAAGGCAGATTCATTGTTTGCAGATCATATAGCTCACAGCAGCCTCAACAAGAGGCGGTATGTTAAGTTTGGCCATGGATTGATGCGCAATACAATAATCGCATCACATAATACGCTAAGATTTTTCCACCTGTAGCCTACCGTTGTGTTTGCAGGGGACAGCGCAACTAGGCCTACTGCCTATTTGCAGTAGGCCTAGTTGAGAAAAATTCACATAGGCAGTTCCAAAACCAAACCAGAGCTATAGGTTGTGACATTGATATCTTTCCCTTCCAATGCGTGATGCGCCGTGGATATGCCCTGGCGCAACATGGAACAGTGAACACTGTGGTTTAATATCGAGGGCGCGCGCACACACACACACACACACACACACACACACACACACACACACACACACACACACACACACACACACACACACACACACACACACACACACACACACAGAGAAAGAGAAAGATGCGCTGCAGTTTATGGTTTATACACGGCAGCGCAGTTTAGACTGCATTCTGATTGGTCAGCGGGTATTAGTCGCCTGCGACTAGCTGAAAAATTCGACACAAAAGCGAAAAAACAAAAAGCGAAAATTGTCGCATTTTCGCTATTTCGCTAATTCGCCGTGGTGTGTAAGCTTACATTGACTCCAATATGTTTTAAAAAAAGCGAAATATTCGCGCGAAAAAAATCGTTTCGCTTTTTCGCCGGTGTGTAACAAGCATTAGTGTCAAGCCTTGACATAGCTAAAATCCCTAAAACTAAAGATGGCAAGAAATGTAAAACAATTAACATCCGTCTTTTACTTTCTCTAATAACAACCTAAAACATGTACCTTGGTTGCAACTCTCTCAGGGACCACAGGTTGAACACCACTGTCTCGTGCAAAGCGCATATTATAGATACGTATGTTCCAGGGGTGCATGAATATCTGGTGAAACAAAAGCCAATCTAACAACCTCAAACGTCTTGCATAACACGCTATTTCCTCGGAGGATTATGTAGAACAGAGAGGGCAAAACAGCCTGCTGCTGACCCCTGATGACCCCTGTGTGAACCAACACCACAGTATTTACATACAGTACAAGAAGGGTTTAAGACAGGGCTGGGCAATTATTTCTCACAAGGGGCCAAATGAGATACATGAAATATTGTGGAGGGCCAAGACTAAAGGCTGAACTAAAGTCTGCGTGTTATTATTTTAATTTCAAGATAAAAGTAAGAGTAAGACCAACCATTTTGACACCAGGGCCCTCTATTTATTCAGTATTTGAGCCACGGACCACCATTTGATGACATTTTTCCCCCACAGACCCCAAAAACTAAAGATTTATTTTGCTTTTGTGCAAGATTCCAGGCTGGATTTCACAAACAAAACGGGCAAACATACAGTAGATCAAAAATCACCATTCTTTTACATTCTCTGGCTAATTCACGTGATGAATATTTTTAAATCTTGAGAGTGTAAACATGAAACCAAATGGACCCGCAAGGGTCCATTTGGTTTCATTTTTACGCTTTCAAAGAGTTACATCTGGTTAACCAACTTTCCATATTTAACTGGAACTCCCTCAAGGACCACTGGTGGTCCCCGGACCACTGGTTGAAAACCACAGTACCCTTTCACAGGCCGATCAGAGTCAGCCAAAGGGCTGCATTTGCCCCCGGGCCGCATAATGCCCAGGTATGCAGTACAAGAAGGTTTTAAGAGTTGTTAAGGAGTCGTCATCATCTCTCAGCACTGGCTGGTTAGAAACACAGGTTAAAAGCATAGTTTTAAAAACCTGTACGGACCAAAGCATATGTAAACAAAGCCTAACATACATGCTAGCGGCGCCGTGAGGTTTACTCATGCGTGTGCGTGTTTGTATGTGTGTATGTATGTACACCCAAGGTTCCTCCTGTCAGCGGACACCTCTGTGATGTCACTTCCTCCTGAACCCAAGACACCCCCCCCCCCCCTTCACAGTGCACATGGGCCAGTGTTGCCAACTTGATGCATTTGTCGCTATATTTAGCGTTTTTTTTTTTTTTTTTTTTCAGACCCCCCCTTAGTGTCAAAATTAGTGGAAAACTTCTGGTGGAAAACCTAGTGCTTTTTTTAAAAGCCTTGTTTTTCACCCGTTTTCCCCTCCTATGATAGTCCTCCTTCCTTCCTAGAAAGGACCATTGCTAACCAAATGGACCCCTATAGATCTGTAACTCTTGTGATTGTGAAATGATTGTATGGTTTCATTTTACGCTCTCAAGAGGTAAATTATATTTAAACATCTGAATTACTTAATTTTCAAGAATCTACACATTCAGAAAAGAAATGCTATTTTGACCAGCCATCTCTCCTAAACACAACATCAAATGGTGGTGGTCCTCCTCTGTGGCTAAAATGCAGTAAATAAATAGTGGGGCCCTGGTATGAAAATGGTTTAAAACCCACTGCTCTAGCGCATTCTAGTGCATTATGGAAGTGGCACTATAGTGCATTTTGGAAGTGCCACTACTGTATAGTGCATTTTGGAAGTGCCACTATAGTGCATTTTGGAAGTGCCACTATAGTGCATTTTGGAAGTGCCACTAGTGCATTTTGGAAGTGCCACTATAGTGCATTTTGGAAGTGCCACTAGTGCATTTTGGAAGTGCCACTAGTGCATTTTGGAAGTGCCACTAGTGCATTTTGGAAGTGCCACTATAGTGCATTTGGGAAGCGCCACAATGGTGCATTTGGGAAGCGCCACTATGGTGCATTTTGGAAGCGCCACTATAGTGCATTTTGGATTTCGGCGCTTTACTGCATTTTGTATTTCGACAGTTTGGCAACCCTGCACTTGGGCCCCGCCCCTGGCCGGCGGCTCACCTTGCCTCCTGCGTCTCAGGTTTCCTCCCTCTCTACCGCCGTTTAGACTCCTCCCACTTGTCCTTCTGCTGCCAGTGGGAGCTGTAGACCTGTGTGTGTGTGTGTGTGCGTGTGTGTGTGTGTGTGTGCGTGTGCGTGTGTGTGCGTGTTGTGGGGCCTGTGTGTGAACTATGAAGCCATTGGCTAAACATCCCCCCCACACACACACACCGGATGACCAGGCCCCCACGCACACACACACACACACCCACGCACTGAGCGCTGAACACTTGTTGCTGCCTCGCTCCAGGCTTGCTCTCACCGGCTGGCTCTGAGCACAGTGCACTTTGCTCCTGCCCTTAAGGAATGACAGGCATCTGGAGACTGGCTGGCTCTCTCTCTCTCTCTTAGCTCTGTGCCTCAACGCCATACCTTATTTATGAAGACAGACGGACGGACAGGAAGGGCGGGGCTTAGAGAGAGAGAGAGAGAGAGAGAGAGGGAGAGAGAGAGAAACACACACACAAGCTAAAATGGGAGGAAGAGGGAGGGAGGTAGAGAAGGGGTGAGAGCGAGAGTATAGCAGACAGACAGCCGAGAGAACCAAAACGAACGACGACACACGGCAGCGTAGAACCAGCGATAGAGTGCCAGAAAGAGAGAGGGAGAGCGGGTTAGTTCAGCGAGTGTTGGGTTACACTAGGACTTATTCTAACACCACTTGGCTTGGAGAGAGAGAGACACAGAGAGACAGAGACAGAGAGAGAGAGAGGAGTTCTAAGACGACTTCAGTCGGTTCTCTCCCCTCCCCACCCCTCTCCCCTGCCCTCCTCTCCTTCCTGCCCCCTCGGGAGTAGCTTTTATCGCGGCCTGGAAGTGGCAGGGCAGGCAGGAAGACGGGCAGGCTGGCCGGCCGCGGGGGACAGGAGAGGACAGGACAGGGGGGCGCGGTAGGTAGGTAGGTAGTAGTAGGCTAGCATGGGACAAAGCGGCAGCAGCGCAGAGACAGCCGTCCAACAGCTACCACCTGCAGCAGCAACACCACGACACCACCAACACCACCAGCAGCACCACCACCAACACCTAAACCACAGGACGGGTGAGTCAGGCAGGCAGGCAGGCAGTCGGTCTGCTACTGATCCACGCGAGGCCTAACGGCACGGCAACGCAAGGCTGGAGTTACCGCAGGGTGGAACGAACGAACGACTACAGTCGGCTTGCTCTTCAGAGACTCGGAGCTGTCGAGGTCGCGTGTTGAGCTTATACCTGTGTTGTTTGTGTAGGGAGGTGGGGAGCGACCCTACCGTTGCCTGAGGCGTGTGTGTGTTTGTGTGTGTGTCTCTAAACACAAGTTTTACACACTTCCCTACATGAAGGACTCGCGTAGGGAGTGTGTACACAAGCTTTGGAGTTTAGAGACAGTCGGCAGCGAGTTCAGCGTCAGTCAGCTGACGCTGAACTATAGAGACACAGGTGTGACACATGCCTGTTGGTTGTGTTGATTATCCCCTTCTGTCCGGAGCTTTGAATTTCAACAACATGTCTTCCAGAACATGAACTAGATCACACAGCACTAGAGCAGCTCTCGGTAGAGTGCAAACTTCTGCCTTGCTTCAGCACACAAGTAGGCCATGGGTACCGGTAATGCTCATCAAAAGGAAAAAAACACCTGCACACTGTCGAGTGGACTTTAATAAGGAAGCAGCAACGTTTCGGCCCATGCGGCCATCATCAGGCTGTGCCTTTATTTTAAAAGGATCCCTGGCTAATAAGCCAAATATGCCTTAAAACACTGTACTTGAAGTGCTCCTGTCGCAGGATGATGATGTCACATGAGCATGTTTATCCATATATTCTATAGAGCTAGATCACACATGGACACGTGACATCATCATCCTGCACCAGAAGCAGTTCCTGTTGAGTGAAATATTCTCTATTTATGAAAGAAATAAGATGCCAATGGTGTTTTTATTTGTGTATTTTAGTTATTTAGGTGAAGTATAATGTTTTTTTTAAGTGATGTTTGTCCTATTAGACAGGGATCCTTTTAAGGTAATACTCATGACATTAGTTATAAAGGTCTGTTATCTGTCATCATTACGTCATCACCTAAACTGGCCAATCGGAGTACCCTGAGGAACTGCACACACAGATCGCCTGCTCTGCTCACGCAACCTTCTCAACCTTTTTCACGTCATGGACCCCCAGAAGAATGAGCTGTATTCGGTGTGCGGACCACCACCACCACTTGAACATATGTTCCCTCCTATCTGGTATTTGTCAAGACTTAGGGCTCCATTTTCGTTACACGCTAAACTCCTTATCCCAAACCCCTTATCCTTTTTTTTCACTATTTTGATAAACCTTTTGGAATTGTTCAACATGTGAATCTATTGACACATCGTGAGCCTGCAGGCTGGCCATTTTAACTATTAAAAAATCTTTTTTTTAATAGTTTAAAAAGGCAAACAAGAAGTTTAGCAGTGACGAAAGGCCTAGAAAGGCCTTAAAATAAAACAGGGTTCTCGTTCAGAAGGTGTTATATAGCAGCACGCAGAAGGTGAACTGGTCAGACCGTGCTGTCGTCAGCGAACATGCCTAGTCTGTCAGCCATCGCTCCTGTGTTGGGTTTTGCTTTTGAAGCCAGTGTGAGGTTTTTTGGGGGGTGGTGGGGGTTGGTGTTTGGTTGTTGGTATTGCGAGGAGACGATAGGACACCTGAGCAGGTGTTTTTGATATAAAGAGAAGGAGTGGGAATGAACTGAGGGCGTCATGCAGGCACAGACAGGTGGAAATGAAGGCAAGAATGCAGAGCGTAGCCGATGGAATGTGGCGATTGTGAAACCTTCTACCCCACGTAGCCCCACACACCGCATACAGTAGTGTGTGTGTGTGTGTGTGTGTTGCACATATCTCTTATAACCCTCCCACTTTCTGCACACAGATATGTGGGGTGCCTGGTACCATGCATTTGCAGCTGCCACTGTGTGTGTGTGTGTGTGTGTGTGTGTGTGTGTGTGTGTGTGTGTGTGTGTGTGTGTGTGTGTGTGTGTGTGTGTGTGTGTGTGTGTGTGTGTGTGTGTGTTCTATATATCGTATGTTGGAAAAAGATGAGGTCATATCGGTTGTTGGTTGTTGTTTAACCAAGCGTCCGTTCGTCTGTCTGTCTGTCGGTCTCCTTAGTCTAACAGAGAGAACAAACTATAAAAACCTGTTTTAGGTGTGTGTGTGTAAACCTTTTGAGTTTAAAGAGACACATACATACATAGTTACATACACACTCATACTTGCGCACGCACACACATACCATACACACACCTACATGCTACTTATTATGCCAAATGCTTAACAAACAAAAGACAGAGCATAGCCAGTGGATTTATGGATTATGAGGTTTGCAATCATCCACCAGGCTCTGCTGCAACTCTCAGCTCTGCTCTGGCTTTGGGTTTTACCCTGTTAGAACGAAGAAGAAGAAAAAAACATGCAGAAAACACTAAGCCACACGACACGGCTGCCATTTAAACAGCTGAATGTGATGGACTTTGGTTTGTTGGAGCCGTACGTCTTGCAGTTGGACTTCGCCTGCTTGTTATGCTTCAGCTAGCAGCAGCAGCAGAACGTCGTTAAGCTGTCCGTTTTCTAGGAAACTGATTTCATCAACTTCAGGGTTCAGGGACCTACCAGGGTTTAGAAATGGACCATCTTACTGGTCACTCTAAATCGGGGGTTTTCAACAGGTGGTCCCTGAGAGGATAGCTAAATGAACATGAATCCACATGGACCCTTGCGGGTCCATTTGATTTCATGTTTACACTCAAGAGTTAAAATATTCACCATGTGAATTAGCCCAAGTCTACACCACTAGAGAATGTAGAAGATTAATGGTCATTTTGATCTGTATGTTTGACTGTTTTGTTTCCCAAATCCAGAATGGAATTCTGGACAAAAGCAAAATAAATCTTTAGTTTTGGGGTCTGTGGGCTAAAGTGTACTCAAATGGTAGTTTATGGCTCAAATGCTGAATAAACCGTGGTCCCTGGGGTCAAAAAGTTTGAAAAACCCTGGTATAGACCTTGAACTAGACTGTTTGTTCAGAAACAGGACTCCAGCTGTTTGACACTTTCAGACCGTAGGACGTGTGTCCACGTCATGACAAACACAGCCGTGGGTTCCAGAGGACGCGTACACACGTCATAGTGCTTTTATTATTGACACCAGACAGAGGGTAACTGTAGAAAGCCTAAAGTTAACCTCGTCTTAACGTCTAGAACTCTCATGGCTGTTTTCAAAACATTAGAACTCTTGGAATGGGACATTCTGCACAGACCTAATGAGGATTCTATGTTATACTTTATGTACATTTTATACCGTATCCACAACACTTACATAGTTTTCATACCAAGTCGTAATTCTAGACTTTTGCTTGTAACGTATTGATAGTTTTACTTAACTCTTACTTACTTACTTACTTAGGCCCATCGCTCCCAGTGGAGCATAGGCCATCCACGACTCTTCTCCATCCAACACGGTCCTGGGCTGTCCTTTCTGCTTCCTGCCAGCTGATTCCCTGTCGCTTTAGCTCCGCCTCAGTGTCCCGCCTCCAGGTGTTTTTGGGTCGCCCTCTCTTCCGCTTCCCCTGAGGATTCCAGGTCAGGGCCTGGCGTGTGGTACTGGAAACTGGTTTTCTCAGTGTGTGTCCTATCCATCCCCACTTCCGTCTCAGGATCTGCTTCTCGACCGGTTCCTGCCTTCCTCTCTGCCAAAGTTCTTCATTCTTTATTTTGTCTGGCCACCTGATCCTAAAGATGCGTCTTAGACAGCTGTTTATAAAGGTCTGTATCCTCTGCAAAGTTCTCTTTGTCATTCTCCAGGTCTCCGAACCGTAGAGAAGGACGGATTTTACATTTGAATTGAAGAGTCGCACCTTAGTTGAAGTGGCTATGTCCTTTGAGGACCAGATGTTCTTCAGTATGATGAAGGCTGTCCTGGCTTTGCCTACTCTCGCATTAACATCACTGTCTGTTCCACCCTGGTTGTCTATGATGCTGCCTAGGTAAGTGAACGAGTTTACTTCCTCTATTGGTTCGCCTCCTACTTTGACTGAATTATTGGTAGAGCTGTTGATCGTCATCAGGTTGGTTTTCTTCCTGTTAATTCTCAAACCCACACTAAGGGATGTAGATGCCAGCTTTGAAGTCTTGCCCTGCATTTGTTTGTGGGTGTGCGATAGAAGAGCCAAATCGTCAGCGAAGTCTAGGTCATCTAGTTGTGTCCATAATGACCACTGTATACCATCTTTCCTCCCTGTTGTGGTGGTCTTCATAATCCAATCTATGGCTATGAGGAACAAAAATGGCGACAGCAGGCATCCCTGACGAACCCCAGTCTTGACCTCAAAACTTTCTGACAGTTGGCCTGCATGTAAGACTGTGCATGATGTTCCTTCATAGGTGGTTTGAATCAGGGTGATGATCTTCTCCGGGATACCATAATGCCTCAGCAGTTTCCACAGAGTTGCTCTATCCAAGCTATCAAAAGCCTTTTCATAGTCTATAAAGTTTATAAGTAATGGAGAGTTCCATTCAATAGATTGCTCCACTATGATCCGGAGGGTGGCAATTTGGTCTGTGCATGACCTGTTACTTCGGAAACCTGCCTGCTGGTCTCGGAGAAGGGGGTCAACTGCTGCACTTATTCTGTCCAGAAGAATTCTGTTGAGCACCTTTCCTGGTACAGAAAGAAGCATTATTCCTCTGTAGTTATTACAGTTTGTGAGATCTCCCTTTTTAGGTAATTTAATTATGATTCCCTGCTTCCATTCTTCAGGGATCTTTTCTTCCTCCCAGATCGTGGCAAAGAGGTTAAAAAGCGTGTTCACTGAAGTCTTCAGGTCAGCCTTGATGGCTTCTGCTGGTATATCATCTGAACCTGCAGCCTTTCCCTCCTTCGTCAAGATGATTGCTCTTCTGATCTCTGCCTTAGTAGGTTTGTCACAGTTTATTGGCAGAGCTTCTTCTGCTGGAGTAATGTCCGGTGGGTCTGTCGGGGGCTGGCTGGTTCAAAAGCTCTTTAAAATGATCCGCCCATCTCCTCCGCTGTTCTTCTATTGATGTAAGTGGGTTTCCCTGCTTGTCTTTTACCGGTTTGTCGGTTTGTTGGAACCTGCCTGCCAACTTCTTAGTGATCATGTAGAGATCTCTCATATTTCCTTGCCCTGCCGCTGTTTCTGCTTGTTTTGCCAGGTTGTCAATGTGGTCTCTCTTGTCCTTTTTGATGCTCTTCTTCACTTCTTTGTTCGCTTGGGTATATTCTTTCTGGGCTTTTTCTTTAGCTGCTCTAGTTTTACTTGTGTTCTGTTTCTCTTTCCTCTCCTTTCTTTCTTTCAGTTTCTGTATTGTTTCTACAGAGACCCATTCCTTGTATTTTGTCTTCTTTTTCCCTAATATATCTTGGCAGGTGTCCTGCCACGCGCTTTTTGTGTGCTGCCATTGGGTCTCTACATCTATCCCTGTGTCTTCTTTCTGTTCCAGTAGCTGCTGCAGTTGCTGGAACCGGTTGGTGAGGCTGATCTGGAATCTGTTCTGTATTTCTTTGTTTTTGAGGAGTCCTACATCATATCGTGATCTTGTACTGATGGTTGTGGAGTACTTCTTCAGGCGTAGTTTCAGTATTGTCAGCACAAGATGGTGGTCTGAAGCCGCGTCCGCCCCTCTCTTGGCTCGTACATCTTGCACTGACCTCCTGAATTTTCTACTGATGCATATGTGGTCTATTTGGTTCTCTGTGACTTGGTCTGGAGATCGCCATGTGGCCTTATGGATACGTTTGTGTGGGAAGATGCTGCCTCCTATTACTAGTTGGTTAAGGGAGCACAGGTCAGTGAACCTTTCGCCGTTTTCATTCATCTGCCCTAGACCATGTGTGCCCATGATATCCTCGTATCCTATGTTGTTGGCTCCTATCTTGGCGTTGAAATCGCCCATGAGAATGGTCATGTCTTTTTCTCTCTGTCTATCAAGTACCGACTGGAGTTGTTCATAGAAGTTGTCTTTCTTCTCCTCTTCAGCATCGTTTGTTGGGGCATAGCACTGAATAATTGATAATTTGATGTTCTCCTTCTTAGTGAAGAACTTAGCGGTGATGATTCTTGAGCTCACTGGTTCCCATCCAATGAGAGCGCGCTGTGCCTCTGGTGCTAGCATCAGGGCTACCCCTTCCGTGTGTGGGGCCCCTTCTTCTATATGCCCAGAGTACAGCACCATCTCCCCAGATGTCAACCTCAGCTGTCCAGTCTGCAGCCACCTCGTCTCACATAAGCCCAGTAGAGAGAGGTTATAGTTCCTCATCTCTTGTGCTACCTGCATTGTCTTCCCTGTTTCGTACATGGTCCTGATGTTCCATGTGGCGATTCTAGTGGATTTCCTAGGGGTGAGGAGGGGGGTCGGCCTTCCAGCTTCCTCTTGGCTTTCACTGCAAGGCGTCATATGCCTCCTGTGTTGGAGCCCTTTCTCTCCCCGGTCGAGTTGGTTTTGATTAGTCGTAGATGCTTCTGTAACAAACTTTTTTCTAGGTAGGGGTGTTGGCCCTACGCAAACCCATTTGACCTCTTGGGTGAGGTGGTCCAATTCGTCTCACCTCTACCCTTTGACCTGTCCAGCATGGGTGTCCCTGCCAGGTGCCCCCGCACCTGCTGGCATAGCTCTCTGGGTCATTGAGGTACTCAAGCCACCACCCCGCGACAAGGGATGGACCATGTGATGGTTTGATAGTTTTACTTAACTCTTGACAAATGTAGATGACTTTTGGAGTGATTGATTCATAACCGTTGTCTGTATGTATTTTTATTTTTATTAATATGCTCAGATCATTTTGATGATCATTGATCATTTTCAGCTGATGATCATTCAGCTGGTTGCTCTGCTGCCATTTGCGTTGTAGTTCGTCTTTCAGTGAGGTAACACTCTTTTGACTACTGTCAACAACTCTACTAATTAACTAAAACAGGAGTGGGAGTAATTTGTAGTGGGAACAGGACAGGATCAGGAGTCATTCTACAGGAGTGGGACAGGATGGGATTTTATTTTAAACTCTGCTCCAGGATTGGGACAGGACAGGAGTTTTTTTTTTCTGTGGGAGTGGGATGGGACAGGAGTGGAAACCCACTCCTGTGTCAGCCTGTAGTGTGCAGTGGGTTAATGAGCTTGTTAACAAAAACAACAACCTAAACCGACTGGAGTGATAATCAGGCAACAGAATGATCAATCACTCCAAAAGTCGTAGTTTAAGTGTTCCATACATCGGAGCCACGGAGGACCACCATTTGATGACCTTTTAGCCCCAAAGACCTAAAACTAAAGAATTCTTTTGGTTTCGTCCACAATTCCAGGCTGGATTTTTTGCCAACAAAACAGTGTAAACTCCTTAATTAATTAATTCAGATGATGAATATTTTATTCATTTCATTTGTAAAAATGGAACCAAATGGACCCTTCGGGGTCCATTGGGTTTCATTTTTACACTCTCAAGAGTTACATCTGGTTAAACAACTTTCCATCATTTAGCCTGGGGACCACCTGGAACCTTCTCAAGGACCACTGGTGGTCCCCGGACCATGGTGCAAACCAACCAGTAGGTGTTTCTGGGCCATGGCGTGTGCAGGGTGTATTTTTTGCCTGGTTGCAGCTGGTGTCAGAGGGCTGTGTGTGAGGACATGCTTACTGCATGCCATTAGACACCGGTCACCATGTGTCACACACGTCACCATGTGTCACACATGTCACGTGGGATTTTATTTAAAAAAAAAATCCCTGACCTCTGTGGCTGCTTTTGGTTTCAGTTTCTGAAGGGTTTAACCTGGTGTATTAGCTTAGTTCAGTGGTTTCCAAATCCAAACCAGTCGTCCTTGAGAGTGTTCCAGGTGGTGGGTGGGTGTGCGTGCGTGTCTTGAAAAATTGAAATAATCATTGCGGTTGCAAATGGATTCCGCTTTCTCTCATGCAAATGCTATGAAGTCTTATTTTTACATGAAATGTTGCATTAGTTTTCTCGAACCCGACCCGACATTTTAGGGTCTGCCGCCTTGGGCCTAAAAATGTATGCAGATCAGTAGGGCCGGGTCGGGCCTAGAGCTCCATGAAAAAAATAATTCAATAAATATTGAGTTATTTTAATATGATAAAATAATAGTTCTGTTCTGTCTGTCTGTGTATTTACCTCTTGTAAAGACTGTTCTGAGTGCTCAAATTCTACCCTGAAAACTATGCTAATTGGTCGGGCTGGGCCGGGCTTTGATCAGTTAGGACCCAGTTAGCCTCGACACCCAGGCTTTCATTTTCATTCGCGTTGCGCGAAAACGGAAAGCCTGGACTAACGCACGTTGGAAAGTGGCCTTGAGGGGGGTGTCAACCTTCTGGGGTGGGCGTGGCTCTAAATGATGTGACGTAGAACAGCAGTGGACGGGAGGGGGAGGGGCCGGGGATGACGACACGTTAGTGAGATCAAATCAGAGCGCAGCACTTCCGCCGTGTGGATCCCACGACACCCCGCCCCCCAAGGCCAAAATCATTGAGGGTTAGACCAGGCTAGGACCCAGTTAGGGCCGGGCCTCAATTTTCAGGCCCGTTGAGAACTACATACACTCTTTAGAACACATTTGATAGTTGCACACTGACTGACACAACCCTATACGTATTGATTCATATTTCTGAGGACCTGCCAAGGGAAACATTAAGACTCATTACTGTCTCTGTCCTCTTCATTTCCATATCACAGCAACGTGTTGCAGCTTGTTGATGTGATGGAAAACTAAACCATCTTGTTGCATTATTGTTTGATTGCAAATGTGTTTGGGTTGGTGTGGAGCAACCTGCTGGAGCCTGTAATGATGTTAACACTGTTCTAACACTGTCCTAGCAGTTAAAATCAGTGGCTTTCAACCTTTTTCATACCAGGGCCCACTATTTAATCAGCATTTGAGCCACAGACCTCCATTTGACGACGTTTTAGCCCCACAGACCCAAAACCTTTTGTTTTTGTCCACAATACCAGGCTGGATTTCAAACTGACCATTAATCTTCTACATTCTCTAGTTGTGTAGACTTGGGCTAATTCACATGATGAATATTTTAACTCTTGAGAGTGTAAACATGAAACCAAATGGACCCGCAAGGGTCCATTTGGTTTCATGTTTACGCTCTCACAGAGTTAATCTGGTTAACCAACTTTCCATTTTGCTGGAGAATTCCTGGGGTCCGTTGAGGGACCACTGGTGGTCCCCCGACCACCGGTCTAAAACCCCTGGTCTACATCATCACTGTTAGTGTTGTGCGGAAGGAAGCCTTTTGTGTAAAAAAAACAAAGTATTTTTTTCCCCCGAAAAGGAACGGAAAAAGAAACGGACATTCCAAAAGAAAATAGCCTAAAAATAGCCGATTTCACACAGCTTTTGCGTGACTGACTCTTGTACTATGAAGGAAGGGTGTTAAAAGCTACAAAAACAAAACAAAATGGAATCCAATGTTTGCGACAGTTCGGGGTCCAGGTTGAAGTATTGCTGTTTAGTCCAGGGGTTTTCAACAGGTGGTCCGGGGACCACCAGTGGTCCTTGAGAGAGTTCCAGGTGGAATGTTTGTTAACCAGATGTAACTCTTGAGTGTGAAAATGAAACCAAATGGACCCTTGCGGGTCCATTTGGTTTCATTTTCACACTCTCAAGAGTTAAAATATTGATCAACTGAATTAGCACTATTTAATTAAGAAGTCTACACTGTTTTGTTTGCAAAATCCAGCCTGGAATTGTGCACAAAACCAAAATAATTCCTTAGTTTTATGTATTTGGGGCTAAAATGTTCATCAAATGGTGGTCCGTGACTCAAATGCTGAATAAATGGTGGTCCCTGGAGTAAAAAAGGTTGAAAACCCCTGGTTTAGTCCTCTCCTTGTAGCCTGCTGTGTCGCTACCTCTCAGGCTATATATAGCTGTCCAGGGCTTTGATGTCAGACTCTCTCTGTCTCTGTGTTTTTGTTTTAAATCCCTCCACCGTAGCTCAGGGCCGGATGTAACATTTCCCAATTGGGGGGGAGACAGTAGAAAATGGTATGGGTGCGGCTTCATCAGCGAAGCGACACGGGCGATGAAGGTCTGACATTTTCGGTTACAGGACTTTTATTAGTCAAGTAAAGCATCAATAATAACATCAGTTGTTGTTGAAGTTGCAACAGACACGCAGCATGCATAAAGCTAAAGGTCTGACTCAGAGAGTTTTCTGTTTTCAATGATGAAATGCTGTTGGTTTAGTGGTGACACAGCTGTAGTTAGTTTAGTAGTAGTAGTAGTGCACTGAAATATCCTGGGTTGTTTTGCATGCCATCATGTTTGGTGGGACAGTCAGGGCATTTAGGGGGGCATTGCCCCCCCATACCCATGCCTAGATCCACCCCTGCCGTAGCTTTGATATATTATTCACCGCCTCAGAGTGTTACCGTTATGCGCTGTTGCAGTGCCTAGAAAACATTATCAATGTGAAGACAATGTGTAATGATGCATTTTTGGGGCGTGGAGGGACCCCGTTTTGGAAAGATTTGGTTACAATTGTGGTTTTCAACCCTTTTCATAGCAGAGACCATTATTCATTCAGAATTTGAGAGACAGACCATCATTTGATGACATTTTAGCCCCACAGAGCCCAAAACTAAAGATTTCTTTTTGCTTTTGTCCACAATTCCAGGCTGGATTTCAGAGAAAAGACTAATTCACATAACACATATTTGTAAACATGAAACCAAATGGACCCTTGCGGGTCCACTTTGGTTTCATTTTTGCCCTCTCAAAGAGTTACGCCTGGTTAACCAACTTTCCATCATTTAGCCTGGGGACCACCTGGAATCCTCTCAGGGACCACTGGTGGTTGAAAACCCACTGATTTAGAGTCTATCAGCAGGAGGTACAGAATTTGACTGTATTTTACAGTCCCCAGAGAAACAACCCTGTTCAGTCCTCACTATATGCGTCTTCACTTGTTCACTCATATTTTCGTGAAAGAAATGATGCCAATGAACAAAGAAGAACCTTTACAACGGCCCACACTCTGTCTTCAAATGCTGTGAAAAGCTTTCATCACATAAGGGTGACAATATGCACTGTGCACCCACTTGGGCCTCCACACATCTCCTACACACCTGTTGCTATACAGTAGGTGTGCAAAAGCCTTGCTTTGTAGTAATATATTTTCCAGGAATTACACATGAATGGCCAAGGTGGTTAAAACGGTGGTGATAACCATAATAGCTTTAGATTTACTGGCACCTCTCCAAGCTAAGGGTCCCATCCAAAACACACACACTGTCTGAATAATGGACCCTTTGTTGATGTCTGAAACAGCCAAAGATCAGGAACAGGCACTGACTCCTCTTCTGTACAATGCAACAAAAGAGAAACGTTTTAAATAAATACCTTTTCTGAATACGTGACATTTTTTTCCAGCAGAGTCTCAAACATACACAAAAGGATTAATAGTTGCTCCTCAGGCAGTGAGGATTGATGCTTTTGTGATTCGATTTGAAACGATTTGCAAAGCAGTCTGCAGGGGTTGACACTAAGGTCTCCGAGGCACTTGTCCATCGGGCAAGTGCTAGTCAGGTTCTACTTGCCCTCAGCTCATGGTCACTTGCCCCCCAAAAATATATTGTAAATTTTGCATTTAAGTTTACCTCCTAAGTTCCTACTTGGGTGCTTTAAACCAGGGGTTTTCAACAGGTGGTCCGGGGACCACCAGTGGTCCTTGAGAGGGTTCCAGGTGGTCCCCAGTTAAGTTGGTTAACCAGATGTAACTCTTGAGAACGTAAAAATGAGCCCAAATGGACCCTTGCGGGTCCATTTGGTTTCATGTTTACACTCAAGAGTTAAAATTCATCATCTTAATTAGCCCAGGCCTACACAACTAGAGGATGTAGAAGATTAGGCTTTTTGATGTGTATTTTAATTTGCCTGTTTTGTTTTCCAAATCCAGCCTGGAATTGTGGATAGCTAGAGTGCAATGACTGCCTTCAAGACAAATTTATCTTGTGTTGTGTTATAGTGCACTAAGTTGCACACTTGCCAAATCGGGCAACCAGGTAGCAGTCTTCACTTGCCCCACCATTTCTTTTACTTGCCGCGGGCAAGCGGGCAAGCGGGCAAGTGTTAGTGTCAAGCCCTGAGTCTGCATGCTTTAAAGGGGTAGTTGGGGGGGAAAAAAAGTTCCATGAAATACTTGCTGCTACCTGCAGATCCCTGTGCACAATGCAGCCGACCCCATGCATGCGCTAACTGATGCTGGTACTCCAATTCTGTATAATGCATCAAAAGAGAAACGCTGTACCGACAGACCACCCTCCCCAAACCTCACACTTTGTCCCGTGGGGTCTCCTTACTACCAGCAGGGAGACCCAACAACACACAGCGCTTCATTTCACACCTCCATGCCTTGTAGATCAGCTATTTTCTGGATAATAACGTGCATCCCTTCATACTGCCTTTATATGTCATTCACTTCAGTTCATATAAACACTCTTCTCTGCCTCTGTGTCTCTGTCTCTAGGCATGTTTCCATAAGCCCTATTTTGGCTCTTGTGAATAGACTGTTGAATGGAAACACCTCAAAATGCGAATAAGTTTACATTTTGCACAACAATAATTTTCACGCTGGAAGGTAGTGATTTTTGGAGCTGCATCGAAAGAGTAATGTGCGAATGGGGTATGGAAAATTGATTGTGAAAAGATTTCTAATTAGACGGCACTGGACGTGCATCATATTGCATTTGGACATTTGCCAGAACGTCCTCTGCACTGGATAAAGGACGTATAACCCAACTGCCAACCAGACAGTCCATGTGTAATAAATTTGTATAGCCTAAAAGAATTTCAAACTAAACTATTTGTAAAATAACCATGTGGATCACGTTACTGGCAAAATTGTGACACCGACCTATTGCTTATTTCATGAAGCATTTTTATATTTCCCTAAACTCCCATATGTGGCATTTACTGTATAGTTACTTGCATTTACAATTACTTACACCCACCCATTTTCAAAATTTTCCTGAGAGGGTACAAATGTGAACCAAATGGACCCGCTAGGGTCCATTTGGTTCACATTTGTACCCTCTCAGGAAAAAGGGGTCTGAAAGAAAAATCATTAACATGGTGAAATACATCTTGGTGATGTCATCAGATGTATTTCACCATGTTAATGATTTTTTCAGACCTCCATTTTTAGGAAACACAGAATGGGGGGAACTTTTTTATCATGTCCACACAACATCTCTAAGGTATATTAATGACACATTAAAATTTTGAAAATGGGTGGAGTTCCCCCTTAATAAACATACTTTCTATTTTCTCAAATGTTTAATGGAAACAGACCTGTCTTTCTCTCTCTCCTTCCTAAGGTAGTTGATGTAGTGACCGTTGCAACGTGAGGCACGCACTAGTCCTACTGATAAAACAATAATTGTACAGGGAGAAAACACAACAATGGAGACAGCACTTCTTTCACCTGACCGTTACATCCCCATGGCATTCATTCATTCATTCATTCATTTTTTTACCCTTGGGTCAGACATTGTTTACACACATTTTACCTCATATTATCATAAGACTTGTGACACTTGCGTACGTCAAAGGCAGAGCGGTTTCCTTCTCCTGTGAGGTTTGCTTGCTGTTCTTTAGCTATTTTAGCTATTCAGAAAAGTCTTACAAATTTAAGAACTAAATGCATTTACCACAAACCGTGTACTTCAGATTTTTGTTTGTTTTAAAAGCTTTTACTTTTACTCTGCAACGTCTTGGAGGCAATTTCAGGCAAATATACTTTTTACCTCAACACATTTGAAAACAGTTACTTTGTAGACATCTAACAACAGAGATTTGTACTCTCTGTGTTGTCCTGAAATGCCTCTTTGTGTCCAGACACTGGCAACCGGCCTTGTAGCCTTGAGAGTGGGAGTATTCTGACTCCTGTTTGCTATAGGGACAGAGTGGAGTATTCTGACTCCTGTTTGCTATAGGGACAGAGTGGGAGTATTCTTACTCCTGTTTGCTATAGGGACAGAGTGGAGTATTCTGACTCCTGTTGGCTATAGGGACAGTGGGAGTATTCTGACTCCTGTTTGCTATAGGGACAGAGTGGAGTATTCTGACTCCTGTTTGCTATAGGGACAGAGTGGGAGTATTCTGACTCCTGTTTGCTATAGGGACAGAGTGGAGTATTCTGACTCCTGTTTGCTATAGGGACAGAGTGGGAGTATTCTGACTCCTGTTTGCTATAGGGACAGTGGAGTATTCTGACTCCTGTTTGCTATAGGGACAGAGTGGGAGTATTCTGACTCCTGTTTGCTATAGGGACAGAGTGGAGTATTCTGACTCCTGTTTGCTATAGGGACAGAGTGGGAGTATTCTGACTCCTGTTTGCTATAGGGACAGAGTGGGAGTATTCTGACTCCTGTTTGCTATAGGGACAGAGTGGAGTATTCTGACTCCTGTTTGCTATAGGGACAGAGTGGGAGTATTCTGACTCCTGTTTGCTATAGGGACAGAGTGGAGTATTCTGACTCCTGTTTGCTATAGGGACAGAGTGGGAGTATTCTGACTCCTGTTTGCTATAGGGACAGTGGAGTATTCTGACTCCTGTTTGCTATAGGGACAGTGGAGTATTCTGACTCCTGTTTGCTATAGGGACAGAGTGGAGTATTCTGACTCCTGTTTGCTATAGGGACAGAGTGGAGTATTCTGACTCCTGTTTGCTATAGGGACAGTGGAGTATTCTGACTCCTGTTTGCTATAGGGACAGAGTGGAGTATTCTGACTCCTGTTTGCTATAGGGACAGAGTGGAGTATTCTGACTCCTGTTTGCTATAGGGACAGAGTGGAGTATTCTGACTCCTGTTTGCTATAGGGACAGAGTGGAGTATTCTGACTCCTGTTTGCTATAGGGACAGAGTGGAGTATTCTGACTCCTGTTTGCTATAGGGACAGAGTGGGAGTATTCTGACTCCTGTTTGCTATAGGGACAGTGGAGTATTCTGACTCCTGTTTGCTATAGGGACAGAGTGGGAGTATTCTGACTCCTGTTTGCTATAGGGACAGAGTGGAGTATTCTGACTCCTGTTTGCTATAGGGACAGAGTGGGAGTATTCTGACTCCTGTTTGCTATAGGGACAGAGTGGAGTATTCTGACTCCTGTTTGCTATAGGGACAGAGTGGGAGTATTCTGACTCCTGTTTGCTATAGGGACAGTGGAGTATTCTGACTCCTGTTTGCTATAGGGACAGTGGAGTATTCTGACTCCTGTTTGCTATAGGGACAGAGTGGAGTATTCTGACTCCTGTTTGCTATAGGGACAGAGTGGAGTATTCTGACTCCTGTTTGCTATAGGGACAGTGGAGTATTCTGACTCCTGTTTGCTATAGGGACAGAGTGGAGTATTCTGACTCCTGTTTGCTATAGGGACAGAGTGGAGTATTCTGACTCCTGTTTGCTATAGGGACAGAGTGGAGTATTCTGACTCCTGTTTGCTATAGGGACAGAGTGGAGTATTCTGACTCCTGTTTGCTATAGGGACAGAGTGGGAGTATTCTGACTGCTGTTTGATAGCACCCTGGGTGCTAACTCTAGTTCAGGGGTGGCCAACCTGCAGCTCGCGAGCCACATGCGGCTCTTCAGCTGGTTACATGCGGCTCTTAAGGGGCTTCCACATGAAACCGTCAAAAACGCTCGGAGTGGCGCAGTCATGCATTCCCTATACCAGTGGTTTTTAACCTTTTTCTTTAATACCAGGGCCCACAATTTATTCAGAATTTGAGCCACGGACCACCATTTGATGACATGTTAACTCCACAGACCCCAAAGCTAAAGATTTTGCTTACTTTTGTCAACAATTCCAGGCTGGATTTCAGAGAAAACAAAATAGTCCAACATACAGATCAAAATGACCATTACTCTTCTCTGGTTGTGTAGACTTGGGCTAATTGACGTGATGCATATTTTCACTCTTGAGAGTGTAAACATGAAACCAAATGGACCCGCAAGGGTCCATTTGGTTTCATGTTTACACTCTCAAAGAGTTACACCCGGGCAAACCAGGTTTTATAACCGTTGTGACCGTTTGATGTGGCTCTTTGCAGTAACACAGTGAAAAACGTGGCTCTTAGTCTGTGACCGGTTGGCCACCCCTGCTCTAGTCTATCAACAGTTGTTGGCTGAAGTTACTGTATTTACAGTCCCCAGAGAAACAACCCTGTCCAGTCCTCACTAGCGTCTTGACTCTTATTTTCAATAACAAAATTGAAATTGCCCTGTCTGCCAGTATGTAAGAATTGAAATTGCCCTGCCTGTATGCAAGCAAAGTGCTTACAGTATATTTAAAATGAGTTGAAACACTACACTACTAACTAACTACAGCTGTGTCACCACTAAACCAACAGCATTTCATCATTGAAAACAGAAAACTCTCTGAGTCAGACCTTTAGCTTTATGCATGCTGCGTGTCTGTTGCAACTTCAACAACAACTGATGTTATTATTGATGCTTTACTTGACTAATAAAAGTCCTGTAGGCCTACAAGCAATACTTCATTAAAGTAATATTTAGCTATATTTAGCTCTTTTCCAGACCCCCCTAGCGCCAAAATTAGTGGAAAAACTCCTGACGGAAAATCTAGTGCTTTTTGCTGGTGAGTTGGGGGGAAATTGATTGACAGGCGCCAGAGATAAAAAGCTAATTTTTCACCATTTTTCTTCCTATGATAGTGGTTTTCAACCAGTGGTCCCCAGGCTAAATGATGGACAGCTGGTTAACCAGATGTAACTCTTTGAGAGCGTAAAATGAAACCAAATGGACCCTTGCGGGTCCATTTGGTTTCATTTTTACACCCTCAAGAGTTAAAATATTAATGTGAATTAGCCCAACTTATAGTCTACACAACTAGAGAATGTAGAAGATTAATGGTCATTTTGATCTGTATGTTCCAGGCGAGCATCTAGCGCATTCTAGTGCATTTTGGAACTGCCACTAGAGCATTTTGGATTTTGATTTCTCTCTTTCAAAAAAAGTCATCATCTCTAGGCCCATCACTAGGCCCACAGCTGCTGGGCTCCACTGTGCTCTGAATGACGTTCTGACGACACGTGCGAGAACATTAAAATAATACGCAGCGTAATACGCAACGCAGGCGGTGTGCGAGGATGTTTTTGCGGGACGTTTTATTTTTGGTACCTGTTCTCTTTGCGGTCTCTCCGTAAAAACAGAAAACCTGTTTGCAGAGTCATTCTGTGTTTTGATTGGCAGTTTTGGCACACATCTTATTTCATAACGCTTGTTATGTGATTTCTGTGTGTGGTGCTTTGCAAAGAAAGGCCATGGCGGACTGGTCTCTCTCTCTGTCTCTCTGTCTGTCTCTCTGTCTGTCTGTCTGTCTGTCTGTCTGTCTGTCTGTCTGTCTGTCTGTCTGTCTGTCTGTCTGTCTGTCTCTGTCTCTGTCTCTCTCTCTGTCTCTGTCTCTGTCTCTCTCTCTCTCTCTCTCTCTCTCTCTCTCTCTCTCTCTCCTCTCTGTCTGTCTCTCTCTCTGTCTCTCTCTCTCTCTCTCTGTCTCTGTCTCTGTCTCTCTCTCTCTCTCTCTCTCTCTCTCTCTCTCTCTCTCTCTCTCTCTCTCTCTCTCTCCCTCTCTGTCTGTCTCTCTCTCTGTCTCTCTCTCTCTCTCTCTCTCTCTCTCTCTCTCTCCCTCTCTGTCTGTCTCTCTCTCTGTCTCTCTCTCTGTCTCTCTCTCTCTGTCTCTGTCTCTGTCTCTCTCTCTCTCTGTCTCTCTCTCTCTCTCTCTCTCTCTCTCTCTCTCTCTCTCTCTCTCTCTCTCTCTCTCTCTCTCTCTCTCTCTCTCTCTCTCTAGTGGTCGTAGTGGTTGCCAGGTTGTGATCTTGTGAGGTTGTGACGATCTGGCCTGGTCTTGCAGGGTTTTGCCCTGTCTGTCTCGTATCTCCTAACCAGTTTTCCGCTCTCCCTCTGTGTTCCCTCTGCTCTCAGTAGAATCATAAACGCGCCGTGCCGGTCGGCACGTCTCAGGACAGAGCCCTCTGCCATCCCAAACGCGGGGAAACGTCACTTTGTTTTGTTTTTATTGCTGGTGCGTTAGAATCCTGGGAGTGCCGTCTGCTCATTGAGCTGTGAGGAATGGCCAAAGAGGAATTGCCTTGCTTAAGGGCACAACAAGCATCGTTTGTGTCTGCCTTATCTTGTCAGAGAAGTGATTTCTGGGCTCCCAGGCTAATGTTTCGTTTTACACACTTTGCTGACATCGGTAGAGCTGCAGCAGCAGAAAGTAAAGTACATGCAGTATACTGGAGTTAAGTATTGTACTTTAGTACTTCATTGTTTTTACTCGGATGTTCTAGATCGGTTGGCGGTCCATGGCCTCAAAATGTTTGAAAACCACTGTTCTAGATCAGGGGTTTTCAACAGGTGGTCCGGGGACCACCAGTGGTCCCTGAGAGGGTTCCAGGTGGTCCCCAGCTAAGTTGTTTAACCAGATGTAACTCTTGAGAACGTAAAAATGAAACCAAATGGACCCCTTTCATCTTTACACTCTCAAGAGTTAAAATATTCATCATCTGAATTAGCCCAAGTCTACACAACTAGAAGATGGGCAAAAGCAAAAGAAATCTTTAGTTTTGGGGTCCGTGGGGCTAAAATGTCCTCAAGTGGTGGTCCGTGGCTCAAATTCTGAAAAAATCGGTGGTCCCTGGCGTCAAAAAGGTTGAAAACCCCTGTTCTAGATTGTTGAAAGCTTTTTTTAACAGAGTGGAAAGAAGTGTGATTGCGTGAACTGATTATCCAGCTCTAGACACCAATGTACAAGGCATCACACGTCTCTTTAATCTAATCGTAATAGAGCCAACTTGAATGTGTTTGTAAACAGATTTGTTTAAAATACTCTAACTCCACCTCACCTCCACTCTATTGGCTCATTATGAATCTGCTGGAGACTGCTGTGCTGTGATTGGCTAAAACGCTGCCCCACCCCACACAACCCCTCTCCTCCTCACCCATTAGCAACGCCTGTCCTGAGCCCGACAAATGTTTTTCTTTTCATGATTTGTTGACAACAACAAAGTTCTGGACCGTCTGCAGGACAAAGCAAGTGTCTGTCTGCCGAGAAACAGCTGCACCATCAGTAGAAGCAATGTATCTTTGGATATATTGGATTATATTTGGATTTTTGAATAGGAAGTTGTGAAAATGGCAGGTGGAGTTAACATCCTGATGATGTCATATTCCAACTGTTTCACACTGTGATCACGTTTTGTCTCAATTTGTGGGACGACTGAAAAGTCGTGGAAATGGGTGGACTGTCCCTTGCTTTGGGGGACATCTAGTCCCCCTATAGACCTGCGCAGTGACGTCACCGCCCCAGTTCCGGAAGTGTTTTCCCAATTATTTTTTCTCATAGACTTTTCGAAAATAATTTACAGATAGGCGATTTCGCCGCGGACAAAGCCAGCTTAGCTGAGCAAGAAGTAGAAAACAGCAGGATACAACACTTTTTGTTTTGTTTTTCATCCTAGAAATTATTTGATCTTCCCAAAAGATTGTGTGATTTGTTACGAACCGAGTTGGCTTCGTCCGCATTGTCTTATAAATTTGTCCGCATTGTCTTATAAATTATTTTCAAAAAGTCTATGAGAAAAATGAATGGGGAAAACACTTCTGGAAACGGGGCGGTGACGTCACTGCGCAGGTCTATAAACAGATGATGTTATTCTGTGAGTCAGAATGCGTTCTAATGGATCTCTGCTCTGACGTGGTTCTGTCTCAGAAATTGTCCTTTCACATAATGCTTCCTCCAAATTCAGCCTCTTTAACGTCCAAATGTTTTATTTCTTGCGTCTCCGCTCTGATGTGTTTCAGCGTTTGAGAAGGAAATGGGATGATGAGCAAAATGGAACGATTTTCACCTCATTTTCATTTGAATGAAAGGTGCGACCGATGTGTCATAAAAAACCCTGACTGGAATATGAAAATCCAATAAAAAACAATCTGCCAGAATGGGAGTCAGCCAGCAGCCAGCAGCTGTGGTTTTATTCCTCACTCAGATAGTATTTCCAAATCCAAAAAATGTAATCATAGTGATTTTTTTTTTCCCACACAGTGCTTGGCTGTTATTTCAACACTATCTACCAGACAATGTGTGCCTTGCAAAGCCAAATGACAATTTAATTAGCATAGTCATACCTGTGTGTGTGTGTGTGTGTGTGTGTGTGTGTGTGTGTGTGTGTGTGTGTGTGTGTGTGTGTGTGTGTGTGTGTGTGTGTGTGTGTGTGTGTGTGTGTGTGCATCTCTGTGTGTGTGTGTGCATCTCTGTGTGTGTGTGTGCATCTCTGTGTGTGTGTGTGCATCTCTGTGTGTGTGTGTGCATCTCTGTGTGTGTATCTCTGTGTGTGTGTGTGCATCTCTGTGTGTGTGTGTGTGTGCATCTCTGTGTGTGTGTGTGCATCTCTGTGTGTGTGTGTGCATCTCTGTGTGTGTGCGTGCATCTCTGTGTGTGTGTGTGCATGCACTCGCACAGATTGCAATTTGGAATGTTTACATTCTCAAGAGTTAAAATATTCATCATCTAAATTAGCCCACTTAATTACTAGAGAGAATGTAGAAGGTTAATGGTCATTTTGATTTACTGTATGTTTGCCTGTTGTGTTTTGATCAAAATCCAGCCTGGAATTGTGGACAATACCAACCAAGCCTGTTGGAACAGCGGTTAGTGCTGTCGACTCACAGCTAGAAGGTCCTGGGTGCGATTCCCACTTGGCACGCTGCTGCTGTCTGTATTAGGGATGCATGCATGTATAGATTGCAGATGGTTATGATACAGTACAGCTCTGCTGTCTATAACGTGTGTGTGTGCGTGCGTGCGTGCGTGCGCGTGCGTGTGCAGGGGTCGACATTAAGGGAAATTTGGCACTGGCCCTTCGGGCCAGTGGATTGTCCAAATCACTGGCCCCACCATTAAAATCACTGGCCCAGGGAATCGCCCTTTTTCCTTTTTTTTGTATTTTTATTAGGGATGTCAGTAACGGTTAATTTTGTTGCCGACTAGCTGACAGGACTAACCGGAGGTTAACTGGATATTTATTTATTTATAACTAGCCTCTCCAGTATTTTTTAATAGGCCTACCGTAAATTTAATATGGGCCTACATTCATATTGGTAGACAAATGATACCTATCCTATACATTTATGTATGCTCCTTTTAAAAAGGCAATACAAATAAATATTAGACTTAATAATCAATAAACAACGCGTCGTGGTCTGCACGCATGGCTCTACATGCGTGCACGCACGCATAATCTACAACACTCGTCGTTTCCACTTCTGATCTGAACAATCAACTGGGCTGTTTTTATTATTAAGAAAGAAGATGAACTTGCATGATCTGTGACTTTTCGCGGCGGAGAACCCCCTTTAAGTTCGTCTGGTATTATGATTTATGATGATGAGGAAGAGGAGGAGGAGGATACGTTAGCGCATGGCAAACTTCGCCCAATAGCCATGCTAGTGTGGACAGAGGAGGACGCGGCGGCGGAGTTTATAGCGCTAAAAATGTCAAACACGTTTGTCCCACTATGACTCGGTTTTAGTTTTGACAAGCGACGTGCACGGCAGTTCATTTCACAGCGTGGATGTAAGCCTGGAGATCGAGGCTCAGCGCCGAGCGAGGTCTGGCAGCAGCCAGCCACAGCGTTTCATTAGACAGAGCCAGGGGCGGATTGGCCATCTGGAGTACAGGGAGTTTCCCCGGTGGCCTGCGCCACCTAATAGCCTGGACAAGATCCAAAATGCACTAGTGGCAAAAAAAATGAAACCAAATGGACCCGCAGGGGTCCATTTGGTTTCATTTTTACGCTCTCAAAGAGTTACATCTGGTTAACCAGCTGCCCCCCCAGGGTGGCCTGTCAAAGGCAAAATTGTCCCGGTGGGAAAATATGTGCCAATCCGCCCCTGGACAGAGCCATAGATATATAAGAAAGCTAGATGGCTTGAGGCCTACTGGCCCACCGGGCCAGTGTGGGGCGCCATCTGGTGGTCCGAACGTGTATTGCAAGCCATTTGGGCCAGTCGGGCCATTTATAATGTCGACCCCTGGTGTGTGTGTGTGTGTGTGTGTGTGTGCAATACCTTGTGCGCGTGTGCATGTGTTCCCACCTGGGAACGTGTGACTCATGGTTTCTGGCAGATCCAGTCACCTGCCAAACCTATGGAACACTGTGGATGACATAGTTAGTCACTGTTGAAATAATATGACTGATACCGTAAACCTAGCATAATGTTTGTTTTGTTTTGTTTTCCAAACAAGTGGTCCTTTTATTTGAAGCTCGAGGTGGTCCCCTGTCTATTATGATATATATTATTATTAAAGTAGAAGGTTATTGCTGCTGTTCCATTAGTGATGTAGTGTTGAATGTAGCACAGCATCACACCAGCCGCTCTGGTGTTGAGTTTGTGATGGAGAATGAGATGTGAGATGTTTGGTTTAGCTCTTAGTCATGGTAGTTAAAGGAGAATTCCACAATAAAACACATTGGGAATCAAGGGAATCAGGAGGAGGAGGAATAGATTACCAGGGAAAGACTGCTCCAGAGTGTCAACTCATGCATGACATGAGTATCAGTATAGTATTAAAATTAAGGCTGTCAGCATTAACTAGTTAATCGCGAGTTAACTCAGCCGTGAGTTAACTCGATTAATTTTTTTAGTGCGAGATTAACTCGGCCATGTGGGTCTATTTGGTTACATTTCGCCGAATGCAGGTGAATAATTGTTAAATATTTGCATGAGTTAAGTTACTTTAAAATAAGTCTACACAATTAGAGAATGTAGAAAACTTTCTACAAAATGTGCATGTTCGCTCCTACCATACCAACATCAAATTGTTGACAAATTCTTTAATTTAGGTCTGGAAGTCTAAATAAATGTCATCAAATGGTGATCTGTGGCTCAAATGAAGAATAAATAATTGACCTTGATATGAATACTCTTGAAAAACACTCAACACAAGGTATATTTAGAAATCATGAAAATATGCGATTAAATCGCGATTAATCAAAGATTAACTATGGGCAATCATGCGATTAATCGCGAATAAAATTTTTAATCGATTGACAATATAAAATAATTTTATAAGCTTTAATACGCTACTAAAATCCCCACATTAGAATAAAGACAACCTACAGCAATGCAAGCTGTGCGGAGGGGAGGGGGTTCCTAAATTTTTGGTGTCCTCAGAGGTGTAGGAACTTATACGCATGTGTGCGTGCATGCACGCGTGTGCACATCATACGACAGCTGTTGAGGCTCAGAGTGTAATGAGAAGAGGAATAGGGAACAACCTTCACCTCTCTTTGCTTCCAGTAGAAACATAGCACCACCACCACTGTTACAATGCTCCCAGGGTAAGCCCCCGGTGTTGTTGTACTTGTACCCGCCCCGGTGGGTACACGTGTCCCCCCACAGCCCACCGGACACCACCCACTGTTATTACACAGACATGTGGGTGTCTAATCCCCAGGGGAGGTTGAGTGACAACAAGCCAACACATTTTTACTGTGTTGTTGTTCCCTGGTGTGATGTAGAAGTCAGGAGTGAAGCAGTGTTGCCAACTGCCAAAATTCAAAATGCACTAGTGGCACTTCCAAAATGCACTTGAATGTGCTAGATCAGTGGTTTTCAACCTTTTTGACTCCAGGGACCACCATTTATTCAGCATTTGAGCCACGGACCACCATTTGATGACATTTTTGCCCCAAAGACCTAAAACTAAAGAATTCTCTCAGTTTTGTTCACAAATCCAGGCAGGATTTTGCAAACAAAACAAAACAAAACAAAAACAAAAGTGTCAGACTTCTTATCATATAGTATATGATCAACTCTACAAATGACGAGTATTTGGAATTATATGCTTTATTTTATTGTCATTAATTTGCAAAATAAAAAAATATGAAAATTGGGTTAAATTTTTGGCATTATGAGAATTTTGGCATGGCCAATAAGAGAGTTAATTAAATAGTGCTAATTCAGATCAATATTGTAACTCTTGAGTAGGCTTGGGTACCGCTAGCGATACCGATACTGGTAGCGATTGGGACATAGCGATACCTAGTGGGATTGATTCACTTCAAAATGAACGGTGCCTCGTTTCGATACTTTCTACTGTCATTCTGTGCCGCTGCACTTCAAAGAGCGAGCAGAAACACTGTCGCTGATGAGAGAGAGAGAGAGGAGAGAGAGAGAGGGGGGCAGTTGGCAACACTGGCCATAGCATAGGGTAACTAATTTTTCCTTGTAAAAAGAAAAAAAAATACCAACCATCAGTAGTATCTAATACTTTTTATTGCTAATAAGTTATTAAAAGGCGTTTTGTGCTCAGAAAACGACCTGCGATCAAGAGAGTGTGTAACGCCGGTCATTTATCGCGTGGCATCCAGTGATTTGTGTTGTGTGCGCGCTCGTTTCATGCACGCCCGTGCGGTGTTTTTTGAAAGTTCAATCCAGTGAGCTTTTTAAAATGCCTGGCGTTAATCGACAGGCGATTTTCTTTATGTCGGCACTACAGAGAGAATCGAGAATCGCCGCGTTTATGCAGGCGTTTGTCGTTGCTGTCTGGAAAGCTCTTAAGTCTAACTGTCCTCTCTCTCTAACTCTCCTCTCTCCCTCTGTGTGTTCCAGACGATGAAGTGGACCTGCAGCACATGTCCACTACGGGCAGCGAAGGTGGACACTCGGGGGACGGCACCCCTCCGTCCAAACGTAAAGGAAAGTTCTCCAGTCTGGGACGGATCTTCAAACCCTGGAAGTGGAGGAAGAAGAAACCCAGCGACAAGTTTACAGAAACATCTATAGGTACGATCTGTTACACAAACAGGTGTTCCGGGGACCACCAGTGGTCCCTGAGAGGGTCCCAGGTGGTCCCCAGCTAAATGGAAAGTTTTTTCAACCAGATTTAACTCTTTGAGAGCGTAAAAATGAAACCAAATGGACCCTTGCGGGTCCATTTGGTTTCATGTTTACACTCTCAAGAGTTAAAATATTCATTCAGACGAATGGATTTTGATGTATATTTGGTAAATGGTAAATGGTGCATTTATATAGTGCCTTTATCCAAGGGGCTTTACATAGATAGTGCATCACATTCACCCATTCATACACTGATGGCAGTAGAAACCATGCAAGGTACCTACTAGCACATCAGGAAAAATTAGGGGTTCAGTGTCTTGCTCAAGGACACTTTGACCCTAACTCTTCGAAAGCCCGGGATTGAACCGACAACCTTGCTGTGTGTGTGTGTGTGTGTGTGTGTGTGTGTGTGTGTGTGTGTGTGTGTGTGTGTGTGTGTGTGTGTGTGTGTGTGTGTGTGTGTGTGTGTGTTAATCCTTGTCTTCTCTCATCTCTTGCAGTTTTAGAGAGGAAGATCTCTGTGAGAAAAACTCGCAAAGAGCTGATTGAAAGAGGAGTGCTGAAAGAAATCCCTGAGAATGGTGGGTATACACTTTGTGTTTTTATTTTGATGATGTGCTTTTATTTTGACGGTGTGCTTTTATTTTGACGGTATTTTATTTTGATGTTTGCTTTTATTTTGACGGTATGCCTTTATTTTGATGGTGTGTTTTTATTCTGATGCTGTTTTTATTGTTTTTACTCTGACTTTGTGTTTTTATTTTGACGATGTGCGCTTTATTCTGTAATGACAACTTCTAATTCATAGTCAAAGTATAATGAATTCCGAATTCATCTTCTCTCTTATACACTCCGAGAGGTCTCAAAATAAAAACACACACACAGTAGGTTGAAAATAAAGCAAAACAATAAAGCAAAACAAAAAAGTCCTTACATGCTGTTTCTTCAATTCTGCTAGACATTATTGAATATAACACATGGGGCTCCATTTTTGTCACGCACTAAAGCCTTTATTGCTAACTTCTTTGCCTTTTTTTTACTATTTCGAGAAAAAAAATGGAACATGCCAAGTTATTGACACATTGTGAGTTTGTGGACTGGCCATTTAAAGTATTGGAAAATGTTTTTTAATAGTTTAAAAAGGGAAAGAAGTTAAGGGATAAGGAGTTTAGCATTGACAAAATCTAGGTCATGGTCTTATATGGCTGCTTCTTCAAATCACTGAAATAGGCTACTGACTGCTAGTAACAGGTGACCACATCTCTTGTCAACAGTTTTCTTAGAGACAGACAGAAAATAGAAATGTCATTCTGACACTACAATTCTGACACTGTGAATTATTCTGACACTGTGTGTTTTTATTGTGAACAGAGAGCAACGAGGTCAACCACCAGCCCAAACCCCAGCCGGTGAAGAACGGCCACCCGGTGGTCCCTCCCATGGACGTGGACCGGGTGTCCCAGCCGGGCGGAACCAGGGGGTCCCGGCTGCTCCCCCCGCCATCGCACGGGAGCGAGGACCGCCGCGGGAGCAGCGGAGGAGGAGGAGGAGGAGGAGCAGCGGAGGAGGAGGAGGACCGCCCTCCGAGCTGTCATCCTCATCGACCACAACGACGGACCCTCGACGGAGCAGGGTGCCGTCGGACGCCTCGGGTCGTAACCACCACCGTGCCCCGCTGGATGTGGACTCACACGCACGGCTGGCTGTAGGAGACACCGCAGACCGTAGGGGACGCCTGCCCTCCGACATGGACTCTAGGAGAGGAGGAGGAGGAGGAGGAGGGACTCTAACCAGGGGACACGGCCCCGAGGACGGCAGGCCTCCACGGAGAGAGGACAGGAGGGACGAGCGGGAGGACAGGGGAGGGAGGAGAGGAGGAGGGGACGACAGGGAGGACAGGGGAGGAGGGACTCTAACCAGAGGACATGTCCCCGAAGACGGCAGGCCTCCACGGAGAGGAGGAGAGGACAGGAGGGACGAGCGGGAGGACAGGGAAGGGAGAGGGAGAGGGGACGAACGGGAGACGGACGGCGAGAGGAGACGAGGGGAGAGGGAGGACGGCAGGGAGTTCAGGGACAGACGAGGAGACAGGAGGGAGGAGAGGGAGAGAGGGGACAGAGACAGGGACGACCGGGACAGGCGGACAGACCGGGACGACAGGGAGCGGAGGGACAGAGACGATAGGGAGAGGCGGGACCGAGAAGACAGAGACAGAGACAGACGGGACGACAGGGAGAGGTGGGAACGGGAAGACAGGGACAGGAGAGACCGAGACGACAGGGACCGGCGAGACAGAGAGGACAGAGAGAGGAGAGACAGAGGGGAGAGGGAGGACAGAGACAGCAGACAGGTAGAGGAGAGGGAGCGGAGGAGAGAGACTCCTCGCGACAGAGACAAGGAGGAGAGAGGAGACAGAGACAGAGAGGAGAGGGAGAGGAGAGGCGCTGGGGACAAGGAGGACAACAAGGAGGACATCCGGGAGAGGAGGGGAGTGGAGCGCGAGGACAGAGACCGAGGGGACAGAGGAGGGGACAGGCTCCGGAACGAGCGGCGCGTGGAGGAGCGTCCGTCTGAGCGAAGGCCCGTGTCAGAGATGGACGTGGTGCGTCCCTCTCTCCAGAAGAGCTCGTCCTCGGAGGACAACAGGAGGCCTCCGCGCCCCGCCTCGGAGGCCGTCCCCGACCGCCGCTGCACCACGCTGCCCAGATACTCTACTGCCACCGCCGTAGAGGACCAACACAGAGGACGGGCAGGTAAGACCGCTCTCAGCACACAGACTATACTGACCAGATTCTTAAAGGCTCACTCATACTCCACGAAGTGAAGTGAAACGGTGAAGTTTTTCTTTCGGTGCCATGTCATTATTCCGACCTCCCTTCTCCTTGGAGAAGAAACACAATAGCAGACAGACTTAACCAGCATAGATATAACATAAAAAATGCCAAAGAGAAGTCGCTAATAGTACGACATGGAATTGGAGCAATGGAAGTATGTGGACTGGAATGCAATCAAACGTGGACAGAAGGAGAGAGAAAGTTTGCAGAAAAACAATGGATTTTAAAACTTAATACAGCATTTCCACAGGGCTTAAACCACTATGAATGAATGAATGAATGAATGAATGAATGAATATTTTATTTACGTGTCCGGACAATTTCTTGCCCCATCCCACATGGGATTATCAGACACAGCAATTTATAAATAAACAAATATAAGGAAACAACACAAAATGAAAATTAAAGAACAACAGAGTCTTACATGCAGTCAGCCGACAACAACAACAGTGAGCACATTTGACTATGAAAGATAATTAAGATTAGTTATCTCAGACATAAATAGACTCTTCTTCAACAAAGATGGCGAATGCAAACATTCTCTGTATTGTACTCATACATAATGCTGTAAGATACATAAACATTGAAGTCTTTTACCATAAACATAACCGCAAGCACGTTGTAGCTGATAGTGGATTTCCAGCACATGCTCGGACTAATGGGAGTTCTGATGGGTACCGTAATTTCCGGACTATAAGCCGCACCTGAATATAAGCCGCACCAGCTAAATTTGGAGCAAAATACTGATTTTTCCTTGTATAAGCCACACCTGACTATAAGCCGCACCAGACAACAAGCTTCATGTTAGAGCAGGGGTTTTCAACTTTTTCACAATTTAACGACATCTTCACCCCACAGACCCCAAAACTAAAGATTTCTTTTGGTTTTGTTCACAATTCCAGGATCGATTTTTCGCAAACAAAAGAGGCAAAACATCAAAGTTAGACTAAAATGAACATGACTTAGTTATTAAGTGGTGCTAATTTAGATGGTGAATATCATAACTCTTGAGAGCGTAAACATGAAACCAAATGGACCCGCAAGGGTCCATTTGGTTTCATGTTTACGCTCTCAAAGAGTTACATCTGGTTAACCAACTTTCTAACATTTAGTCTGCGGAGCCCACCTGGAATCTGGAAAAAATCCATAGATTGGCCGCACCGTTGTATAAGCCACAGGGTCAAAAGCACGTGAAAAAAGTAGCGGCTTATAGTCCGGAAATTACGGTACTTAGATCAGTCCCCTTTATTTCCTCGTCCAGCATCACCACTATTAGCCTTTGTAAAACGGGTCTGCCTTCAATGTCTCAGATATTTCTTGCCATGTATTGTAGGCCTTTGATCTCATGTCTCGTGCTTTGCGGCTGCACTGGAGCTCTGCTGTCAATGCAAGTGGATGAACGAGAGGAGTGGTTTGTTAGGAACGATGTTAGTTAAAGGTAGGGGAAGTGATTTGAAATTCATGGTGTAGTACCAGTCTGGTGCACTAGGGGCCCCCAAAAGTAGCTACACTATGTGAACCTGCTGCTCTCTCCTGATTGGAGGAGAATTGTGGTGACCTGAGGAACTTTTATTAGCTCCACTGCTAACGTGGGGGAGGGGAAACTCCATATGTGGTTTCCACACCTTATAATAGAGCATTTTAACAGAAAAAAAATATTTTTTGGGTGATATCTGACAAAAGTGAAATCACTTCCACTACCTTTAATGTTAGTTCCAAACATGTGCTTTTCACCCAATAGCTGTCTCTGTTCAGCCGTAGCATTGGGAGCCAATAGGGACTGTCGAACCTTGGTTTAAAAAACACAAAAAAACAAAAGGCAAAGCTGCAAGGGCGGATATAACAAGTCCCGTTTGGGGGGGGCAAGAGAAGATGTTGGAGGGGCAAGAGAAAATGGTATGGGGGCGGCTTAATCGCCCATTGCATTTTCGGTTACAGGACTTTTATTAGACAAGTAAAGCATCAATAATAACATCAGTTGTTGTTGAAGTTGCAACAGACACGCAGCATGCATAAAGCTAAAGGTCTGACTCGGAAAGTTTTCTGTTTTCAATGATGAAATGCTGTTGGTTTAGTGGTGACACAGCTGTAGTTAGTTAGTAGCAGTAGTAGTGTTTCAATTCATTTTAAATACAAGCACTTTAATTTGAAATATCTTGGGTTGTTTTGCATGCCATCGTGTTTGGGGGGTTAGACTGGGTATTTAGGGGGGGCATTCCCCCCCATGCCTATGCCTAGATCCGCCCCTGCAAAGTTGTCCTTTATGAGAGAGAGAGAGAGAGAGAGAGAGAGAGAGAGAGAGAGAGAGAGAGAGAGAGAGAGAGAGAGAGAGAGAGAGAGAGAGAGAGAGAGAGAGAGAGAGAGAGAGAGAGAGAGAGAGGCAAATAATTGAATTAGGGCCAAAGTGTTTGACTCGACCTTTGGATTTCTAGTGTTTCTCGTTAGCTAATTAGCAGCTGATTCTCTTGATAGATTATGCGGTTTCCCTCTAGGACAGCGGGTCTAAACAGGAAGTTTATAAAGGCCACAGCGCTCAGGAACAGTGGCGTTATTGTTTACACCATTAAAACCCTGTCAATGTGTTACTGTAGCCAGCAGTGGTCCTTACTGCACCCACTGTCCAACGCCTGCCAACCCTGTTTACTGAAATTCTTACACTGGGCTGGGGCACAAATATACTAGTTAACACTATAACTGCCATAGACGTAAATACAAGACTCTTACCTTTTACCTTTTAATCCTTTAATCCACCGAGTGGCGCGACATGAGCTTGTTGTTCTGCTATTTTTGAAAAATTGTGAAAATGTGCTGCAAATCTCTGAATACATTATTTTGGAAGCAAACATTTTATCTCAATTTTTGCTTCTGGGGGATCCCTAGAACAACATGTTTTCAGATGGGGGTCTGCAGCCAAATATGGATAATTCTGGTGGTCCTTGGCTAGAAATATGTTAGCATCACTGGCACAGGAGCACAGATTTTTCAGAAAAAAACTAGAATCTAGTGTCAGGAACTATAGAATCTAGTGTCAAAAACTCGATTCTAGCGTCAGAAAGTAGATTCTAGTGTCAAAAAGGAGATCCTAGCATCAGAAACTATCATTTAGTGTCAATAACTAGAATCTAGTGTCGGAAACTACTGTAGAATCTAGCATCAAAAGCTAGAATGTTGCTGCAGCTATAATCTGATGTCAGGACTACTGTATAATCTGGTGTCAGGAACTACTGTATAATCTGGTGTCGGAAACTCGAATCGAGGGTCAGGACACAATGGGTTAATTAGTGGTTACCAAAGCTGTAAAGACGAGTTTTCTTTAATCCATTCATTAATCCACTTTAATTCAATGCTAACTAGGGCATTAACTAAATATTTGACTATTTGGTTATTCGACTAGCAAAACATTATTCGACTGTTAATTCATGATTCTTTGTTCGTTAATCGTTTTTAACATATATTTTTACATTTTCTACAGCAGAAATTATAGTTGTGTGCTGTGGGGTCGGCAGTGATGGATTGCTTGTTTTTCATGTCGTACTGTAACTGCGTTTATAATGGTGTAGTAGGCATGCACTGTTTCAATGGGAAGTCCAGAATCACACGTTTTTATTGAATATAAAAAAAAGAAAATTCTTTGACTACCAAAGTATTCGATTCAAGGTGTCTCATAGGTCTGTTTAATGGACAGATTGATACGCCTGTGATTCACCGCAGGTGAAGCCGCCATGTTTGATGTTTGACACTGTAACTGCTGCACTGTTGAGTGACAGGGCTGCTGGCCAATCAGCTGCGTCTGTTCGGATTTGTCTTTGGACCAACCCCCAACTCTGACTCTCATTGGTTATTCAATTCTTGGTACTGAAGGAAATCAGAGGTTGACAATAGAAGGCCAGACAAGAGACTTGAGGACCTGATACACCTAGCAATGTTTTGATCAACATCAACAAGCAACGTCAACTATCAACATTGACTTTTCACTTTTCTAAACAAAATGATCAACTCCTGGTTGTTCAGAAAAGTCAGATCATTAGTGCCCTCTACTGGTCAACATTTCGGAATCCTCCAATCACAGCCCTCCTTGGTATCACCTGATCCTTTCTCCCAGACTCCCACAGAGAAACTTTTCTGAAAACAACATGGCTGCTGCTGCCTCACTGGACAGAACATTTTATAACTTTTTAGTCTGACCTCTAGTCTGGCCTTTGTACGCTTTCTGAGAAAAAATAAAATGGATGGAATCCCTGTTTAATTAATAGAATGTGTTGGTGTTGCCATGTGTCTAATCATGTTGCCCATTGATGTTGATATTGCTAGTTGATATTGATGAAAATGTTGCTGGTGTATCAGGGCCTTTGGTCTGAACCAGGGAAAAAAAAGAGAGAGGAAAAAAAAAGTATGATTGCGCTGGCATCCCTGACTAAAGAAGGGAGTGGGAGGAAAGGTGGGCAAAATGGCATCCAAGAAGTTAATGCTGTTTAAAATCTCACAGCACTGACATCAATAGTCTAAACATCAGACGTCTAAACCCACAGTGAGATGTCCCAGAGCTCTTCTTGTGCTGAGTTGCATCAGATTCATGTCAGAGACGGAGGAGGAATGAGCATTGAACCTGCAGTCATTGATCACAACATTAGTCTCAGCCACTGGTGTGATCATCAATCCCATCCCATGCTAAAGGCTCTCTCATAGGCATAAACACCCGCGCTCAGGGGCGGATCTAGGCATGGGCATGGAGGGGCAATGCCCCCCTAAATACCCAGTCTGCCCCACCTAACACGATGGCATGCAAAACAACCCAAGATATTTCAAATGAAAGTGCTTATATTTAAAATGATTTGAAACGCTACTACTACTGCTACTAACTAACTAACTACAGCTGTGTCACCACTAAACCAACAGCATTTCATCATTGAAAACAGAAAACTCTCTGAGTCAGACCTTTAGCTTTATGCATGCTGCGTGTCTGTTACAACTTCAACAACAACTGATGTTATTATTGATGCTTTACTTGACTAATAAAAGTCATGTAACCGAAAATGGTATGGGCCCCATACCAACGAAATGGTATGGCCCCCATACCATTTTCTCTTGCCCCTCCAACATGTCCTCTTGCCCCCCCAAATGGGACATTTTACATCTGCCCTGTCTGTCTGGATCAATGTCAGTTCTGCTCTCATCTTCTCCAGGGGTGTGATAACGCTAGTGTTACAAAAAAAATCTACGCAGGATCCATGTCTAGTGAATTTGTGGGCATGTGCTCAAAACCTGTTGCCTGGTTCCAGCCCTGAAACATCACCTTAAATATTTTCCCTGGGCATTCAGGTCTGGTGACGTGGTCTATGCCTGGGGCTGTCAGTATTAGTGGAAAATCCAACTACAGCAGCTGATTGGCCGACAGGCCTGTCACTCAACAACAACAAACATGGCGGACCGCCACTGCGGTGTAACGTGACCTTATCATTCTGGCTATTAAATCAACCTATGGTAAAGAGTTACGGTAAATAGTTAAAATGGGGTTTTAAGGGTTTTAAAGTCATTAAAGCTGTATAAATAGCTGAGTCCAACGCATTTCTGCATACTCCTACTGCTACTCCTACCTCCAATAGGACTCAGCTGCAGCATTGCATACATTTTCACAAGACGCCCCGTATCGCGAGAAATAGATTGTCAGTTGTTAACAGTGTGTGAATGGGGTGCTGTTGGCTCTATGCTCCTCCAGCAGATTGTCAGTTGTTAACAGTGTGTGAATGGGGTGCTGTTGGCTCTATGCTCCTCCAGCAGATTGTCAGTTGTTAACAGTGTGTGAATGGGGTGCTGTTGGCTCTATGCTCCTCCAGCAGATTGTCAGTTAACAGTGTGTGTGAATGGGGTGCTGTTGGCTCTATGCTCCTCCAGCAGATTGTCAGTTGTTAACAGTGTGTGAATGGGGTGCTGTTGGCTCTATGCTCCTCCAGCAGATTGTCAGTTGTTAACAGTGTGTGAAGGTGCTGTTTGCTCTATGCGCTTCCAGCATTGTGAGCACATAGGAGTGAACGGGAATATCGCAACTCTCCACTATAAGCCTCTGGTATACACATCATCATCCAACATGTTTTACTGCTTTTGTTCACATGCTGGATTACCACTTTAGCCACATGAAGGACAACAACATTGTCTGCGTTAGTGTGCCAAGAAGTGTGATTTCAAAAACGCAGGTCTCTCTCATTCAAAATGAACAAGAGACGTATTTCATGTTGTCTGGAGAAGGCTGCCTCTCAGTTGTTTAACAGATGGGTAAAAGGGCAGGGGCGGCAGCCCCCTTTAATGTCTATGTGTGCACGTTCCGTCCATGCAAAGTGCTTTTGAATAAAAATGTCAGCCGGCCCCCAAAGGCATGGATAATCAATCCTACTGCTGAGTCTACAGAGGGGGGTTTGGGTTCATTTATTTTCATGCAGTGAAAGCTTCCATACTTCACTGACAAAAGGAGATGGAAATGGAGACTCAACGGACCGTGGGTTCTCAAAAAGAGCCCCGACACGTGCAGAGACCCCCCCCTCCAGTGGTCCCCCGTGAAAAATATGGCTCTTTTCAGCTTTAACCAAAAAAAAAGGATAAAAGTCCACTTGTCTGAGGCCAAATTTCGGCGTCCTTTGACATGAAAAGAGCTTGAGATCTGCTTTTTTTTAAAGAGCCATTTCACCATTGTTTGGGAAACAATGATTGTGAACGCAGTAAGCGAGATTACTATGTAAGCCAGGAAGGAATGTCTCTGTGTGCGTGCATCACACACTCCACACTGCAAAAAAGACAGTTTAAATATAAGAAAATATAAGCAAAAGTACTATAAACAAGCAAACTATTCCGTCCGTGGGCTAAGTGAATTGTATTTGCTAAGAATTCTTGTAATTAGAAATATGTTCTAAAAACAAGGTTGACAATCTTATACAATGTTCTCTTGGTTAGTATGTCCTTCTTAAAACAAGTTAAGTCTAGATCTAAGTTAAGTCTAGATCTAAGATTACAAGACTTGCTTAGTTCAGAATTTTTGTGCATATTTGAATGCATCACAATTGAGAAATGAGAATATTGAGTATAGACATATAATTTCATTTTAGGGGGGCTTTTTTTATCGATCTTATCCTCCTCTTTTTTACGGGAATTCCCGGAAGGGCCTGGAAATCTGCTAATCTTTCGGGAAAAATATTAAACCCTAAATAGAAGGCCAGACTAAGAGCCTTGGTCCGAACCAAGTCGATGGTTCTGAACCAGGCTAACGTGAACTTTTTTCCCCTCAAACAAACCAATCATAATCCTTAGCTGGCATTTCAACCTTCACATGAGGGATAGGCTCCTCCTGGCCAGAATGATTTGCGAAGTGACTTTTCAGATGTGCGCTGAGCAAACAGCAAATGGGACTGGAACCAGGCTAGTGTAAAGAGGCTTACAGACGGCAAGTAATAAACCGCGAATTCTAATTCATTTTCAATGAGACTGGCGTTTTGTGCTCAGAAAACAACCTGCGATAAAGAGAGCGTGTAACGCCGGTCGTTTATCCTGCGGCGTCCAGTGATGTGTGTTGCGTGCGTGTTCGTTTCTTGCACAGGTGCGCAATGTTTTTTGAAAGCTCAATCCTGTGAGCTTTTTAAAACACCTGGCGTTAATCGACGGGCGATTTTCTTAATGTCGGCACTGCAGAGAGAATCGAGAATCGCAGCGTTTATGCAGGAGTTTACCGTCTGGAAAGCCCTTTAGACGTCAACCTGATAAACCTGTCTGTTTATCACAGGGTTTATGTCATTCAGAGAGATGATACAGTAGCTAGAGCTGCTGTGAGTCACTGACACACACACACACAGATGCACACACACAGATGCACACACACCAGGGGCGGATGTAACATTTCCCAATGGGGTGGGGGGGGGGGGGGGGGGGGGCAGGAGAAAATGGTATGGGCTTCATCGCCCGTGGCGCGAAGCGACACGGGCGATGAAGCCAGGATTTATATTAGTCAAGTAAAACATCAATAAACCTCGGAAACCCTCATGTTCAGAAACAGAATGTGAGTATTTGAAAGAGTTTTATACTAAAGTCAGTACGGACGCAGATGGTAAAAATGGAAGATAGTGTAGCGTTGTAGACTACCAGCGCCATGATGCGCTGGACCGTACACCTGATTTATATTGGTTAAGTAAAGCACCAATAATAACATCAGTTGTTGTTGAAGTTGCAACAGACACGCAGCATGCATAAAGCTAAAGGTCTGACTCAGAGAGTTTTCTGTTTTCAATGATGAAATGCTGTTGGTTTAGTGGTGACACAGCTGCAGTTAGTTAGTACCAGTAGTAGTGTTTCAACTCATTTTAAATATAAGCACTTTAATTTGAAATATCTTGGGTTGTTTTGCAAGCCATCGTGTTTGGTGGGGCAGTCAGGGCATTTAGGGGGGCATTGCCCCCCCCCCCCCCCCCCCCCCCCCCCCCATGCCCTAGATCCGCCCCTGACACACACACACACACACACACACACACACACACACACACACACACACACACACACACACACACACACACACACACACACACACACACACACACGCACACGCAGGCCTTAGAAGATCAAAGTTTCTCCAGTACTGTATGGTGATCCTACTGTGTGTTTCAGTGCCATCAAAGGCTCCAGAATGACAGCTTTTCCCTCGTCTTTAAGCTCTGCTAAAAGCTGCTTATTCAGCCCCAGCTCTGTGCTCTCTGCATGGTCTGCATTTCTCTGCACTTGAAATAAAAAAGCATTCCTGGTTTGTGGTGCTTCTTCTTGCTCTTCATAAAAGCTCTGATAAAAGTAATGGATGTTTAGGAAGTAGCAGGGGTCGACACTAAGGTCTCCGAGGCACTTGCCCATCGGGCAAGTCCAAGTCAGGTTCTACTTGCCCTCAGGTCATGGTCACTTGCCCCACAAAATATATATATCGTAAATTCTGCATTTAAGTTTCTAATTGGGTGCTTCATACAATTCCTTTCACATTCGAAGACTGTTTTGTTTAAGTCACAATCAACTACGGTAAATATTCAACTTGGGGTAAATCACAGGTTCCCATAGTGGTCACGGACTCAGGGGTCTGTGATCCCAGCAAAATGATAGTTTTGAACCAAATGGACCTGGGAGAGAGATAGGAGAGATAGCTAGAAAGCCGGGAAAAACACAGAGGCAGAGCACAATGAGCATCTTCAAGACAAATATATCTCGTGTTGTGTTATAGCGCACTAAGTCACACACTTGCCCGATCGGCCAACCAGGTAGCAGTCTTCACTTACCCGACCATTTTTTTTTTACTTGCCACGAGCAAGTGGGCAAGTGTTAGTGTCAAGCCCTGAAGTAGGAACCAAATAGAGCTGTGCAGTCCATTCATTTTTCTCATATACTTTTTCAAAAATGATTCATATAAAGACGATTACGCTGCGGACAAAGCCAACTCGGGTCATGGCGAATCATGACAACACACACACTGTTTTGTGATAATCAAATAATTTCTAAGATGAAAAACAAAACAAAATGTCATGAAAGGGGCGGCATTGTCTAGATCTATAGACCCTTACTAATGGCACCAAACGTACCCATAATAAAGGGTCCATTACCTCGATCCCTGTCCAAGATAATAATAATAATAATAATGGATTGCATTTTTTATAGCGCTTTTCTATGCACAGCGTGATACTCAAAGCGCTTACAATGGTCCATTCATTCATACATTGGGAAGTAGAGCGGTGAACAGTCAACGCCAGCGTCCTAAACTTCCCACATTCATACACCAGTGGTGGTAACCACTGGTGGCAAGGTGGGGTTCAGTGTCTTGCCCAAGGACACTTCGACATGTAGACAGGAGGAGCCGGGAATCGAACCGCCGACCACTGGATCATTGGCCGACCTGCTCTACCTCCTGAGCCACAGATATACAAAGCTGTTGTTGTCCACTGAGTCAGGAAGCAACACCGTCTGTTTACCACGTCCCACCAGTCACTTGACCAGCTCAGTGGCCTCGTGGTTAGAGTGTCTGCTCTGGGACTGGGAGGTCGGGGTTCGATTCCCGGCCGGGTCATACCAAAGACTCTAAAAATGGGACCCAATGCCTCCCTGCTTGGCACTCAGCATCAAGGGATGGATTGGGGGTAAGTCCCTGCGATATACTAGCGTCATGTCCAGGGGGTGTACTTGTACATCAAGCTGCCTCACGCTACAGAAACAGGAGATAGGCTCCTGACCTATATGGGCCTCAATGGCTCAGCCGGGCCTCCTGACATCATGGCCTGGCAAGGATACTTACCAGTCATTTAACACAGTGGAGTTCTACTCGTATGTGAACAAAAGCAGTAAAATATGTTGGATGATGATGTTTATGACAGAAAAAATCTGAATCCTTATGCGTTTTTTTTTTGTCCTGTGTGTGTGCATGTCTGTGTGTACAGAATCCACAGGCGTCCGCTTCGCCCCTCCAGGCCCTCCAGACTCGGACGTCCCAGCGCAGCAGCAGCAGCGGGACTCCCTCCGTGAGCCCCCTCCTCCCGGGTCCAAGCAGGCCATGATGCCTCCCAAATGGATGACGGCTCCTCCCCCCTCCTCCTCCTCCTCCACCGACCTCCCCCCGTCCTCCTCCTCTTCCTCCTCCTCCTCCTCTTCGTCCTCCTCCTCGTCCTCCTCTGCTCCCCCCATCGCGGTGTCCAAGCCCCCCAGGACAGTGTCCCTGCTGATTGAGGACCCCCAGGGACCGGTTCCTCCTCCTCCGCCACCGCACCGGACGGAGACCCCGCCCCCCGTTCCTCCCCACGCCAAGCAGCCCCCCGTACCGCCGCCCAAACCCGCCAACCGCAACAGCAACCCCGCCGCGCTCGGTGAGTTTTCTAACATACACATGGTTTTTCTTTACAGCTGTAGTAAGGCAGATTGCCTGACCTCAGTCTGAATTATCATTTCATTTCACTTCATTATTCAGACTGAAGTCCCTCTCTACCACAGCAGTTTCTAGGATGTTTCACTTCATTATTCAGACTGAAGTCCCTCTCTACCACAGCAGTTTCTAGGATGTTTCACTTCATTATTCAGACTGAAGTCCCTCTCTACCACAGCAGTTTCTAGGATGTTTCACTTCATTATTCAGACTGAAGTCCCTCTCTACCACAGCAGTTTCTAGGATGTTTCACTTCATTATTCAGACTGAAGTCCCTCTCTACCACAGCAGTTTCTAGGATGTTTCACTTCATTATTCAGACTGAAGTCCCTCTCTACCACAGCAGTTTCTAGGATGTTTCACTTCATTATTCAGACTGAAGTCCCTCTCTACCACAGCAGTTTCTAGGATGTTTCACTTCATTATTCAGACTGAAGTCCCTCTCTACCACAGCAGTGTCTAGGATGTGCGTTACCAAAGCAGTCTTAACGGTGATTGGTTCATATGAACCCCTAAGAATATTGGGAAAGCAGACGACGTTTGGAACGAAGTGTTTGACAGGGCTGTTGGCCAATCAGGTGCTGGGGTCGGATTTCCAACCAGCACAAACGGCCCCAAAGGCAGGGAAGCCAGTCCTTGAATCGCAGGGAAAAAATAAGCTCGTATTTTTTAAGGTGCTGATTGAGTTACGGGTGATTTGTTTCCTAACAACTGGTGTTGGTCGGGTGTTGTGTAAGGCACACATGTGGCTTCAGATCTGGCTACAGATTGTTGCACAGAGAGATCCACAGAGAGTCAGAGAGACAGAGACCGACACAGACAGAAGTCAGACATGCTCTGGCCTGTCCCAGACACTGTTTTGTGCAGCGATGCTGGCAGCACTCCTCCTCCTCCTCCTCCTCCTCCTCCTCCTCCTCCTCCTCCTCCTCCTCCTCCTCCTCCTCCTCCTCCTCCTCACCATGGTTCATGAGTCACACTTCACAGCACATGAAACGAACCGCCATTGGCTTAAACAAGTGTGTGTGTGTGTGTGTGTGTGTGTGTGTGTGTGTGTGTGTGTGTGTGTGTGTGTGTGTGTGTGTGTGTGTGTGTGTGTGTGTGTGTGTGTGTGTGTGTGTGTGTGTGTGTGCGTACGTGTTAGTGTGCACAGTGTTGCCAACTTGGTGCATTTGTCTCCATATTTAGCTTTTTTTCAGATCCCCTCCTAACGCCAAAATTAGTGAAAAACTCCTGGCGGAAAATCTAGTGCTTTTTTTGCTGGTGAATTGGGGCGAAATTGGTTGACAGGTGGCAGAGATAGAACCCTCGTTTTTCACCATTTTACCTCCTATCATAGAGTCCACCTTCATTCCTAGAAACCATTGGTAACCAAATGGGCCCTTATACTGTAGATCTGTAACTCTTGAGAGCGTAAAATGAAACCAAATGGACCCGTAAGGGTCCATTTGGTTTCATTTTACGCTCTTAAGAGTTAAATTATATTTAAACATCTGAATTCATTAAGAATTCAGTTATTTCTCCTAAATTAGTCTGAGAGACTAAACTCAACCTGCTCTAGCTTATTCTAGTGCATTTTGGAAGTGCCACTATAGTGCATTTTGGATTCTGGAAGTTGGCAACACTGAGTGTGCATAACCGCCCCTCCCTCCCTGATGCTCCTTGTTTACATCCTCGTGCGCTCTTTTCTCATGCACGCTCAGTGAAACCGGACACACACACACACACACACACACACACACACACACACACACACACACACACACACACACACACACACACACACACACACACACACACACATTTCCAAGGTGTATAGTCACCAGGGTGCTCTGCCCATAGATACAGTACAGCAGTGCATTCCCATGTGGACAATTATTATGAAACCTGGGATATATTTTGTTTCAATCCACGCCCATGGAAACAGCCAATCTACCAGTTGGCTCACGGTGAGAGTGTACAAATGTGACCCAAATGGAACCTAGCGGGTCCATTTGGTTCCCTTTGTACACTCTCAGAAAAAAGGAAACTCATTAACATGGTGAAACACATCTTGATGATGTCATCAAGATGTATTTCACCAATGCTAATGATTTTATTCAGATCCAAAAGTATTTTAGATGTGAGAAGTGGGGGGACGCCGTCCCCCCACGTCCCCCCTCCACTACACCCTTGGCCATTACACAGTGTATTTTGTGACGTACAAACTCCAGATTCTCTGAGAGAGACAATCTGGTGGTTTGTCCCAACGTCCTCCTAGCTGCTACCCGTCCCATACCCCAGCCCCTCTCCCCTCCCCTCCCCTCCCCTCCCACCCTGACGGTGTGACACTGATCTCTGGCAGCCTCCACATTGAACAGGGGTAAGGGCAGACAGCCGCTGGGCTCCTGGAACAGCTGGAGACGTCAGGGGGAGCTGGGCCTCTACCTGTCCCTGCCTGTCTACCTACGACACAGGGGATCCCCCGCAGGTAGTAGAGACACACATGGCATGGAGCAGCGTGTGTGTGTGCCACGCAAAGCTAACAGCATCCAACCCATCGCATCATCAACCAGTGTCTTCCGTCGCTCCCCCTCCCCTCCATCCCTCTACCTACTAGTGCATTGCATGTCATAAGAAGAGTACAGTATGTCTAATGGCATTGATACATGACACAGGCCGGCTAACTTACAAACTGTCTGTCTTGCATGGTGAATTAACATCCGATTTTGACGGACGGAACTTGTCCGTCTGGTCTGGTTCAGTTTGTAGAAAAGGTTCACAATTGTGCCGTTGCTCCTCGTGTGTTGATGTAAATGACTAAATGCTCCCGATTGTCACACACCTGGCATCTTAGTGAGTGAGTGCACGGATGCGATGCCGCGTGCATGTCAGGCACAGAAGTTCAGGTTGCTCAATAATACAAAGTCTGCTGCACTCTAATGTCTAAAGGTGGGTTTAGACTTCGGAGTAGACTTGGATGGTTAAAGTGGCGTGATTGCTTACAAAGTCAATGCCAAAACGAGAAGTTATTTTTTTGCAGAAGAAGCCACTATGGGTGTGATAGAGGCATGTGTTTGTTGTGAATATTGTGCACGTTTATATGCTTGTTTTTGTTTTGTTGTTGTTCCAGCCATGACTGTTCCATCTAATTCACCCTCTTAAAACATTGGTGTCAGGCAGGAACCTTGGGTCCATATTTCTCTTATTTTTTATTTTATTTTATTTTTTATTTTTTTTTATTATTGTTTTATTCCATACTTTTATGCCTTGGTCTGTTGCACAAGATGTGCAAATGTAATCACATTTTTTTGGTCCCTTTGATAACAATATTTAAGTGAAAATGAGGCAGAATGTATGTCTCCCTCCTGATAACCAGTGCTGTAGTTCTTCCAGGACAGATATTAATCAACAAACACATAATCAAAAACACATAGTTCTTCCAGATTAATCAACAAACATAATCAAAAACACTCCAGCAGGTCTGTCTAGTGGCCTCAGGCTAGGCTAATGGAGAAAAACATCTTTGAATATTAAACCCTGTATAAAACTCTAATCAGAGCGCTCCATTCTACAACTATAGCGCATGGCGTTAGCCGTGATAGGAAATATATGACCTCCTGTTGTTCCCAATCATTGGGTCCTTGTTTTGGCTGCAGAAACAGGTTATGTCTTTACATTTTCTGAAAAAGTAACACTTTTGGACATCCAAGGTTTCCACCAGACAGCGACTACATGCATACCAGCTTTGTTATAACTAAAACAACAAAAAAAATGAAACAAACTGTGACTCTTTAACTCATGTTTACTGAGACGCATGCAGCAGCTTCATCACCACCTCATCTAATGTACACCTATCATCTGATATAACAGTTTGATTAATGCTTTTCTGTGCCAGAATAAGTAACAAATAAGGTTGTTTAGGAATGTTTCTTTTTCATGTATGTGTTTGCTAGGTTATGTTTGTTTGTTTATTTTATTTAGGGGAATAGCACTATTTTTCAACGTTTCATTATTTCATTAAATATACATGAGAGATGAGTGGGAATAATAGTTTCCCCCTGTTCTGTGCTTCCTAGAAGTGGAGGTCTGAAAATAAAATTAACCTGGTGAAACGCATGTTGATGAGATGATCAAGATGCGATTGATTCACCGGGATAATTATTGATTATGTACCACCTACTCCATGTCGTCTGAGAACCGACTGGAACGATTGGCATTGATAAGACGAAAACCTGGAAGTCCTCCATCAGAGTGGCCGTTTGGCCGCTTTGCAGGGGTTGACACTAAGGTCTCGGATGCACTTGCCCATCGGGCAAGTGCCTCCGAGATGCAGATGTAACTCTTGAGAACGTAAAAATGAAACCAAATGGACCCTTGCGGGTCCATTTGGTTTCATTTTTACACTCTCAAGAGTTAAAAATAATTTTTACACTCTCAAGAGTTAAAATTCATCATCTTAATTAGTCCCAAGTCTACACAAAATAGAGAATGTAGAAGATTAGGTCATTTTGATGTGTATGTTATTTTGCCTGTTTTGTTTCCCAAATCCAGCTTGGAATTGTGGACAGCTAGAAAGCAGGGAAAGGCACAGAGTGCAATGACTGCCTTCAAGACAAATTTATCTTGTGTTGTGTTGTAGTGCACACTTGCCCGATCGGGCAACCAGGTAGCAGTCTTCACTTGGCCGGACATTTGTTTTTACTTGCCCCTGGCAAGCGGGCAAGTGTTAGTGTCAAGGCCTGGCTTTGTTTTTAAGCCAGTGCTCTGTTAATAAACTCCAACCTCCTGCCCTCCACAGCGGAGCTGTCCCAGCCTAGCGGAGGAGGAGGAGGATCTGGAGGCATCGTGGTGGTGGCGGCTCCCACCAGGCGCTCCCCTCCCACCCCACCCAAGAGGATGACCCCTGTCACCAAGCGTCACCAAACCGCCGTCGTGGACCCCCAACAACAACCTCCTGACAGCCAGCAGGGCCCACCCCCGGAGTCATCATTATCATCATCATCCACCCCCACGCCGCCGGCGTCTGAGCATCCCGTGGACCACCAGACCCCACCAGAGAGGAACCCTCCACCCCCTGATCACCACGTCCACCCAGCGCTGCCCCTACCCGCCTCGCTGCCCACTGACCTCTCACCCTCACCCCCCTCACACATCCCCCCGTCGCCCCCCAGGGGGCAGTCTCTGCTGCCCCCTCCTCAGCAGCCCTCTGAGCTGCCCACGCCGCAGGTAAGAACTGGATGCTGTCCAGTTGGTTGTTTTAGGGCCAGTGGTTTTCAACCAGTGGTCCTTGACCAAATGGACCCGCAAGGGTCCATTTGGTTTAGCATTTTAATTTAGCATTTAATTTAATGTTAGCATTTAATTTAGCAAGGATTTTCAAGTGTTTATCTACAATTTAGGAGAGATTTACTCGCAAAATGTTGGTCCAAATAACAATTCTTGTGTAGATTCTTGATAATTAAGCAGGCCTAATTCAGATTAAATTAAATCAGATTTAAATATAATTTTACTCTTAAGAGAGTAAAATGAAACCAAATGGACAGCTCTATAAGAGTCCATTTGGTTACCACCTGTCCCACCATTTAGCTTAGGGACCACCTGGAATACTCTCATGCACCACATGTGGTCTAATCTAACCCATGTCTTTCTGTTTTCCTTGCCCCAGGCCTCTGTGGTGGTGGACCCCCCCACCCCCACCACGGACCCCCCCACAGCGCCGCCCCCCAGTGCCATCCCTCTCCACATTCTGATCCAGAGGGCCCTGGCCAGCCCCGGCCCTGCTCCCCCCAACCCAGACGGCTCCCAGAGGGCCCACTCCATGCTGTTTGAGTCCCCAGCCATGCAGGAGATACTGGCTGAGGCTGGGGGAGGGAACCGCTACTCACTGCCTGTCACCATAGAACCACTCAGACTGTAAGAACCGCTACTCACTGCCTGTCACCATAGAACCACTCAGACTGTAAGAACCGCTACTCACTGCCTGTCACCATAGAACCACTCAGACTGTAAGAACCGCTACTCACTGCCTGTCACCATAGAACCACTCAGACTGTAAGAACCGCTACTCACTGCCTGTCACCATAGAACCACTCAGACTGTAAGAACCGCTACTCACTGCCTGTCACCATAGAACCGCTCAGACTGTAAGAACTGCTACTCACTGCCTGTCACCATAGAACCACTCAGACTGTAAGAACTGCTACTCACTGCCTGTCACCATAGAACCACTCAGACTGTAAGAACTGCTACTCACTGCCTGTCACCATAGAACCACTCAGACTGTAAGAACTGCTACTCACTGCCTGTCACCATAGAACCACTCAGACTGTAAGAACCGCTACTCACTGCCTGTCACCATAGAACCACTCAGACTGTAAGAACCGCTACTCACTGCCTGTCACCATAGAACCACTCAGACTGTAAGAACTGCTACTCACTGCCTGTCACCATAGAACCACTCAGACTGTAAGAACTGCTACTCACTGCCTGTCACCATAGAACCACTCAGACTGTAAGAACCTCTACTCACTGCCTGTCACCATAGAACCACTCAGACTGTAAGCACTGATGACTAAAACAGCAAAACAGATAGCTAGATTTACAAGCTCAGAACTAGGGGATGCTGAAAAAATGTATGCTCACCGGTTCAAAAAAGTTCCAAGAAGTTCTTTCGAGAAACTGTTTAACCTTAGAACACTAAACATGGGTGATTTTTACCCGGATTATATATTTTTGCAATTTTCATAATGTTGCTGATGACCAGAACAGTGGCCTTGTGGTTAGAGTGTCCGCCCTGGAACTGGGAGGCCGGGGTTCGATTCCCGGTCGGGTCATACCAAAGACTCTAAAAATGGGACCCAATGCCTCCCTGCTTGGCACTCAGCATCAAAGGGGTGGATTGGGGGTCAAAATCAGCTAATGATTCCCGAGCGCAGCAAGCCGCAGCTCACCGCTCCTTGGAGCTCACCACTCCAAGTGATGGGTCAAAAGCGGAGAACCAATTTCGCTGCGGTAACGTAGTGACAAATCATGCGACTTTGACTTTGACTTTGTCTGAGGTGGGCGGGTCTTTCAGTAGCTTCATGAGGCTTTGTTTCCCTGCACAAACCCTTGTTTTTTTTTTCTCCAGGAAGGTTTTGGTAAATTTTACCCATGTTTAGTGATAGGGTATAGAAAAAAAATCCATTAATTAAAAATAAGATCTGTTTATTTATTTTTTAAAATATTGATCATAATAGGTGATCTACAACCCCCCACATCCTCCAGCTATACTCTATGGCTCTGGATACAGGGAGACACACAGCTATATGTCTCCGTAAAATCACACTCTACCATTTTTTTTTTTTCGTTTTTCGTAGCCTAGTATTTACCTCTTTTTGGATTGTTTTCATATAACTGGATACTTATTTCTGTCAAAACTCTGGTCACTGACATTCCCTCTCCTCTCCAGTCCAGAGGACGATGACTTCGACATGGAGGAGGAGCTCCAGAAGCTTCGTTCCCAGGAGTCCAGAGGGGGTCCTCCGTACCGCGGTGGGGGTGGTGGTGGGGGACCCCTGGAACCACGCAGCCGGAGGGGTCTGGTGGAGGACCCCCGGGTCAGTGTGATCCCAGAGGGAGGTGGGGGACCAGGAGGGGACAGTGAGGAGGACGAGGACGAAGAGACAGACTCTGATGGACCCATCCTGTACCGGGACGATGAGGAGGACGAGGACGAGGAGGACGTACCCACCGGTACGCTGGGTTATACTGTATTACTTCCACATCAACAAGGGCCCTTGCAAGGTTATAATAGTTAGCTAAAACTAACTAAAAAACAAAAACTAAAATTAAAAAAAAAAAAAAAGAAAATTCATAAAAAACAAAAAATAAAATTCCAAACATGTGAGTTAACTGAAACTAATAAAAACTAAAAATGAATGCAAAAAACGATAACTAAACTAAAACTGTAATGTGGGTTCAGAAAACTAATTAAAATTAACTGAAATTATACCCAAAATACCCTTAGTTTTAGTTTTTAGTTTTAGTATTACCGTAGTTTTTATATTTTAAATCCAAATGTGTTGGTGACCAGCATGAGGAGGAGATGCTTCTAGATCTTCTATCCACTACTGAGTTCCATAAACACTGGGGGTAAAAATTGTGTTCTTGTGGGAGAGTGCAATCATCCAATCTACTAAGAAACTCAAAGCAAGTGTTGAATACCAACTGTTTCCTACTTTGGCACATTTTTAATCCTATACATAAGTGTTTAGTTTTGGGATCCTTGGGGCTAAAATGTGGTCAAATATTGGTCCGCGCCTCAAATTCTAAAAGAAATGGTCATCCCTGGTATCAAAAAGGATGAAAACCAGGATTAAAACCTTTTGATTTGATTTTTTTTTTTACTTTAGCCTGCAATTTTGTGTACCTAGTAGAAAAATAATTAACTCCTTAGATGCTAAAACAGGTTGTAAACAAGGTTAACAAGGTTGTTTACCTGTTCCAAGGACGATAAAACGTAACTTGTTTACTCCACTGATTAATCCACTTTAATCCTGGTCGGGATCGCTCTCTCATAAATAATGTTTGAAATATGTGGGTGCAGGTACATTTGTGCACATGCACAGTATTTAGGTCCATTTCTGATCATATTGTGGCGATCTGTGGCCAGATTGAAGTTGATTTCACTTCAATATGATTGCATTTACTCTATCTACTGTATAAAGTTCCCAGTGCCGGCATAGCAAATGCTGGAAATCACAATTTATGGAGGTTTGAAAATACTCCTTTCAACTACTCTAAAATGGAGATCAATTTTAAAAGCTGTGCTCTGGGCCAACCATGTGTAAATATTGAGGAGTTCAAGCTGCGCTCAGCGCCACATCTGCTAGACTATGTCCACTCACCCTGGGCGCTAGCTACACTTTTGAAACTGTTAATGGTAGTTTTAGAAGTTACAGTATTTACAGTCTCCAGAGAAACAACCCTGTTCAGTCCTCACTAGCAACTTCACTTGTTCACTCTTATTTTCATAAAAATGAACAAAGCAGTTACAGAAGTGCACATAATTCCATCTTTTAAACCTTTACAACAGCTTTGCGAGCACAAAGGGAGAAATAAAATGTTTTCCGCGGGTATACATTTTCGGGAGCACCAGTGCTGTGTTTGGGCTGAAAAATGGCAACTTCCGGGGGAGGGTAATAAACCAGAAGTCCCTCTCTACTTACTACTACTACTTTACCGAGGCTAATGTCCGCTAGCATCCCCTAGTGGCAGGTACACATAATTGCCTACTTGATAAATAAAGACCTTCTTGTGTCCTACAGGTGGTCTGTTCAGCCGTATCAAGAGGAAGGACACTCTGGCTCTGAAGCTGGAGAGAGAGGAGAGAGAACGCAGTGAGAGCCAGCAGGAGCAGGATGGGATGAGCTGGCAGAGCAGAGAGCAGTGGCTGGCTGTCAGGAACAAGATCGGCTCCGCACTCACACGGTATGTATTAGGGGTGTGCTGAGATAACGTTATCGTGATAATATCGGATACTTCCTCCTGCAATATATGTCTTATATTCCTCAGCAAATATCGTGATATTTGCAGAGGAATAATTCCGGGAGGAAAAACGGGTCGCAGAACTAAAATGTTAAATGACTCCTATAGCTGCTTCATTCCCCCCAAAAAAACCCAGTATGAGAATCATTTCAGACAAACAAAAGCTAATATTAATAATTGAGGATATACATTAGTAATTTCTGATTTTTAGTTTTTTATTCATTAATTTATTGTTTTTAGCTTTTGTTTTCCAGCTGCAGTTACAGTATCATGATATATCGTTGATGAATTTCATGCAATATATTGATATATCGCAAATATCGCAATATATCAAATATCGTCATATATTCATTATCGAAGACCTAATATCGCCACCTATATCGTATTGTGAGGGACCAATATCGTCCCAGCCCTAGTATGTATGTATGAGGAGCCTGAGCAGAGCCACTGCAAGTACGTCGATCGGTTCGCAGTTGTCGACCGTTTACTGTCTCTCGGTGCTCCGATTGGCTGGTTTAGGTGATGATGTAACAGTAATTAAGAGGCCTACATAAGTATTGTCATGAGTATTATATCGTGGAGTTGTCAGGGGCTCTGTGCTTGCTCACTCTGCTCATGCACAGGTAGCCCATGATCTACTTGTGTGCAGTGTGCAGGTTGGCACTCTAATGAGTGGAGATCTTTTTGTTTTGCTTTAAATTTAAAAGCAGGAGACAGGCCACCAGCACCCTGGAAAAGCGTCACTAGGAGGAATCGAACCCAGGACCTTGAGAACCTTGACCTAATGTAGCAGATCTAGTTCAATTTTAGTTTAGTGTCTCATTGGAGGGTTCAGAAACCAGAGTACAAAAAAAAGATAACAATGATGATGTTGGTTATGATGCTGAACTGTGTGTGTGTGTGTGTGTGTGTGTGTGTGTGTGTGTGTGTGTGTGTGTGTGTGTGTGTGTGTGTGTGTGTGTGTGTGTGTGTGTGTGTGTGTGTGTGTGTGTGTGTGTGTGTGTGTGTGTGCGCGCGTGTGTGTGTGTGCGCGTGTGCGTGCGTGCGTGCGTGCGTGTGCGTGTGTTTCCAGGAGGTTGAGTCAGAGACCTACGCACCAAGAGTTGGAGCAGAGGAACATCCTTCCATGTAAGAGCATGCCTAAAACCTGTCCATCAGTACCACTGCTGGATGCTGGACACTAACTCACTACAGCATGGGTGTCAAACTCTGGCCCTCGGGCCAAATTTGGCCTGCCATGTAATTTCATTTGGCCCTTGAGACATTATCAAATTAAAGGGAAGAAAGACCACCCATTTTCAACATTTTAATATGTCATTAATATACCTTAGAGATGTTGTGTGGACATAATAAAAAAAAATCCCCCAATTCTGCATTTCCTAAAAATGGAGGTCTGAAAAAAATCATTAACATGGTGAAATACATCTGATGAAATCACCAAGATGTATTTCACCATGTTAATGATTTTTCTTTCAGACCACTTTTTCCTGAGAGGGTACAAATGGAACCAAATGGACCCGCTAGGGTCCATTTGGTTCACATTTATACCCTCTCGGGAAAATTTTCGAAATGGGCGGAATTCCCCTTTAAAAGGTTAGTTCGTTCAAACCTAGCCCGCGGCTTTGTTCGGTTTAAATGTTGGCCCACTCTGTATCTGAGTTTGACACCCCTGCACTACTTGCTTCCTGATGAAAATGTTGTACCAAAAACCCTCACATTATGGACCAAGGGCGCCCACGCTTTGACTTGAGAGCTACTGTTAAAATGAGTGGCTCAACAAGATCTACACGTAAAAAATGTGATCTTTCCATGACTGAAAATCCATTTCAAGGCCCCCTAGAAAGTTTGAGCTTACTGTATTTAAGAATAATGCAATTGGAAGGTTTTCCTGTTTATGCTATTACTGTCTTTTGAAAACAGGTTTGAGTTGACAGTTTGTGATCTTGTGTTTACTATCTTATGCCCAAAACTAAGAACGTTAACGTTTTTGTTCACAATTGGAGAAGAGAATTGGCAAAACTTTGACCCAAGGGGTCTCTGTGCACTTCACAACATTTGCAGTTGTTAATTCGGACTCCACTATGCCCCCTTGTGGTTTGTTTCAGAAAAGCACAACATGAACCAGTGGTTCCCATACATGACACAAATCAGCCCATAGACCCCCTTTTGAAAATATTATTCCAGGGACTGTACACTCCTTTTCTACGCTCTTATGGGTATATTCAGTGATTACACTTAAATCAAATATCACTTCTTTTTCCTTCAGTTTTTGACTAATCTTCCCTACTATAGAGGACCCGCCAGGGTCCATTTGGTTTCATATCCATCATGCGAATTAGTCCAAATCTACACAACTGGAAGATTAATGGTCATGGACAGAAGCAAAATAAATATTTAGTTTGGGGGGTCTATGGGTCTAAAAATATCCTCAATTGGTGGTCTGTGGCTCAAATGCTAAATAAATAGAGTAAACATACAAGGCTTTTGCCCAAGCTGAACATCAAGGTAATGAAAAAAAAATCAGTAAACCGATAAATTCATCTTCATTAGATGTGACCTTGTCCTCAAAGCAGAGGGGCAGGATGCCGGTGTGAAATCATGCGTTGACACAAAGCAAGGCATTGTGGGAGAGAGAGAGAGAGAGAGAGAGAGAGAGAGAGAGAGAGAGAGAGAGAGAGAGAGAGAGAGAGAGAGAGAGGGAGAGAGAGGGAGAGAGGGAGAGGGAGAGGGGGGGAGAGAGGGAGAGAGGGAGGGGCAGAGAGAGAGGGGCAGAGAGAGAGGGGCAGAGAGAGAGAGGGGCAGAGAGAGAGAGAGACAGAGAGAGAGAGAGAGAGAGAGAGAGAGGCAGAGAGAGAGAGAGAGAGGCAGAGAGAGAGAGAGAGAGAGAGAGAGAGAGGCAGAGAGAGAGAGAGAGAGAGAGAGAGAGGCAGAGAGAGAGAGAGAGAGAGAGAGAGAGGCAGAGAGAGAGGCAGAGAGAGAGAGAGAGAGAGAGAGAGAGAGAGAGAGGCAGAGAGAGAGAGAGGCAGAGAGAGAGGCAGAGAGAGAGGCAGAGAGAGAGAGAGAGAGGCAGAGAGAGAGAGAGGCAGAGAGAGAGAGAGGCAGAGAGAGAGGCAGAGAGAGAGGCAGAGAGAGAGAGAGAGAGAGAGAGGCAGAGAGAGAGAGGCAGAGAGAGAGAGAGGCAGAGAGAGAGGCAGAGAGAGAGAGAGAGAGGCAGAGAGAGAGAGAGGCAGAGAGAGAGAGAGGCAGAGAGAGAGGCAGAGAGAGAGGCAGAGAGAGAGAGAGAGAGAGAGAGGCAGAGAGAGAGAGGCAGAGAGAGAGAGAGAGAGAGAGGCAGAGAGAGAGAGAGAGAGAGAGAGAGAGAGAGAGAGGCAGAGAGAGAGAGAAGGCAGGAGGATTAACAGCCGCTCAGGTTACTAAAACCAGAGGTTTTCAGTCAGTGGTCTACGAAGAAAAAAAAACTTTGTCGACTACCTTTTTTCACTGACAAAAAACAAATGGAAACTAAAGTATAACTACTGTAAGCTATGATGACTAAAACGAAGATAGAATATACTGACAACTTCATCAACAGAAAAAACTAAAACATTAGGAAGAGCCTAGTGGGCAAGAGATCCAGTATAATGTATAAAGACAAGTCATTCTACACCAGTGCAACCATTTTCATACTATTTATTCCGAATTTGAGACACAGACCACCTATGATATTTTAGCCACACAGACCCCAAAACTAAAGATTTATTTTACTTTTATCCACTATTCCAGTCTGGATTTGGGAAACAAAACAGTCAAACATACAGATCAAAATGACCATTTAGCGTTTATTAGGACTGTAGTATATAATAAAAAAGGAAATTGCTTTAAAATTTTGTAAATGTATTTAGGGCCATGTTTGACACCCATGAGAACAACCCATTGTTTACTTTTTCGAATATAAACCGAATATAAACCTTGATACCCATGAGAACAACCCATTGTTTACTTTTTCGAATGTAAACCGAATATAAACCTTGATATAAACCTTGATGGAAAAAAACGAAACATTCTACATTCTCTAGTTGTGTAGACTTGGGATAATTCACATGTGTCGAGGCTACTGGTTAACCAACCGTCCATCATTTAGCCTGGGGACCACCTGGAACCCTCTCATAGACCACCGGTGGTCCCCGGACCACTGCACTAATGGAATGTCCTCTCTCTCTGCTTCCAGCCAAGAACGCAGACGCCCGACAGTTGGAGAGATGTGAGATCAAACGCAGACTCACCAGAAAGGTCAGGATTAAAACACACACACACAAAACGAGGGGGGGGGGGCGAATTGGTTACCCGGCATAAAACGCCTGGCGTTAATCAACGGGTGATTCTCTTTATGCCGGCACTGCAGAGAGAATCGAGAATCGTCACGATAATGCAGGCGTTTATCGCTGCCGTCTGGAAAGCCCATTACGGTAGGGTTAGGAGCGACCCATGAGGGATGGTTGCGACGGTGGAACCCGCAGCAAGAAAAATAAGAGGAAGGGCCCCCAACGTCATTTTCTCTACCTGGCCAATGGAATGGGCAGATTCATCACGCTGGGTGGCAAGCTGCAGCTTGAAACCGCGGGGAATACATTGAAGTCAATGAGAGTGGTGGAGTGGACAGGGACAAACACAAATTAGTTCTGAACGATCGACTGATACCATTGTACATGAAACACTTCTGGAAAATAACAGAATACACATAAGACATGGTTGTCTGCTGTGTTGCTTTTCGATGTGTACACTGTGTAATGTTATATAGCTATCCAAAGAACAGAAAGTTTGGGTCTGATCGTTCTGAACGTGACGTCACTGTCTGCGAGACTGCAGCTGGGTGCTATTGCAAAGAGGGGCAGTTCTCGCGATGAGAGGCTAGGCAGCCCAGGCAGACTCATTTTGTGTTCTTTAGATAGCTTAATAAAATGAAATAGTTTGCAATTTGAAAAACACCCACTCAGACAACAATCTGTGACCTGTTTTCTTTTATATTCCTGAACCGATTATATGACATTGGTCGCAGTCGTTCATAAATCATGTTTGTTTGCAAGAAATCCGGCATGCTGCCATCCACTGCCATGTATTTGTCCTAGCGTTTTGCCACCCGAGGTGTCATGGCACAGCCGCGGCAGACTTGGCTTCCCTTCCTTCTAATAAGAACTTCCTAGTTGTCTCTCACTGTCCAGTTGTCTCACTGTCCCGTTGTCTCACTGTCCCATTGCCTGACTGTCCCCTGGTGTCCCTCTGTCTCCAGCTGTCCCAGAGACCCACGGTAGCTGAGCTTCAGGACAGGAAGATCCTGCGTTTCGACCAGTACGTGGAAACGACCCACGCCCAAGACTACGACCGCCGCGCTGACAAGCCCTGGACCAAGCTCACACCCGCTGACAAGGTGAGACCACACGCACACATGCACACACGCACACGCGCACGCATGCACACACGCACACACACACACACATACACACACCACTATGTGACATGCATATACGTCGTACACCCGTGGTTTTCAATCTTTTTGACACCAGGGCCCACTATTTATTCAGAATTTGAGACACGGACCACCATTTGATGACATTTTACTCCCACAGACCCCAAAACTAAAGATTTCTTTTGCTTTTGTCCACAATTCCAGGCTGGATTTGGGGAAACCAAACAGTCAAACATACAGATCAAAATGACCATTAATCTTCTACATTCTCTAGTTGTGTAGACTTGGGCTAATTCACATGATGAATATTTTAACTCTTGAGAGCGTAAACCAAATGGACCCGCAAGGCTCCATTTGGTTTCATTTTTACGCTCTCAAAGAGTTACAAGAGTTCAGTCATTTAGCCTTTGTAACCCTAATTACTTAGGGGGTTTTAATGCGTCAAATCGCACTGTATCATATCGCATTGTACCAAATTCCAACAAATGGGTATCGATTTGTGTTGGACATGAAAAGGTTTGAGCAGCAGTGGATCAGCGGTGCTGTGGTGGTCCACCGTGACGTGACAGGGTTGAAGAATGCCAGGAATGTTAGATAAATAATGACTGTGTTGAGTTGTACGGCAGTACAGCCTATTATACCTGCTCTACTGCAGTCTGACCTGCTGCCATGTTGAAACCATACAGGAAAAATAATACAGTGATTATCAGGTCAGCTAGAAACCTTGTATCTCCTTTTTTATAATAAAAAAAAAAACAAAGGACGGGCCAAAGCAGTCCTCGACCACAACGGCCATCGGAACAGTTTTATAGCCGTTTTGCATAACAGTAGTGACCATTTTGCATAATGGTTGAGGGTTAAGGTTAGGCTCAGGCATAGGTTTTACTTAGCTTATGTTTGGGGTTAGGTTTAGTAGGGAAAACAGTCGACTATTATGCAAAACGGGCATCATGGAAGATAAAGTTTACACAAAAAAACTAGAGAACTGTGATGTAGGAGGTTTCTGCATTGACAGCCACAATTATTCCAGGCTCTGGTATGCTGGATTTATTGATAAGAGGTTTTGTGGAGAAAGAACTGCTGTAAGAGCTCTAATGTCCACATGTTGGTTTAGAGATGAATGAGTACGACTCAGGGCCGGATCTAGGCATGGGGGGGGGGGGGGGGGGGGGGGGGGGGGGGGGGGGGGGGGGGGGGGGGGGGGGGGGGGGGGGGGCATAAACTGACCTGACTCCATAAATGACCTGAATGCCCCACCAAACATGATGGCATGCAAACAACCTAAGTTTCGAAGATGTTTCAAATTAAAGTGCTTATATTTAAAATGATTTGAAACACTACTACTGCTGCTAACTAACCACAGCTGTGTCACCACTAAACCAACAGCATTTCATCATTGAAAACAGAAAACTCTCTGAGTCAGACCTTTAGCTTTATGCATGCTGTGTGTCTGTTGCAACTTCAACAACAACTGATGTTATTATTGATGCTTTACTTGACTAATGTAAGTCCTGTACAAGATATAAATCTTGTGGATCACGGAACTAAAGAATTTAAATGAAAATGGCATGGGGCCGCACATTCACTTTTGGTTCAGCAGTGGTTCAGGCATAAGCTGTGTGCCATGCCCCACCTTTTGAGACAGCTGGAATCACTGCTGAACCAAAAGTGTGAGTGTCAACACACTACTGACATGGCGGAGAGAGAATATATAGCAGAAAAATGCATTTTGGAGGGATGTAAATAGGTGAATTTGAACAACACCCATTAGCCACATTCAAAGTTTATTTTGGGATAGGGCAGGGGTTTTCAACAGTGGTCCCTGAGAGGATTCCAGGTGGTCCCCAGGCTAAATGATGGAAAGTTAGTTAAATGATGGAAAGTTAGCTAACTATCAAAGAGTTAAACATTTTAACTCTTTGATAGTGTAAAAATTAAACCAAATGGACCCAATAGGTCCATTTGGTTTAATGTTTACACTCTCAAGAGTTAAAATGTTCACTATCCGAATTAGCCCCAAGTCTACACAACTAGAGAATGTAGAAGATTTGGTTCCTCAAATCCAGCCAAATGTCATCAAATTGTGTGGCTCAAATTCTGAATAAATAGTGGGCCCTGGTATGAAAAAGGTTGGAAACCACTGGCTTAGGGAAACAGCCATTAACCCAGTGCCACTTTTTCATATTTTTTGAGGTAGCCACTAGCCAGTGCCAGCGATTTTCATCTAAGAGTCATATTTCATATTTCGGTCCATGTTTCCCGTCGGACAAGTTAGTTGGCGACACACTTCCGGTTCCGGGTTGGTCCGTCCCTTATTTTGGTCCGTTCTGACTGGAATATGCGGAAACCGGCGACGGTGAGTGACATAGCGTGACGTAGATCAACCTAAGCGGCATCGGTCATAACTATTTTTCATAATGATAACATGCGACGTAGCTCTACTGCAAGGGCACGAAAACTGTTAAGGAGTGTTTTCACAAAATAACAACTGGACCACTTTTTTGGCAATAAATCAACTGCAAATAAAGTTTTTTAAAAAAGCGTTTTGGTGTGTAATTGTCCTTTAACGGCCCCTCACAGTGTTAACGTCTCTCTCCTCTTCCTCTCCCCAGGCTGCCATCCGTAAGGAGCTGAACGAGTTCAAGAGCTCAGAGATGGAGGTCCACGAGGACAGCAGGATCTATACCAGGTCAGTGTCACCTAACCAGGGCTGTAGTGGAGGGGGGACGCGGGGGACGGCGTCCCTCTACTTCTCACATCTAAAATATTTTATATACAGGGGTGTAGTGGAGGGGGGACGGCGTCCCTCCACTTCTCACATCTAAAATATTTTATATACAGGGGTGTAGTGGAGGGGGGACGCGGGGGACGGCATCCCTCCACTTCTCACATCTAAAATATTTTATATACAGGGGTGTAGTGGAGGGGGGACGCGGGGGACGGCGTCCCTCCACTTCTCACATCTAAAATATTTTATATACAGGGGTGTAGTGGAGGGGGGACGCGGGGGACGGCGTCCCCCCACTTCTCACATCTAAAATATTTTATATACAGGGGTGTAGTGGAGGGGGGACGCGGGGGGACGGCGTCCCTCCACTTCTCACATCTAAAATATTTTATATACAGGGGTGTAGTGGAGGGGGGACGCGGGGGGACGGCGTCCCTCCACTTCTCACATGTAAAATATTTTATATACAGGGGTGTAGTGGAGGGGGGACGCGGGGGACGGCGTCCCTCCACTTCTCACATCTAAAATATTTTATATACAGGGGTGTAGTGGAGGGGGGACGCGGGGGACGGCGTCCCCCCACTTCTCACATCTAAAATATTTTATATACAGGGGTGTAGTGGAGTGGGGACGCGGGGGGACGGCGTCCCCCCACTTCTCACATCTAAAATATTTTATATACAGGGGTGTAGTGGAGGGGGGACGCGGGGGGCATCCCTCCACTTCTCACATCTAAAATATTTTATATACAGGGGTGTAGTGGAGGGAGGACGCGGGGGGGCATCCCTCCACTTCTCACATCTAAAATATTTTTGGGTCTGAAAAAAATCATTAGCATGGTGAAACACATCTTGATGACATCATCAAGATGTGTTTCACCATGTTAATGAGTTTCCTTTTTCTGAGAATGTACAAATGGAACCAAATGGACCCGCTAGGGTCCATTTGGTTCCATTTGTACACTCTCAGGAAAAAAAAATCAAATGGGGGGGAATTCCCCTTTCAGAGGCGTCCACTACAACACTGCACGTAACCAAATGGACCCTGGGGTGGTCAGTCACTATGTGGTGTGAAGCCGCACGCCTGGAGCTTGGAGATCTGTTACTTGTGATTTTTTTTTTTTACCCTGGCAAGTGAAGTAGTTTATGCAGCAAAATCTAGTCTAGCGCTTTTCTGCCCAGAAAATATTTATTACTTACCCATAACATCATATAAAAGGCAAATAATTTAATCGTGATGGACAAGTATCTGGACAGCACATTTGGACAACTATCTATGGCCGTTTTTAGCCTCAATGAGTGTTTTTTTTTGTGCGAAACTAAACTAATCTTTCATGTTCATACACAGTGACATACAGTGGTACATGTGAGGTTTACACGTGACAGAGACGCAGCTGCTTTCTCTGACTTTCACTTCATGTTGTCATTGTTCTGAATGCATGAGAGGTTACTGTAGTATTAACCCTGAGAACACAACAACAACACTAAAGCCTCGCCCTGTGAACAACACTGACCTTGGCAATCTTCTTATACATTACTTTTAGGCTTTCTTTCGTACTTTTTCTTGTTTCTCTCCGTTTCATTTTTCATCTCACGTCTGTGAACAATCGATTCTGTGTGTGTCTGTGTTGGAGCTGACCTCTCTCTACGTTCTGACCTCCTCCGTAATGCTTTATTGATAACATTTTGTTTTGTTTTTGTACATAAAGTACAGGTCTTTACAAGGTCCTGGCTGTGTGGAGGACACAGAGCACCTCACTGACCCTCCGTGTTCCAATCCAAACAAACTCAGTGCTCTGTTTGCTTGGCTTAAAGATTAGATTTACATCACTGCCTTAATGCAGGGAAACGCTTTCCAACACGTCTGTTCAAGACCGCAACTGTTTTAATTAATTTCCGGTATATCTCTTATTTATTTGCCCGATATTGACATTTTTACCGATATCCCGATATTATCCAACTTCTAATTCCCGATACCGATATCAACCGATACCGATATATGCGGCCTCCAGTGGTGAAAAAAAACAGAAACTATTACTATACAAATATTTAATATAAATAAACATTTAGTATAAATACGAATTCATGTTATAGCCTAGAAATACTCCATACAACTATAAATTCAACATGTAGCCTACTTGAGTAAAGTACAAAAGTAATGGTATAAACATGACCGTAGCGCTGAGTCTACATTTCTGTAAATAGTCATAATTTCCAGTTTGTAAATACCGATACCGATATTTTCCGATATGAAATTTGAAAGCTTTTATCGGCCGATAATATCGGAGGGCCGATAATATCTGGCATCTCTAATCACTTATTTATTTATTTTAATTTAGTTTTAGACATTTGCTCTTCTAATTCATATATTTACTGTACCATTGCTCTATACAGAGATAATGGCCTCCATTTTCGTCACTTTTTAGTATTCACAGTAGTGACCCTGTGCCCTGTAGACTGGCCAGTAAAAAAAATGGTGGGGCAAGTGAAGACTGCTACCTGGTTGCCCGATCGGGCACTATAACACAACACAAGATAAAGCAGTCATTGCACTCTACCTCTGTGTCTTTCCCTGCTTTATAGCTGTCCATAATTCCAGGCTGGATTTGGGAAACAAAACAGGCAAAATAACATCAAAATGACCATTAATCTTCTAATTATCTAGTTGTGCAGATCTGGGCTAATTAAGATGATTAATTTTAACTCTTGAGAGCGTAAAAATGAAACCAAATGGACCCGCAAGGGTCCATTTGGTTTCATTTTTACGCTCTCAAGAGTTACATCTGGTTAACCAACTTAGCTGGGGACCACCTGGAACCCTCTCAGGGACCACCTGTTGAAAACCCCTGGTTTAAAGCACCCAAGTAGGAAGTAAACTTAAATGCAAAATTTACAATATATTTTTGGGGGGCAAGTGACCATGACCTGAGGGCAAGTAGAACCTGACTTGCACTTGCCCGATGGGCAAGTGCCTCGGAGACCTTAGTGTCAACCCCTGCTGGCCATTTATACTATTCTTTTTATTTTTTTTTTTTTTTTTTTTTTTTTCAAAACAAAAAGGCAAAGAAGTTTAGGATACAGGGATTAACGTGTGATGAAAATGGAACCCAATATCCCAATAGACCCAATAACCCAATAGAATTCCACTAGTTTCACACTGGCTGCGTCTGCCCAGGGCTGAGGTTGGAAAACAATGAAGTGAGTTGATCTTAATATAATCCTGTTTTTTGGGGGGGTACTGCTTTGTCTACAAATTTGAGAGCAGCGTTTACCTGTAAACGAGAAATAACATCCCAATGTATTCAGCGATTGACCAATCCGAATCAAGCATTCAACCAAGCCATGCAATAATGTATACTAAGACTTTGTAAGTGTGTCACTATCGCAAGGGAGCCAGGCAGCCATTATTGTCAAGCAGTTTGATTTGCACAGATATGATTTTCATGTAAATGGGCACTCTACCGTAAATATGGCAGTTGTAAGGATGCAATATAGCCTATGCTGTTTGGACATCGGTACTGGAGATGTTGTGCATGGTGAGATGCGTGCAAACAATGTAGTTTGTTAGGAGAAGTGGCGTAACGGCCTAAAGTAGCCAGAATCCTCTAGATCAGTGGTTTTCAACCTTTTTCATACCAGAGCCCACTGTTTATTCTGAATTTGAGACACGGACCACTATTTGATGACAATTTAGCCGCACAGACCCCCAAACTAAAGATTTCCAGGAGAAAACAAAACAGCCAGACATACAGATCAAAATGACCATTAATCTTCTACATTCTCTAGTTGTGTAGACTTGGGATAATTCACATGATGAATATTTTAACTCTTGAAACTTTGCAGGTCCAACTCTTGAGAGTGTAAACATGAAACCAAATGGACCCGCAAGGGTCCATTTGGTTTCATGTTTACGCTCTCAAAGAGTTACATCTGGTTAACCAACGTTCCATCATTTAGCCTGGGGACCACCTGGAATCCTCTCAGGGACCACTGGTGGTCCCCCCTCCTGTAGATATTTCTATCTCTGTTAGATTGAGATTGAGGGCCTGCCCCTTAACTGTATTCACATTTGAAATAAAGGTTATGACGATGAGTGAAAATAATTAGCAGCACCTCATGTGATAAAAGCACTAATACAGTTATTGGTATCATTCTTTAGAGCTGTATTAATGTGCACTACATTGTTGTGCTGTAAAAGTTATCATTTTGACCTGAGCTGAGCTTTGCTGGCCGTTTGCACCCCCTGGTGGCAGGGTGGAGAATGACAGCACTCATTAAATACCTCTGTTTAAATGGAAATGAACATTAAAGTGGCATTGCTCTGGTTGCTATGGAGACAAAGCTTCTGCTTTCTCAACCTGTAGATCTGGGCTAAATCAGAAGATGAATATTTTAACCCACCATTTGAGGATATTTTAGCCCCACAGACCCCAAATCTAAAGATCTATTTTGCTTTTGTCCACAATTCCAGGCTGGATTTGGGAAACAAAACAAGCAAAACATACATTCCAAAATGGCTAATTCAGATGATGAATATTTTAACTCTTGAGAGTGTAAAAATGAAGGATCCCGCAAGGATCCATTTGGTTTCAGAGTTACATCTTTTAACCAACTTTCCATCTTTTAGTCATGGGACCACCTGGAACCCTCTCAAGGACCACTGGTGGTCCCCGGACCACTGGTTGAAAACCACTGATCTGATTAATTTGAAGCACTGTAATTTATTAATCGCGTATTAATATTTGACAAGAAAAGCATTTTCGGTCAGTTAAAACAGTTTAGCGTGTATATGAGTGTATCAATGAGCGAGTTTTTCGAGTCAAAATTTCCCATCACCCACTCGGCCAAACAAAGCCTTCTGACTGGCTTATTCTCCCCTTGCGCGCACCGGTGTGATCGGTACACCTGAAACGTGTCCAGTGCAAAAGGTTCTGTTGTGCACAATCTATGTGTGATTTACAATGAGCTGATTATCACGTTATTGTTTCTGTAATTAATTAATCTCAGTAAATCAGTTAAAGTCCTCCTCGCCCTAGTTGAGAACCACTGTGGCAGTGTTGATGAAGCTAAAACAACTTCTCACCTTTTTTGTGTGTGTTTTCTATTTTCTCTTTGCCTCTTCTTTGTCCTCCAGGTTTCACAGACCGTAAAGACCGTGCCCTAAGACCGGCGCGACGGACAACACACTGAAAACTCACACAGACAGCACTGAGAAACCACTGGAGAAACAGACAGAGACAGAGACAGAGACAGGTACAGGTTGATGAGGATGGAGGATGGAATACCATCATCTCTTCAATACCACAGAGAGAGAAAGAGACATGGAACCAGGTGGAGTGACTTGGAGACTGGGCCAGAGATGTTGGAGTCCCACAACTAGTCCCACTACTGCTGTGGAACCTACTGTACCGTCTGACTCGCCGAAAAAGAGAATTAACTCCTGCTGAAAGAAAAGAAAAGAAAAGAAAAGCAACACTGAATGTGGAACCACTGTGTAAAACGGACCCCAAAACGCCTCCTGGCTACAACCAACACTGTCGATTCTCCTTCGTACTGACATCGTAGATTCTTACAAAAACATTCTGAAAGCTCTGAAAGAAAGAACCTACTCAAAGATCTGAAAGTGCTGCGTTCTTCTCACATTCTCCTCCCCCCAAAAACTAGCAGGCGTTCGCGGCTCATAGCGCGCCACTATTTTTTCAATGAAAGTTAAAACACTGCAAGTACAGTACAGAATTGTTTTTAAAAAAAGCGAACGAGGAGCAAAGAGAGCTCTGCGGTCTTGCTGTAACGGTACTACTATAATGAGTTCCAGATTTGAGTTATTACAGGCCAAAAAAACGTCTGGGATGATCGGACAGACGGAAGGACGGACGGGGGAGGGAGGGAGGTTGGGTTGTTTTCTGCTGGTTGTTTTTTGTTGTTGTTGTTGTTTAAACACTGTATTTTTGGAGCTTTTTGTTTGGGCCATACTGGAGGGTAGGGTTGGGGGGTAAAAGGGTGGGATTGTTGTTGGGGGGGAGTTGTCCTGTTGTTGTGCCAACACGCTGTGAGGTCGGGAGGTGATCAGATAGATCGATCGGACGATCGATTCCACCGACTGACCAACTAACTCGGGAAATGTCCAGTTTCTTCGACGTGAGAAAGAGAGAGAGAGAGAGAGGACGTGAATGGACGTGACGACACTGACCGTTAGGGGCGATGAGATCGAAACGCGTTGGAGGCGGACGGCGGGTATCGAACCGTCGCTACTAGTGCCTCCTCCATTTTATGTTTTCGTTTATATCTTCTCGTCTTCTGAAAGCAAACAAAAAAACACAAAACAAAAACAGAAACTTCAGACGAAGTCAGTCTTCCTTCCCTGCCTTTTTTTTCTCTCCTCTCTTTTTAACAGGATATTATACACCGTTATAAATATATTTTTGTACACTCGAGAAATCGGAAATATGCACAAGAAAATTGGGTGAGGTGATTATTTTTCTTCTTTTTTTTTTTTAGCACCGGTGGTCCCTGGACCACATTTAAGAAGCCTTTATTAGAAAGCCTTCCGAAATGGCACGAAAGAAAGAGAGAGAGATTAAATAATATTAATAATAAACACAACGTCTTGTGGTTAGACGGGAGTGTGTGTGTATAGCAGGGCTTATATTGCAGTTAATATTGTACACAACTTATCTGAAATGAGACCACATTACTGTTATTTCACATTGTTCATATGTGATCGAACCTTTGGTACTACTGTCGTTCATTGTACGTAAATACCTAAACGTGTCAGTGGGGGGCGACGATCTACTTACTGGTGCCGGCCTTAATTCTGACTAATAGAAAAAGAAATGTGAAATTTTGTTTGTTATAATGCAACCGTTTTTGCAGTTGCTGTGATATTTCCACGTTAAAAGAGAAATGCTCTACAAAAAAAAAAGTTCTGAATGACATTCTGAATCATTTAAATCGTTGGTTTTCAACCAGTGGTCCTTGAGAGGGTTCCAGGTGGTCCCCAGCTAAGTTGGTTAACCTGATGAAAAGTTGGTTAACCGGAAGTAACTCTTTGAGAGCGTATAAATGAAACCAAACGGACCCTTGCGGGTCCGTTTGGTTTCATTTTTACGCTCTCAAGAGTTAAGATATTCATCATGTGAATTAGTCCCAAGTCGACACAACTAGAGAATGTAGAAGATTAATGGTCATTTTGATCTGTATGTTTGACTGTTTTGATTTCTCCAAAATCCAGCCATGGAATTGTGGACGAAAGCAAATGTTTTATTTTTGGAGTCTTCTTCTCTGTGGGGGCTAAAAATGTCATCAAACGGTGGTCCTCCGTGGCTCGAATTCTGAATAAATAGTGGGCCCTGGTATGGAAAAGGTTGAAAACCATTGGTTTATAGTATATGACTCGGTTGATAGCAGTAGAAAGGTTGAAGACATGCTGGAGATTGATGCCCGTTGCGGCACTAAACACGACGACGATTATGATCATCAGAGCGTATAGAGATGTATTTGTAAACACTTATTTTGACAAAATATGACTTTGTCGCACCTTTTAAACAACTTTAATTAATCTATTGTGTACTGAACGCGTTTTGGTGTTCAACGCATTATGTTACACTTTAGCTATTGAAAAATATCAGGTCTACAAGCTCATATCGCGCCACCGAGTGGCGCGATATGAGCTTGTAGACCTGATATTTTTTGAAAAAACTGCGAAAATGATGCACAAATCTAAGAATATATTCTATTTGACACCTGATTGTAGTGTCTGCCACTACATTCTAGATTCTGACTAGTTTCTAGTTTCTGTTTCTGATGCTAGTTTCTGACAGATTCTAGTTTTTCTGAAAAACCTAAGTTCCTGTGTCAGTGATGCTCAACATATTTCATGCCAAGGACCACAAGAATTATCTATATTTGGCTGCGGAGGACCCCCCCCCCCCCCCCCCCCATCTGAAAACATGTTGTTCCAGGGATCCCCTAGAAGCAACGATTTTAGTTCAAAAATATTTTCTTCCTGAAAGAATATATTCAAAGTTTTGCTGCACATTTTCACGATTTTTCAAAAAATAGTAGAGCTTGTAGATCTGCTATTTTTCAATAGCTAAAACATAATGCTTAGAACATCAAAATGTGTTCAGTACACTAAGGTTTAAACAGCTGTAACTTGTCCTGTGCATAAATAGACCCAACAGAGAGTCTATGGATTCACACCCCGGGGACCGCCTGTCACCACCCCTTTTGTGTGCATTTTTTTACTGTATTTTGTCATTATTCAAATGATTTTCTTTTTTTGTTGCAGCACACATTTACCACTGAGCATTTTTTGCTGTCTATTAGACGTCTAGAGTGGTCTAAACAATTGGGTAAAAATATATAAATTTTTCCCTCTCTTAATTACGCATGGAGGCTAGGATTATATGTTGAAACAACATTGTTTCAATGTATGTTTATAAATGACATCGTTATTTCAACCAGTGTTGCCAACTTGGCGAATTTGTGACTATATTTAGCTTTTTTTTTTTTTTTTCAGACCCCCCTAGCGGAAAATCTAGTGCTTTTTTGCTGTATGGTGAGTTGGGGTGAAATTGGTTGACAGGCGCCAGAGATAAAACCCTCGGTTTTTCACCATTTTGCCTCCTATGATAGAGTCCTCCTTCCTTCATAGAAAAGGACCCTTGGTTACAAAATGGACCCTCATAGATCTGTAACTCTTGAGAGCGTAAAATGAAACCAAATGGATCCTTACGGGTAAGGGTCCATTTGGTTTCATTTTTACGCTCTCAAGAGTTAAATTATATTTATGTGCCACTAGTACCCACTAGTGCATTTTGGCTGTTGGCAACACTGGTTTCAATGTATGTTTATAAATTACAACATTGTTTCGACGTATATACAGTATTTATAGATGTCTCTAAAAACTAGCCTGGATAATCAATGTCTAAATATGAAGCGTTTATACTGTACATACATTATGTTGAAACAATGTTGTTTCAATGTATAATCCAAGCCTAAACTAATGAAAAACTACTGAATACTCCAGGGGTTTTCAACAGGTGGTCCGGGGACCGCCAGTGGTCCTTGAGAGGGTTCCAGGTGGTCCCCAGGCTAAATGATGGAAAGTTGATTAACCAGATGTAACTCTTGAGACACACTCAAGAGTTAAAACATTCGTCATCCGAATCAGCACCACTTAATTCTACACTGTTTTGTTTGCAAAATCCAGCCTGGAAGTGTGGACAAAGCCAAATTAATTCTTTAGTTTTAGGTCTTTGGGGGCGAAAATGTAATCAAACGGTGGTCCTCCTCCGTGGCTCAGATGCCGAATAAATGGTGGTCCCTGGTGTCAAAAAGGTTGAAAACCCCTGATTTACTTTTAGACGTCTAAAAGGCGACATTTTGGTTTGGTTCCATTGATCTGTATGTTGGCACCTTAACTTTGTTTTTAAGTGGGATTACAGAGAAACGTTTAGGATATTTACACAGCTTTCAAATGCATTTAATAATAATAATAACCACAAAGGTCTACGATTATTATTTTTTTGTCATTAAAATATTTTCGCGGCAGGAAAAAACAAATGATGTTTTTATTTTTTTGGTAATTTTAAGGTACTTTGTAAATGTAAATGCTGCCACTGTATAGATGATTCAACTTTATATTGTATACATCCTCTAACACTGACGAAAAAAAAATGTTTTAATTGTAATTTAAAAGTATTTCACCGTGGTATTTTCTAGTTCTACCAATGTGACGGGAAAATAGCTGCAGAAATGAAATTATACTTCACTTTGAAGATGTATAGATGTTTTTTTTTTTTCTTTCTTTTTTTAATTAAATATGATAACACAAAAAATCTTTAAGGCTGACCCACTGTATAAAATGAGCTGTTCACTTTTCAAATTAAACAATTCAAATTAAATCTTCACTTGTTTTTTTTTTCTTTTTTTAAATCTTCATGGGAAATGTACTGTAATTATCCAGTCTATTAAAGGGGAACTCCACCCATTTTCAACACTTTAATATGTCATTAATATACCTTAGAGATGTTGCGTGGACATGATAAAAAAAAGTCCCCCCAATTCTGTATTTCCTAAAAATGGAGGTCTGAAAGAATCATTAGCATGGTGAAATGAATCTGATAACATCATCAAGATGTATTTACATACATTTTCATCCCACGATTTTGGGATGAAAGGGGAGAACATGTGAGGGTATCTACCCTAGGGGACAAGGGGAGAACATGTGAGGGTATCTACCCTAGGGGACACGGGGAGAACATGTGAGGGTATCTACCCTAGGGGACACGGGGAGAACATGTGAGGGTATCTACCCTAGGGGACACGGGGAGAACATGTGAGGGTATCTACCCTAGGGGACAAGGGGAGAACATGTGAGGGTATCTACCCTAGGGGACACGGGGAGAACATGTGAGGGTATCTATCTACCCTAGGGGACACGGGGAGAACATGTGAGGGTATCTACCCTAGGGGACACGGGGAGAACATGTGAGGGTATCTACCCTAGGGGACACGGGGAGAACATGTGAGGGTATCTACCCTAGGGACACGGGGAGAACATGTGAGGGTATCTACCCTAGGGGACAAGGGGAGAACATGTGAGGGTATCTACCCTAGGGGACACGGGGAGAACATGTGAGGGTATCTACCCTAGGGGACACGGGAGAACATGTGAGGGTATCTACCCTAGGGGACACGGGGAGAACATGTGAGGGTATCTACCCTAGGGGACAAGGAGAGAACATGTGAGGGTATCTACCCTAGGGACACGGGGAGAACATGAGGGTATCTACCTAGGGACACACGGGGAGAACATGTGAGGGTATCTACCCTAGGGGACACGGGGAGAACATGTGAGGGTATCTACCTAGGGGACACGGGGAGAACATGTGAGGGTATCTACCCTAGGGGACACGGGGAGAACACGTGAGGGTATCTACCCTAGGGGACACGGGGAGAACATGTGGGGGAGAACACGTGAGGGTATCTACCCTAGGGGACACGGTGGAGAACATGTGAGGGTATCTACCCTATATAGAGGACACGGGGAGAACATGCAAACTCCACACAGAAAAGCCCTTACACCAACCCCGCCTCGGGTATGGATACTGATGACGCCACCAGCACCCATAGCAGCGTCCCTAGTGGGAATTGAACCCAGGACCTTCTAGCTATTGTGTGCGTGTGTGTGTGTGTGTGTGTGTGTGTGTGTGTGTGTGTGTGTGGTGTGTGTGTGTGTGTGTGTGTGTGTGTGTGTGTGTGTGTGTGTGTCTCAAGACAAATTTTGTTTTGTCTTGGTCTTGTCTCGACCTCAGAGCCATTGTCTCGGGTCTTGATTGCCAACAAGACCTCTCGAGACAAGACAATGCAAAGGAAAAGTTCTATTCATTGTGCGGAGTGAGGACCCATTCATAAAGACAGCTGCAGGCACAAATAGCAATATACTTTTTTCTTCTGTAAATATTGAAAAGAAAGAAGACAGACACTGGGATGTGTCTGATTAGAGATTTTTTATATTCTTGTTATCAACCATATCGCCCCAGCCCTATTATATAGTAGTTTTGTTTAAAAATGTAATGGTGGACGGGGCAAAACAATCACATTCAGTGTTACTAATAATAGAAGATCCAGACAAATCATTAAGAACGTTATTATATGTTAAAATGGGCATAACAAGACTAGGTCTTGGCCTCGGTCTTGACCAGTCTTGGTCTTGTCTTGTTCTCGGCCCCTCTAGGTCTTGGTCTTGTCTTGTGCTCGTCCCCGCTAGGTCTTGGTCTTGTCTTGATCTCGACCCTCTAGGTGCTAGTCTCGTCTCGATCTCGTCTCGATCAAGTCCGTGGTTGTCTTGGTCTCGTCTTGGTCTTGACCCCTCTAGGTGCTAGTCTCGTCTCGATCTCGTCTCGATCAAGTCCGTGGTCTTGGTCTTGTCTTGGTCTCGATTTAAGTCGTCTCGACTACAACACTGTGTGTGTGTGTGTGTGTGTGTGTGTGTGTGTGTGTGTGTGTGTGTGTGTGTGTGTGTGTGTGTGTGTGTGTGTGTGTGTGTGTGTGTGTGTGTGTGTGTGTGTGTGTGTTTGTGTGAACAAAGGAACATTTGGTGTCACAAGAAACCCCTATAAAAATGAAAAATAAAAATGCCCAATACTTAAAGCCAGTCAGCAAGACTATATACCAAACAACGGCTCCGCCGGAACTTTAGTTCCACATGCAAAATAAGGAACATGAAATACAATACTGTCACAGAGGCAGTTATACACAATGCAACAATAAATGACAATTTCAAACTCTCAAGAGAAGAAAACATTATCAAGTTTAAGGTAATGACAAGGCACACACACAAAAAAATAATACAGTTGTCATAGTTGCGACTATTCCTCACTAACATGAGTTAAGTTTTTGTTGGCGCCGTTCTCGTGCTGCTTGTGGATTTCCTGTTAGATTACGTCCGCCGGTCACGACAACGGCTCCTATCACGACGAAATGTAGATTTCATTCTTTAATCACAATCAACTATTAGTCTGAGTGCATCGTCTGATAATGATCCCGTTGCTGACTGTCATTTGGAACAGAATTGGCGACAACTTTTCTTTTGTCTGTCCCATTCACACCCATTCAATCCAATGCATTCAAACGGCTCTCCTGCGGTTTCCCTCTGAATGTAATGGTGTTGTCGCATTGGTAAATCAACAAGGGCTACACGGCTCTTCCTGACTTGTGACCCGGATGTTTTTGCTGAGATCGTCAGAAGACCGGTCAGCCAAGACAACAGAAACAGCATGACAGAAACAGCACATCCTGTTTAGGAGATCTGAGCTTCAAAATAAGGGTTTTTACCGATCTCACTGGTTTGAGCCGTGGCAATGGGGAGAAAACAAAGAAGATGCGATCGTGGTAACATGAGTTAAGTATTTGTTGGCGCATGTTATTGCTCCAATGCAGGGGTCGGCAACCCAAGATGTTGAAAGAGCCATTTTCGACCCCAAATTAAATTCAAAATCTGTCTAGAGCCGCATTTTATTTTATTTTTCCTGAGAGTGTGCAAATGTGAACCAAATGGACCCTGGCGGGTCCATTTGGTTCCATTTGCACACTCTCAGAAAAAAAAAGGTCCTCAAAGAAAAATTAACATGGTGAAACACAAGCTTTCTTCAGAAATGGAGTTTCTAAAAAAAATTAAAATAAAGGAGTTTTACAGAACTCCATTTCTAGTCCACCCAACATCTCTAAGGTATATTAATGACATAGTAAACTGAAAACCTTTGAAAATGGGTGGTTCAGATTGAAAGCTCCACCTCTGATAACTGCTGGGCTTTTTTGACATGGCCAAGTGCTACTTTAACTGGCAACTGTCAGACAGCGCAACACGTTTTGGGTGACTGAAATGTTTATATTATTTTGGTGCGGATCACCCCAGTGTGTATGTAATAATGTTACAGCCACTGAGCCACTAGGGCTGTGTTCTAGAGCCCAGTGTGTATGTAATAATGTTACAGCCACTGAGCCACTAGGGCTGTGTTCTAGAGCCCAGTGTGTATGTAATAATGTTACAGCCATGGAGCCACTAGGGCTGTGTTCTAGAGCCCAGTGTGTATGTAATAATGCTACAGCCACTGAGCCACTAGGGCTGTGTTCTAGAGCCCAGTGTGTATGTAATAATGCTACAGCCACTGAGCCACTAGGGCTGTGTTCTAGAGCCCAGTGTGTATGTAATAATGCTACAGCCACTGAGCCACTAGGGCTGTGTTCTAGAGCCCAGTGTGTATGTAATAATGCTACAGCCACTGAGCCACTAGGGCTGTGTTCTAGAGCCCAGTGTGTATGTAATAATGCTACAGCCACTGAGCCACTAGGGCTGTGTTCCAATGCAAGGCCGACTCATAGAAGCAGTGGAGCTCTGGACCAGAGCTACTCCGTCTTCGCCCAAACGGTCTTCATCCTTACACATGTTGGTACTCATGGTCTCCAGTTCCCGCCGGATGTTGTGCGTGAGTTCGGACTGATTCACGCCGTGGCGAATAACCGCGAGCTTACATAACGTCTTCAGGCTGGGGTTTAAGTCCAACACAAACAGGTCATTTGCGTCTTCTTCATCACGAAACAGCACGACGCGATCCCCCGACACGCAACAGCTTCTGCTAGGAGCCCAGTTCTCTGCCGCCTGCGGTTCTTTCCCCCTGGGCTCAAGCCTCTTCCAGGAGAAGGTGTCAGGATTGAACCTCCAGGAGAAGGTCTCTGGATCAAACTGGGAGAACCTCCAGAAGGCGTCTGGATTGGACCTCAACATTTCCGTGGGGAGGTATTTCTTAGTGTAGCCACCATAAATGTACAGCTGTCCACCGTGGGCGAAGGCCTGACGACCTACCGCTAGGCGTCCCCTTGGATAGCCGGGCGAAGGGTTGCTCTGCCAGCGCTCCGTCTCAGTGTCAAATATCCAGAGGTGCCAGCTGCAGAATACATGTATGAAGATTTTTGTCCCGATGGCGGTGGCGGGGCGCATCATGCCTGTCAGAGCGATAGGAACACCTCTGGCCTCAATTAAAGTCCAGGTCATTGCTTTGGTGGCCAACTTATAGATGTATACATTGCCCCTGTCGTCCCTGTCGAAGTAATCTCTAAAGATAAATATCGAATCCCTCACGGCACAGATGGCGCGGTCCAGGGACCTGCCGCGACCTGGACTAGCCGGGGCGGCTCCCGAAACGCTGGGCCTGAACCAGGTGCGAGTGTCGACGTTGAATGTGTAAATAACGCCTTTATCCATCTCCCACCGGATATGATATATTATATTTTCTATTAACACGGGTGTGCGATTCCAGCGGGCGTTTTCTTGAAGCTCAATGCACTCGTTTCCAGCTGTCACCAGGGGCGATGGCGTCCAGCGCAAGGTCACCGTGTTGAAGATGTGTACATTGATTGTCTTGTTCTCATGCAATCCAAACGAGTACACCTGGTGCCCGACGGCCACCTTCACTGAATTCTTAGGTGTTCCGACTCCATCGTTCAGATGTAATGTCCAACGCAACATCGCACACCAAAGAAATGTTTAAATAATCAAGTAGAGATTTGGAGATTTCCGTCTATGCAAAATTGGAGATTTTGAAGTCACTCTTCCCGCTAAAGATTACCTGCCTAGGAACAGCAACTTTGATTTTTAACGTCATAGAGTTTTTTTATTGGTTCATATTTCAGAAGCATGAACTTTGTCCACTCTGTGAAGCCGATTGGGTGGAGTGGCCAATCAGGGAAGGTTGCGTCCTAATATGGTATGGTTCAAGATCCTGGTCAGGTAACCTTAGTCAGGTTCCTTATGCTTTGAGTTGCTTAGTAGATCAGTATCCCAAAAGTACATAATTGTTACACTCAGTGTTATGGAACTCCCCAGTTGTCTGGGGACCATGAGTGGTCCTTGAGATGGTTCCAGGTGGTCCCCAGCTAAGTTGGTTAATCATATGAAGAGCTGGTAGTTAACCAGATGTAACTCTAAAGATGGAGTGCCGTGATTTTTTCTACCCTAAAACATGATCATCAGGTATTAATGTTATATGAAAAGTATGATTTTTTTCCCCAAAAGTGTACAGTGTTTGTTAAACTGTCATTTTTATGATTCCACTCCACCAGTTCATTAAGTATGCCTGGTTTGCCTGGTGGGTGGTGATGGGTGGAGATCCAGCTGAACTGAAGCCACACCCACAGCTTTAGTTGTATGATAAAGGGGAAGGAGTTATGGGAGGAGCTGAGCACATGATGTCACTATACTGAAGTTTTTTTCATTGGCACGTTTGACTGGAAAGGTTCAGCCCCCAGGAAGAAACCCTAAATACAAAGGATAGACATCATTGCACATAAAAAACACACAAAGGGGTCTATTTACATACTGTCACCTCTTAAACATGTACAAAATTGGAAAAAAATACAAAAATCACGGCACCCCCACTTTAAGAGTGTAAACATGAAACTGAAATCTGAATTAGCCCAAGTAGAAGATTAATGGTCATTTTGATCTGTACGTTTTGCCTTATTTGTTTCCCAAATTCATATTGTGGAAAGCAAAATAAATATTTTTTATTTTGGGTTCTGTAGAGCTAAAATGTCCTCAAGTGCTTGTCCGTAGCTCAGATAAGCTGTAATAAACTAAAAGTATAACTAGAGCGATGTAATCTGCAATTGCGTGTGGTACCCCCCCCCCCCCCCCCCCCCCCCCCCCCCCCCCCCCGCTATTCAAAGGGCGATGTTGTAATGGTTTAGTGATGACATAAAACAAATATTATTACTATTACTCCATGATTACCCTTCCGGCAACTACACTAATAACTAGACCGGGAAGTGACGTAAAACAAACCACTGTGTTATTCTAGAGCAGGGGTTTTCAACAGGTGGTCCGGGGACCACCGGTGGTCCCTGAGAGGGTTCCAGGTGGTCCCCAGCTAAGTTGGTTAACCAGATGTAACTCTTGAGAAGGTAAAAATGAAACCAAATGGACCCTTGCGGGTCCATTTGGTTTCATTTTTACACTCTCAAGAGTTGAAATATTCATCATCAGAGTTAGCCCAAATCTACACAACTAGAAGATTAATGGTCATGGACAAAAGCAAAAGAAATCTTTAGTTTTGGGGTCTGTGGGGCTGGAATGTCCTCAACTGGTGGTCCGTGGCTCAAATTCTGATAAATGGTGGTCCCTGGAGTCAAAAAGGTTGAAAACCACTGTTCTAGAATGTTACTCCAGACCAATAATAATAAACTTACAGGATCACAATTGTTGTGTGATCAGGGGCGGATTGGCCATCTGGAGTACAGGGAGTTTTACCGGTGGCCTGCGCCACCTAGTGGCCTGGACAGTTTTTGTCTCCACCGAAGGTGGTGACTAAAACACCCTCTGTCCGTGCACGTAGCCCGTCCGTGCCCTGGATCTGTCCGTCCCATGACGTCATAGTTGACACACTATTACTAGTACACGTTCAAACCCGAGCCCAGACGGTGGAGACCTGTGCCCGTAGGGGCACAACTCTTGTTTTTGTTGTTTTTGTTTTAAAATCCAGGGCAGGCCAGGGCGCCAGGCCCAGGCCAGGCAAACTAGTGTTTGCCATATTCCCGCTCACTCCTGTGTGCCAGGGCGCTCGCGCTGCTGGAGGCAGTGTTGCCAACTGCCAAGATCCAAAATGCACTAGTGGCACTTCCAAAATGCACTAGAATGTGCTAGATGCTCGCCTGGAACATACAGATCAAAATGTCCATTAATCTTCTACATTCTCTAGTTGTGTATAGACTAAGTTGGGCTAATTCACATGATGAATATTTTAACTCTTGAGGGTGTAAAAATGAAACCAAATGGACCCGCAAGGGTCCATTTGGTTTCATTTTTACGCTCTCAAAGAGTTACATCTGGTTAACCAGCTGCCAACCCCCAGGGTGGCCTGGCAAAGGCAAAATTGTCCCGGTGGGAAAATATGTGCTAATCCGCCCCTGTTCGCCAACCACACTAACAGCCCGTTTTAACAGCCGGCGACGAAAACCGGGCGATGTGAGCGATGCTTGAATTTCATTGGCTGTAGCCTAAATCGCCCAAGTATTGGCCGAAAGGCTCAATTATATTGATCTTTTGGCCGACATTGCCCCAACCACCTTTAGATTATCGCCTGTTCAACTCAACTCAACTTCAACAGCAACTGATGCTATTATTGATGCTTTACTTGCCTGATAAAAGTCCTGTACCCGAAAAATGGTATGGGTGCGACATAGTATCAACGTAATATTGTAATATAGTATCGACGTGATTTCGATTTTTCTTGACGATTTAAAAAAAATGACGAAACCTGGCAAAAACGTCAGGCTATAGTACAAAGTCTTTTTGATACCAGGGCCCACTATTTATTCAGACCAAAACTAAAGATTTATTTTGCTTTTGTCCAAAATTCCAAGCTGGATTTTCGCAAAAAACAAACAAACAAACAGGCAAACATACGGTAAAGTTCATTTTTCATGCTCTCGAGAGTTACATCTGGTTAAAGGTAGGGGAAGTGATTTCACTTTTGTCAGATATCACCCAAAAAATATTTTTTTTCTGTTAAAATGCTCTATTATAAGGTGTGGAAACCACATATGGAGTTTCCCCCTCCCCCACGTTAGCAGAGGAGCTAATAAAAGTTCCCCAGGTCACCACAACTCTCCTCCAATCAGGAGCGAGCAGCAGGTTCACATAGTGTAGCTACTGTTGGGGGCCCCTAGTGCACCAGGCTGGTACTACACCATGAATTTCAAATCACTTCCCCTACCTTTAACCACCTGGAGCCCTCTCCAGGAGCACACTGGTGGTCCCCGGACCACTGGTTGAAAACCACTACTCTGGTGTGTGTCAAGACATACGCGAGGATGAAATAGCGTTTCCCATTCTTCCACGGCACCACAAGACAATAGACAAACAACAAAGAGCAGTAAGTGGCGGTGGCTGCGACAGATGAAGGCAGTAAAGTACCATCTCAGGGGTTGTCAACCTTTTTCATCCCAGGGACCACCATTTATTCAGGATTTGAGCCACGGACCACCATTTGAGCATATTTTAGCCCCACAGACCCCAAATCTAAAGATTTATTTTGCTTTTGTCCACAATTCCAGGCTAGATTTGGGAAATAAAACAAGCAAAACATACATTCCAAAATGGCTAATTCAGATGATGAATATTTTAACTCTTGATAGTGTAAAAATGAAACCAAATGGACCCGCAAGGGTCCATTTGGTTTCATTTTTACGTTTTCAAGAGTTACAGCTGGTTAACCAACTTAGCTGGGGACCACCTGGAACCCTCTCAAGGACCACTGGTGGTCCCCGGACCACCTGTTGAAAACCCCTGTACTATCTGACTGTACAACCCAATTACATGGTGTATAATAAAGGCGCTAAGCTGTAATAAACTAAACATATAACTAGTATATAACAAGTAGTGATGCAATTTGCAATCACTAACGGTCCAATCGGTCTTCATCCTTACACATGTTGGTACTCATGGTCTCCATTTCCCACCTGATGTTGTGCGTGAGTTCGGCCTGATTCACGCCGTATTGAATAACCGCGAGCTTACATAACGTCTTCAGGCTGGGATTTAAGTCCAACACAAACAGATCATCTCCATCAAAAAACAGCAGGAAGCGATCTCCCGACACGCAACAGCTTCCGCAATCCGACACACAACAGCTGTATGGCGACTGCGGTACGATCCCCCCGGGCTCAACCTCCTTCCAGGATAAGGTGTCTGGATTGAAGCTCCACATACCCTTTGGAGAGTAGTCCACAGAACCTCGTCTGGTGTAGCCAAAGATGTACAGCTGTCCATTGTGGGCAAAGGGGTGACAACTTTCCCCGAAGCGTCCATCCGGACAAAGCTCCGGAGAAGGCACGCTCAGCCAGCTCTCCGCCTCCGTGTCAAACATCGAGAGGTAGCTGCGGTGCACGGTTGGCCAGGCTTCCGCAAAGCTGAGGAATGTGAAGATTTTTTTCCCGATGGTGATGGCGGGGCGCCGGCCTGGCAGCACCACATCAACAACACTGGCCTTGATTAAACTCCAGGTCATTGTTGTGGTGGCCAACTTATAGACGTCTACATTATAGCCCGACTTTTTGGGACAGGTATATATTGAATCCCTTACGGCACAGATCGTGTAGTAAGAGTATTTGGCAGGATCTGGGCCGGCTCCAGAAACGATGGGCCTGAACCAGGTGTGAGTGTCGACATTGAATGTATAAATGACCCACCATAAATGATATATTATATTTTCTATTAGCACGGGTGGGGGATTCCGGTAGGCGGTTCCTTGATGTTCAATGCACTCGTTTCCAGCTGTTACCAGGGGCAGCATGGTCACCGTGTTGAAGATGCGTACGTCAATTGTCTTGTTCATTCCATGCAATCCAAACGAGTACACCTTGTGCCCGACGGCCACCTTCACTGAATCTCTAGGTATTCCTACTCCATTGTTCAGATGTAACGTCCAACGCAACATCGCACACCAACAAACTGTTTAGATAATTAAGTAGAGATTTGGAGATTTACGATTATGCAAAATTGAACATTTTGAAGTCACCTAACCCGTCAAAGATTACCTGCCTAAGAACAGTAGCTTTGATTTTAGCATCATTTTTTTTATTGGTTCATATTTCAGAAGCATGAACTTTGTCCACTCGGTGAAGCCGATTGGGTGGAGTGGCCAATCAGGGAAGGTTGTGTCCTAATATGGTATGGTTCACTATCCTAGTTTTTAGGCAGGTTCCTTATGCTTTGAGTTGCTTAGTAGATACTATCCCAAAAGTGCATAGGCCCAGGGGCGGATCGGCCATTGGGAGTACAGGGAGTTTTCCTGGTGGACTGCGCCACCTAGTGGCCCGGATGGGGTATTATTTCATTTTTTATTTTTTATTTTTTTTAAAGTCCAGGGCAGGCCAGGGCGCCAGGCCCAGGCCAGGCAAACTAGTGTTTCTATCCTTCAAAAAAGAAAAGGTGTCCTACACCAACCAGGCCAGGCCAATTTTATGTATTTATTATTTGATGTATTAATATTATTGTATTTATTTAATTTGAGAAAAGTCCAGGGCAGGCCAGTCCCAGCCAGAGTAGTAAGTACCAGTGCCGTGTTTCTATGCTTCAGGGATTCGGGGAACTCAGTATAATGGCATGTTTCCAAGGTGTTAGACTTCATTAATTCAGTCTTTTGTTATCAAATGGCTCAAAGCCTGTTTAACTGGTCCTGGAGACTGGAGGTGCTGGATGGTCCCTAAAACAACAGGATGGCTAATGGTCCATCAATATTTCCTACAGCAGGGGTGGGCAATTAGGGCCAAATGAGATACATAAAATATTGTGGAGGGCCAAGACTAAAGGCTGAACTAAAGTCTGCGTAATATTAATTTAATTTCAAGATAAAAGTAAGAGTAAGACCAACTATTTTGACACCAGGGCACTATTTATTCTGTATTTGAGCCACAGAAGACCACCATTTGATTATATTTTAGCCCCATGGACCCTATAACAGTGTGAATAGTGAACAGTGTGTATAATTACACAAAATATAATATCAGTGCTTCTACCTGACAAGATTCCCCATGATTCTCTACGTATAGTCCCTTTAAGTTGTTACAGTCTGCCTCGTGTATAATTTCCCATGATGCCTTCACCTCTTCCTCTTTTAATTCCGCGATTGGAACGAGGTGGGTGTCTTTTGTTACGTCCTGTATAACAAAATAAGAATTGTATCTACAAAGTGATTTATACAGCGTGTTATTTCTGTTTTATAGAGGAGACCTGTGTACTGTATGCAAGAGGCTAACGTGGAGACGTGTTCTGTGTTATTTTCTGTCAGGTATGTTACGTTTTGTTATGTGTTGTGCTATTGTTGATCTGCTCTTTTAATTCCGCGATTGGAACGAGAGGAGACCTGTGTACTGTATGCAAGAGGCTAACGTGGAGACGTGTTCTGTGTTATTTTCTGTCAGAATAAACATCTGTAGTCTCCACAAGAGTCCTGGGTTGTCCCTCCTAACACAACGCAGAGTGAGACGGATCCAACCGGTTACACATGGACCCCAAAACTAAAGATTTCTTTTGTTTTTGTCCACAATACCAGACTGGATTTTACAAACAAAACAGGATAACATAAATCAAAAATGACTATTCGTTTACATTCTCTGATTGTATAGACTTTGGGCTAATTTAGATGATGAATATTTTAACTCTTGAGAGCGTAAACATGAAGCCAAATGGACCCGCAAGGGTCCATTTGGCTTCATGTTTACGCTCTCAAGAGTTACATCTGGTTAAAAAAACTTTCCAGTATTTAACTGGAACTCTCTCAAGGACCACTGGTGGTCCCCGGACTGGTCAGAGTCAGCCAAAGGGCTGCATTTGGCCCCCGGGCCGCATAATGCCCAGGTACAGTATGTCCTACAGCCTCTCCACTGTCTGGAGAGGCTGGGGATAAAAGTACACAATACAATACAATGAATATACTGGCAAAGGCAAAATTATCCCGGTGGGAAAATATGCGCCAATCCGCCCCTGCGGATTGTTATGGAACTCAGTAGTGGATCTAGAACAGTGGTTTTCAACCAGTGGTCCAGGGACCATCAGTGGTCTTTGAGATGGTTCCAGGTGGACCCCAGCTAAGTTGGTTAACCATATGAAGAGTCGATGGTCAACTAGATTGATTCTTGAGAGCGTAAACATGAAATGTTTCATGTTTACACTCTCAAGAGTTAAAATATTCAACATTTGAATTAGCTCCAAGTCTACACAACTAGAGAATGTAGCAGATTAATGGTCATTTTGATCTGTATGTTTGACTGTTTTGTTTCCCAAATCCAGCCTGGAATTGTGGACAAAAGCAAAAAATAAATCTTTAGTTTTTGCGTCTGTGGGGCTAAAATGTCCTCAAGTGGTGGTTCGTGGCTCAAATGCTGAATAAATAGTGGGCCCTGGTATGAAAAAGGTTGAAAACCACTGATCTATAAGCACCTCCTCCTCACCAGACTAGTCGACACATTATGCATTTGAGGTTCATATAATAAATATCCCAAATGCATATGAATGTTGCTAAAAACTAGATCAGCAACAGGGACGAATATAACATGTCCCATTTGGGGGGCAAGAGAACATGTTGGAGGGGCAAGAGAAAATGGTATACCATTTTCGGTTACAGGACTTTTATTTACAGACATTTACAGACACGTAGCATGCATAAAGCTAAAGGTCTGACTCAGAGAGTTTTCTGTTTTCAATGATGAAATGCTGTTGGTTTAGTGGTGACACAGCTGTAGTTAGTTAGTAGCAGTAGTAGTGTTTCACATCATTTTAAATATATGCACTTTAATTTGAAATATCTTGGGTTGTTTTGCATGCTATCGTGTTTGGGGGGCAGACTGGTACATGCCCATGCTTAGATCCGCCCCTGATCAGCAAACGTACGTGTTGCCTAGGTCATGGCCTACTTATGCGTGAGCAGAGCGGGCTAATACTCATGACATCAGCTGTATAAAGCTCTCTTCCTTACGTTACCATTACGTCATCACCCAAGAATAGTTTAGTTGTTCATGCTGTGAAAAAAAAAAAAAAAATCTGACCAATAGGCCTACAATAAATCTGCATTCCATGCCATGATCTGATCTAAACCAGTGGTTTTCAACCTTTTTGACACCAGGGACCACCGTTTATTCAGCATTTGAGCCACGGACCACAAATTGATGACATTTTCACCATAAAGACCTAAAACTAAAGAATTATTTTGGTTTTGTTCACAATTCCAGGCTGGATTTTGCCAACAAAACAGTGTAGACTTCTTAATGAAGTGGTGCTAATTCAGATGGTGAATATTTTAACTCTTGAGAGTGTAAAAATGAAACCAAAAGGGTCCATTTGGTTTCATTTTTACACTCTCAAGAGTTACATCTGGTTAACCATCATTGCATCATTTAGCCTGGGGACCACCTGGAACCTTCACAAGGACCACTGGTGGTCCCCGGACCACTGCGGTTGAAAACCACTGATCTAAATGCGTAAAACAGAGGTGGGCAATTATTCTTTCCCAAGGGGCCAAATGAGATACATAACATATTGTGGAGGGCCAAGAGTAGCCTAAAGGCTGAACTAAAGTAGGCTATGCATAATATTAATTTAATTTCAAGATAAAAGTAAGAGTATGACCAACCATTTTGACACCAGGGCCCTCTTTTTTTTTTTTTTTTTTTTTTTTTGAGCCACAGACCACCATTTGATGACATTTTAGCCCCACGAACCCCAAAATGACAGCAAAAGAAGATTTATTTTGCTTTTGTCCACAATTACAGGCTGGATTTCACGAAACAGGCAAACATAACAAACGACCATTCTTTTAAAATCTCTGGCTAATTCAGATGAATATTACAACTCTTGAGAGTGTAAACATGAAACCAACCCAAATGGACCCGCAAGGGTCCATTTGGGTCATCTGAATTAGTAGCACTTAATTACGTTTACACCGTTTTGTTTGCAAATTCCAGCCTGGAATTGTGGATCTTTAATTTTAGGTCTTTGGTGTGGAATGTAATCAAATGATGGTCCGTGGCTGAAATGCTGAATAAATGGTGGTCCCTGGCTGGAGTCAAGAAGGTTGAAACCCCCTGAACTAGAGAATGTAGAAGATTCGGCTAATGGTCATTTTGATCTGTATGTTTGACTAACATTTTGTTTCCTGAAATCCATTCTGGAATTGTGGACAAAAGGGTCTGTAGGGCGACAATGTCATCAAATGGAGTCTGTGGCTCAAATTCTGAATAAATAGTGGTCCCTGGTGTAGCACCCAGCCATGAGCCAGCGACAACAACCCCGCCAATCGGGCTCAGCCCTATTGGCGCGACTTGTTGTGCGTTGGACTGGCGAGTGGGAGTCCCGGGTTCGATTCCCGCTTCCGCGTAATACTACAATCTGGCGTAGTCGGCAGGATTTGGAGTGCGGGTGTTATCCCCAATATACCCGTATACGTCCTTGCGGGTCCACATGAGGGACATCACGTACGGGGGTCCGTGGTGTGAAGTGTGAAGCGCGAGGACGCGCTCCAAAAGATCAAGGGGGTGAATGTAGCACCCAGCCATGAGCCAGCGACAACAACCCCGCCAATCGGGCTCAGCCCTATTGGCGCGACTTGTTGTGCGTTGGACTGGCGAGTGGGAGTCCCGGGTTCGATCCCCGCTTCCGCGTAATACTACAATCGCAAGAAAAAGGTTGAAAACCATTGATATAGTAGACAGGAGTTTGACACTACATTTTGCTGCCATCTGGTGGACAGCAGACAGGCATCGCTTCGTGCCTGTGCGCCGTACAGTCATCCTCTAGTGTCAGAGTTGCGACATTGATGGGTCAGAAACCTCTCATGCAGCCTTAATAGAGACAAAGAAATACATTGTTTTCAACGAGGGCGGCGCAAATAAGAGCTATTTTTAGCGCATGTGTGTTGTAGTTCTCGAGACATTGTCTTGTCTCAAGCCCAGTCTCAAGACAAATTTCATTGTCTCGGTCTTGTTTTTGTCTCGCTTTGTTTTGTCTTGGTCTTGTCTCGATCTTGCTTTTCACTTAATTTGTCTTGTGGTCTCGTCTTGTTCTCGTATAATTTTGTCTTGGTCTTGTCTCGACCTCAGAGCCATTGTCTCGGGTCTTGATCGCCAACAAGACCTCTCGAGACAAGACAATGCAAAGGAAAAGTTCTATTCATTGTGCGGAGCCAAGACCCATTCATAAAGACAGCTGCAGGCACAGCAATATACTTTTTTCTTCTGCAAATATTGAAAAGAAAGAAGACAGACACTGGGATGTGTCTGATTTGGGATCTTTTATATTCTTGTTATCAACCATATCGCCCCAGACCTATTATATTATTAGAAGTTTTGTTTAAAAATGTAATGGTGGATGAGGGCAAAACAATCAAATTCAGTGTTCAAGAATTTCAAGAGTGAAAATCATTAAGAACGTCATTATATGTTAAAATGGGCGTGACAAGACTAGGTCTTGGCCTCGGTCTTGACCAGTCTTGTTCTTGTCTTGTTCTCGGCCCCGCTAGGTCTTGGTCTTGTCTTGATCTCGACCCTCTAGGTGCTAGTCTCGTCTCGATCTCGTCTCGATCAAGTCCGTGGTTGTCTTGGTCTGTCTTGGTCTTGACCCCTCTAGGTGCTAGTCTCGTCTCGATCTCGTCTCGATCAAGTCCGTGGGTTGTCTTGGTCTTGTCTTGCCCTCGATTTAAGTGGTCTCGACTACAACACTATTGGTACCCATGGTCTCCAGTTCCCGCCTGATGTTGTGCGTGAGTTCGGCCTGATTCACGCCGTAGTGAATAACCGCGAGCTTACATAACGTCTTCAGGCTGGGATTTAAGTCCAACACAAACAGGTCATCTCCATCAAAAAACAGCAGGAAGCGATCTCCCGACACGCAACAGCTTCCGCGATAAGACCTGCACGTGAACCGCGGGACGTTCCCCCCGGGCTCAACCTCCTTCCAGGATAAGGTGTCTGGGTTGAATCTCCACATACCCTTTGGAAAGTAGTCCACAGAACCTTCTCTGGTGTAGCCAAAGATGTACAGCTGTCCATTGTGGGCAAAGGCCTGACAACCTTTCCGTAAGCATCCTTCCGGAGAAGGCACGCTCAGCCAGCTCTCCGCCTCCGTGTCAAACATCGAGAGGTAGGTGCGTGTTATGGTTGGCCAGGTTTCCGCAAAGTCGAGGAATGTGAAGATTTTTTTCCCGATGACGACGGCGGGGCGCAGGCCCGGCAGCACCACGTGATCAACACTGGCCTTGATTAAACTCCAGGTCATTGTTGTGGTGGCCAACTTATAGACGTCTACATTATAGCCCCACTTTTTGGGACAGGTATATATTGAATCCCTCACGGCACAGATCGTGTAGGCAAAGTACTTGGCAGGATCTGGGCCGGCTCCAGAAACGATGGGCCTGAACCAGGTGTGAGTGTCGACATTGAATGTATAAATGACCCACCATAAATGATATATTATATTTTCTATTAGCACGGGTGGGGAATTCCGGTAGAAGGTTTCTTGATGTTCAACTTCAATGCACTCGTTTCCAGCTGTTACCAGGGGCAGCGGAGCCCAGCGCATGGTCACCGTGTTGAAGATGCGTACGTCAATTGTCTTGTTCATTCCATGCACTCCAAACGAGTACACCTTGTGCCCGACGGCCACCTTCACTGAATCTCTAGGTATTCCTACTCCATTGTTCAGATGTAACGTCCAACGCAACATCGCACACCAACAAACTGTTTAGATAATTGAGTAGAGATTTACGATTATGCAAAATTGAACATTTTGAAGTCACCTAACCCGCTAAAGATTACCTGCCTAAGAACAGCAGCTTTGATTTTTAACATCATTGTTTTTATTGGTTCATATTTCAGAAGCATGAACTTTGTCCACTCTGTGAAGCCGATTGGGTGGAGTGGCCAATCACGGAAGGTTGTGTCCTAATATGGTATGGTTCACTATCCTAGTTTTAAGGCAGGTTCCTTATGCTTTGAGTCGCTTCGTAGTGCAAAAGTGCATAGGCCCAGGGCCGGATTGGCCATTGGGAGTACAGGGAGTGGGGACTGGATGGGGTATTATTTCATTTTTTATTTATTTTTATTTATTTATTTTAAGTCCAGGGCAGGCCAGGGCCCCAGGCCCAGGCCAGGCAAACTAGTGTTTCTATCCTTCAAAAAAGAAAAAGTGTCCTACACCAACCAGGCCAGGCCAATTTTATGTATTTATTATTTGATGTATTATTATTATTGTATTTATTTAATTTGAGAAAAGTCCAGGGCAGGCCAGTCCCAGCCAGAGTAGTAAGTACCAGCGTTTCTATGCTTCGGGGAATCGGGGAACTATACAGTAAAATGGCATGTTTCCAAGGTGACATTAATTCAACAACAGGATGGTTAATGGCCCATCACTATTTCCTTCAGCCTCTCCACTGTCTTGTCTGGAGAGGCTGGGGGATAAAAGATTGCCCCAAAACAGACAAATTAATACACAATACAATGAATATACTGGCAAAGGCAAAATTATCCCAGTGGGAAAATATGCGCCAATCCGCCCCTGCGGATTGTTATGGAACTCAGTAGTGGATCTAGAACAGTGGTTTTCAACCAGTGGTCCAGGGACCATCAGTGGTCTTTGAGATGGTTCCAGGTGGACCCCAGCTAAGTTGGTTAACCATATGAAGAGTTGGTTAACCAGATTAAGTCTTTAGAGTGTAAACATGAAATGTTTCATGTTTACAATCTCAAGAGTTAAAATATTCAACATGTGAATTAGCTCCAAGTCTACACAACTAGAGGATGTAGAAGATCAATGGTCATTTTGATCTGTATGTTTGCCTGTTTTGTTTCCCAAATCCAGCCTGGAATTGTGGACAAAAGCAAAAATAAATCTTTAGTTTTTGCGTCTGTGGGGCTAAAATGTCCTCAAGTGGTGGTTCGTGGCTCAAATGCTGAATAAATAGTGGGTCCTGGTATCAAAAAGGTTGAAAACCACTGATCTATAAGCACCTCCTCCTCATGCTGGTCACCAGACTAGTCGACATGTTGTGCATTTGAGGTTCATATAATAAATATCCCAAATGCATATGAATGTTGCTAAAAACTAGATCAGCAACAGGGGGGGAAAAAGAGAAAATTAGCCTGGTACCACACTAATCTGTCGTTGGCAACATAAAGTTAGGTGGAAACTTTATGTTGCCAACGACAGATTAGTATGGTACCAGGCTAAGAGAAAATGGTATGGGGGCGGCTTCATCGCCCCCACGGGCGATGAAGCCGCCCCCATACCATTTTCGGTTACAAGACTTTTATTTACAGACATTTACAGACACGTAGCATGCATAAAGCTAAAGGTCTGACTCAGAGAGTTTTCTGTTTTCAATGATGAAATGCTGTTGGTTTAGTGGTGACACAGCTGTAGTTAGTTAGTAGCAGTAGTAGTGTTTCATTATCATTTTAAATATAAGCACTTTCATTTGAAATAGCTTGGGTTGTTTTGCATGGCATCATGTTTGGGGGGGCAGACTGGGTATTTAGGGGGGCATTGCCCCCCACATGCCCATGCCTAGATCCACCCCTGATCAGCAAACGTACGTGTTGCGTACATAGATCATGGCCTACTTATGCGTGAGCAGAGCGGGCTAATACTCATGACATCAGCTATAAAGGTCTCTTACTTACATTACCATTACATTACCCTTACCATTACGTCATCACCCAAACTGGAAATGAGGATTTTTGAGAATTTTCAAAAAAAAAAAAAAAAAAAAAAAAAAATCAAGAAAAAACAACAATGTATGTTTGACATCAAGTTGTGTTTCACTGTGTGTATGGTTTTTAGGACATTTTTTCTGAACCATTAGGGCTCATTTGGTTTCGCAATTTGTATGCTCTCAGAAAAAAAAAACATCCAAATGGGAAGGATTGTATTATTGCTGCAAGACAATAATTCACATTTTCCTCCACAATATAGGCTTTTAATTTGAAACTACTCCTGTGTCATTGTATTCATATGAACAATTTGTGTAGTGGGTGTACTACTGCTTTCAGGCATCACATGGGCTTTAAATTCCTTCCTAAAATTCCTTTCATACATTTTTATACAGTAAAGGCCCTACTGTGCTGCGGACCACCACAGTGTTTAGCCTAAGAATAGTTTAGTTGTTCTGCTGTGTTAATGTCGGTATAACAGGCCCATTTCAAATAAATCTGACCAATACAATAAATCTGCATTCCATGCCATGATCTGAATGAATGAATGAATGAATGAATGAATGAATGAATGAATTTTTTATTAACAGAGATGAGAGTTACAGTGCAAGTCAAGTACACACTGCTACAAAACTGATAACAGCTTGGAGAATTACAGTACAATTCAAGCCTGGAATTGTGGACAAAAGCAAAAATAAATCTTTAGTCTTGGGCTATGTGGGGTTAAAATGTCATCAAATGATGGTCCGTGGCTCAAATTCTGTAAAATAAATAAATAGTGGGCCCTGGCATGAAAAGGGTTGAAAACCATAGTAGACACTAGTTTGACACTCTACGTTTTGCTGCCATCTGGTGGACAGCAGACAGCGCTTGCGTGCCTGTGCACCGTACAGTCTTCTAGTGTCAGAGTTGCGACAATGATGGGTCAGAAACGTCTCATGCAGCCTTAATAGGGACAAAGAAATACATTATTTTCAACGAAGGCGGCGCAAATAAGAGCTATTTTTAGTGCGTGTGTGCAACATCTGTTTTAATAAGTCTCTATAATCTACTATTAGGCCTACTACAAACTATCTGAAATAAAGATAGTCATCTTTATCTTTATTTAAGGTCATTAAATCATCTTTCCATGTGAATCAACGGAGATGTCGTAACTCTATCTATACTCTACTCTGCATCTGATGGACCAATCACGGACGGACTTTCATGTGACGTAGGTGAACAGACCGGATACAGTGGGCGGGCAGGTGGGCGGGGCGTCGGGGTTTAAAATGGCGACACGGATCAGTGTTGCCAACTTGGCGCATTTGTCACTATATTTAGCGCTTTTCCAGACCCCCCTAGCGCCAAAAATTAGTGAAAAACTCCTGGTGGAAAATCTAGTGCTTTTTGGCTGGTGAGTTGGGGCGAAATTGATTGACAGGCACCAGAGATAAAACCATCATTTTTCACCATTTTTCCTCCTATGACAGTGGTTTTCAAGCAGTGGTCCCCAGGCTAAATGATGGACAGCTGGTTAACCAGATGTAACTCTTTGAGAGCATAAAAAATGAAACCAAATGGACCCTTACGGGTCCATTTGGTTTCATTTTTACAATCTCAAGAGTTAAAATATTCATCATGTGAATTAGCCCAAGTCTACACAACTAGAGAATGTAGAAGATCAATGGTCATTTAATGGTCATATTCCCTTCAAGGCAAGCATCTAGCGCAGGGGTTTTCAACCAGTGGTCCGGGGACCACCAGTGGTCCCTGAGAGGGTTCCAGGTGGTCCCCAGCTAAGTTGGTTAACCAGATGTAACTCTTGAGAACGTAAAAATGAAACCAAATGGACCCTTGCGGGTCCATTTGGTTTCATTTTTACACTCTCAAGAGTTAAAATATTCATCATCTGAATTAGCCATTTTGGGAATGTATTTTTTGCTTGATTTGTTTCCCAAATCCAGCCTGGAATTGTGGACAAAAGCAAAAAAAAATCTTTAGATTTGGGGTCTGTGGGGCTAAAATATCCTCAAATGGTGGTCCGTGGCTCAAATCCGGAATAAATGGTGGTCCCTGGCCTGGGATGAAAAAGGTTGAAAACCCCTGATCTAGCGCATTCTAGTGCATTTTGGAAGTGCCACTAGTGCATTTTGAATTTTGGCAGTTGGCAACACTGGCAGTGGGCGGGGCGTCGGGGTTTAAATGGAGGACACAGAGCCTTAGCGGGTTGTGTGAGTGCATCAGTCCATGAGGTAAGACACAGATGTTTGTTTGTTTGTTGGAAAAACGCATGGTTTTATCTACAGTAAAAACGTGATTGTTTAAAGTTTTGAGTTGTTAGGACTGTTGTTTGTTTATTGTGGCAGAAAATGGACAACATAATGTGGAATACCTATGTTGATCTTTTTGAGAAGCAAACAAACACAAACTAAACTAAATTGTTCCAAACACTAGGTGAGAAGTATATTTAACTAAAGTAAGCTACTATTGACCATTTGTACGTTTATAACTGCTACTACAGTTAATTGTAAACTTTAAACTACTACTGTGGGTGTTTACAAAACATACCTCAGTAGCCTACTGTCATTTACCACACCATACAACCACATTTTGGCCATTTGAAAACAGATGATCTACAAACTTGCAGTGCATTGTGATGTGACACATGATGAGCTTGTAGATCTGCTCCTTTTCAAATGTTTGCATGGGGTGAAAAACTTTTTAGAGCTTTTTAAAAGGGACATTCTACCTACTTTTGGTTCATTTTAAACATCTGAACCATTCCTGTATTGTAACCCTTTTTTGGTGTTAAGCATTGAAATTATTAGCTTTACCCATTTGAAAAATGGCATAGCTACAGGCTCACATGATAGGGGCTTGTAAATTTTTATATTTGAAAACTGTCGGCATCTTTTTTTTTTTTTTTAGTCTACACGATTTTCCTAAAAGGGGAATTCCACCCATTTTCAAAAACTTCCTGAGGGTACAAATGTTCCATTTGGTTCCATTTGTACCCTCTCAGGAAAAAGAGGTCTGAAAGAAATCAACATGGTGAAATGCATACGTATTTCACCATGTTATGTTTTTTTTTTTTTTTTTCTTCATCCATTCCTAGGGAACACAGAGTGGGGGAACGTTTTTTATCGTGTCTCTAAGTGTCTCTAAGTAACGACATATTAGATTGTTGAAAATGGGTAGAGTTCCCTGTTAAAGGTATACAAATTCTACAATCTATAAAACCTGGAACCGGAGTTTAACGTTGGTCTATGTTGTGTCTTACAGGTTGATGTGACCTTGGATGGTGTCATCAGGAGATGTCTGCTATAATGGAGTGTCTCCTCAACAGATCCTCTGTCTGAGATACCAGGCTCTGTTCAGACCAGATATCTTCAACCTGAGCGGCAGAATGCTCCCCACGGTATGTACATGGATTAAACTATTATACTGTACAAACCAGGGCTGTGTCACCATTGGTCTACAACATGTTAGCATGACTGATTAATGGTCATAGCAAGTGATAATGATTACATTGTAATTGTGTTTACTGCTGAACACATAATACAAAGTTTGAATTATGGAATTTAGAAGATTTATAGCACTATCCTGGAGGTTTTTGTGCTTAATGTGTGATATTGGGTACTATATTCTCACAGTGACTTTTGCAGCAAGTTGCTAACTAGGTGTACCTTCCATAGCTCTCCAAAATGCTCCAGCATCGCAGCTGGGTGCAAAGCTTGAATTATGGAATGTGTTTATTTGATAAAAATCCACTATGAACATTATGAGCTACATCCTGTCAAGAGGTTCCTTGCGGTTGATTTTGTGCTTGTTGACGATCACTCAACAGCCCATGCCTAGGCCGACCTGTTTTAAATCTGCACTCAATGCAGCAGGCAGCTGATGTACTGATAACAAGCGCTTCCAAACTCTGACACTTGGAGTATCTGTAAGGAATTTCTTGACAGGAAGAGGCTCCATAGCATGGCTACAGTGAAGTTTTGTGTGGCAATTCAAGCTTTTCTTACAGCTGCAATTTTGCTGCGTTTGGTGTTCATACCATAGACCGGACTCTTCTGATGGAAGATGATATGAATGGGCTGTGGTGGGGAAGTTGCAACTAGTTGGCACCTTGCTGGCTAGGTTAGCATATGGATGGATTTTAGCAGTGAGTTTGTATCTGGTGTAATCCACACTGGTACAACTTCCTTCCTAGTCTACATGTAGTCTCAGTAAGGATCATGCCTCTACACTTGGCTTGTGTACAACCTGTGTTTTGGGCTGAGCTGTGACGTCACGTCCTGCTTATTTTTTTTTAATGAGTGTCAGTGACACTAATGGCTTCTTACGGCCTACATTTTCAGTGACGGAAGGCTTTTCCTGCAAGCTGGCTGTCACTTAAAATGTTAGCCGGAAGTGCCCCTTGACACCCATTCAAAAAAAGCAAGGTGTGGCATCACAGCTCTACCCAAAACATGGGCTGTACGCAAGCATGGTCTGGATTGCCTGTCAGACCGCTGTCCCCTAGCCACAAGAAGGAGCAGTACAACAAAGCATTGTAAAAGGAAATTGGTGCGGTCTCAATTGACATCTGGGCTCACAGCTAAAATAACTAGCCATATAGTGCCCACAAAGACCCTAGGAAATTGTTCTAAACATTAACATTTTGTTAAAAGGGGGGTTGAGGCTGCATGGAGGTGTGACATATGAGCTCTGGTTGCAAAAGGGGTGAAGTGATCACAATTTGTGTGAAAGTAAAACATGGTGACACAGCCCTGTTCGTGACTTGATGAATTCCTGAATGAATTCCAAAATGTCACTCTGTAGGCCGACAACTAAATTTGTCTTTGTTTTCCCTCCATTATTATTTCAGAGCATGAAGCTGACGAGAAGACGCGTTGTGACGTTTCAGACTCTGTGCGGCTGTTTCTACTGCTGGGTGACTGGTGCTGGGTGCTGCCTGCGGCTGTTTCTGCGTCTGTCTCCACTGCTGGGTGCTGCTAACAGTGAAGGTTAGTAATGAACCTTTTGGTTCTTGGCTGGTATAAGTGAGCTACATGCTACCATACCGTAGGCTGACATTCGCACCTGTGTATCGTTGCACACCATTTGCGTTTGTAATGCCCATCCACGTCACATGCTGCTACTTGAAGTTTCTGGAGCCATGTGATTTATTCACCGTTCAACATAATTTCCGAGTAAAACTAAAAGTCATGTCCACATCACATTTGTACATTCTGTTCTAGTGAAACACTAGAATCTCACAGGATGAACGCAGCACAACTATGTTTATCCTTTGAGGTTCTAGTGTTTCCATTCTTTGCTTTTAATAAAGTTATTTGTTTTTTGTGTCTGACTCATTGATCGCATTTCGCTTTTATTTTATTAAATGTCTTACTCCTACTTTCCTATCCTATTGCCCTAGTCCTTCTCTAGTGGACTTGTGTGTACAGATGTGATGTGGAGGTTATGTGATTTGTCTGGTATCATTATGGTAGCATGTAGTCTTAACACTGTTTACAGCCTGCTATGCTGCAGGTCTGTGCAAACTAACAGAGGAAGGAAATGATGGCCGCTGTGTCATTTGCTTCCTTGGTTAGTGGCTTTACTTTAATGGCTGATTATTGAAGGTAAGTGGTTTGATTTGCAAGCGATCATCCATTGGATTTTTTTTTTTTTTTTTTTTTTTTTTTTTTGGCTGGAAAAGTAAAATGTAAGTGTTTGGGACGTAAAAGGTTTCTACCCCACCTTCGTCTTTTCTCCTCTTTATTCTTTGCTTTTAATAAAGTTATTTGTTTTTGTTTTGTCTCAGACTCTTTTGATCGAATTTTATTTATTCGCATTTTTTAGTAATTCTTCCTCCTTTTGCCTGTCACACTAGTTCTTCTAGTGTTTGTGGTGCGTGAATCGGGTTGCGTTTTGCGTTTTTATTTTCTCTATTTGCCCGTAAAGTGTCTTCTAAGTTCACATCAGATATGAACTCAGGCCGGTATCTGATGTGCATTTATTTGATTTCATCACAGCAATTGCACAGCTTGTCATTGACAACGGTCGGCATAATTTTATTAAGACGACGTGCGCGGTGTTAAGGTGAATTCCGCCCATTTTCAACATTTATTTGTAATGTTAAATGGGTGGAAGTGACGTAAGCGCATACATAATTTTATTAATGTATGTTGTGTACTAATGTTCATAGTGCTAAACACTGAATGTTTTGGATCAGTGTGTTTGGTAATTGGCATTATCTAAAAGGAAATTTTGGAACAACTGGCTATGGAAAAATACTCACTCCACAAAAAAACATTAAGGCCAACTGCTTGGGCAGAGACCAAGGGAATGTATTCATTTTGTTTGTGTTCATAGAGCACTCAAAGTGCTTAAAGTGAAAAGTGCAGTAGCAAACATCTAGGTCATAAGACCATTGTCAGTGCTATAACATTAAATTGTGTAAATCTTAGACTATGCAAGCCCACTTCACATATGAACACAGGCCCGGTATGTGAAGTGTGTTTATGTGGTTTATGTCTCGTATCATTTCACACTTGTGAGTAAGGATTCATGTCGGCCAACATCCCATAATGAACACAGGGTTAGGTTAGGGTTAGGTATGTGGTGTTGGTTGATGTGTCTCTTTATAATGTGCGAGTAAATTTCTGTATGCTGCCACTTGCAGCTAAAACTTCATAATTCGGCAAGGCATTGTGATGGGCCTATGACCCAAATGTTTTCTACTGCACTGTTCACTTTTTGCACTTTGAAGCACTTTATGAACACGAAAAAATAATATATTGTCTTGGTTTATGTTTGAGGAGTCTTCCTTAAGGCATTTGTAGAGTTACATGTATAAAGACATAACATGGCTGTCATTAATTAATGATTCTCTCTTCTTATGTGGTCTATTAAGGACCTCCCACGGTTTGCCTTGGGAGGTCGGCAAGAATTAAGTAATTTTGAAAATACCAATTTTATATTGTATACCATTGACTACAATGCAAATTGTAATTTGTTTTGGACCTGTAAATTACAACAAACATATGGCACTGGTGTGGGACTTCTGGTTTACCGGAACGGGGTTCGACTCCCTGCAGTGCCCTGTTCAATGTGTTGTATTTACATGGGTTTTTTTTTTTTTTTTTTTTTTTTTTTTTTTTTTTTTTCAGCTCATGGTGTTTCATAGATGACCACTGGTTAAGTTTTGTACTCCCTAGTTATGTTAAAGTTATGACCAGTGAATTGAAAGATATTTTCATGCATCCATGGTCATAAAAATACTTGCGTATTTTTATATCAAAACTCCATGAATTGGTTCCGTAAAATAGCGCCAGAAATCCTAATACTTGAATCCCATTCTGGCATCCAGACTTCTCGGTTTAAACAATAATCATGTTAGAATGTATCTGAAACATTGGGCAGAAATGATACATGGAATAGACTGGCAGAGCTGAGGCTATTGTAAACAGCCAATGTGTCACATAGCTCAGTGTACAGCCGCTTTTTTAAATCCCATTGCCTGAAGGAATGCATGCTCCGATTGGTTCAGAAATCCCCTTTTCCAGATAATTGGGTGGGATCCATAATTAACCCCCCGACTGTTCTGGATTCATTCCACCTTTCAGGGTCTGTAGCATATTGGACTATTTAAATTGTAGGTCTGCAGCAATTCATAACTTGATCAAGTCAACTAATCAATGAATCTGAATGGCAATTATTGTGGGTGTTTTCATTGACCATAGCCCCCCCCAGCTTAAGTGTAACTAAACCAGAGAAGTGAGCAGTCTCTCTTACAATCTGATTGTTGCACAGGACATTAAGTCAGGGCTCAAAACTAACTTTTTCACAAGCGGTGTTGAGCAATATCTTTACTTTACTTATGCTCCTTTTAGAACAAGTAAATACTATTACATATTACAATCTAACTTTCCCAAGTTCCCCCTCCCACCCACAAAGGAATGGAGATGTACAACACAATCTGTTTAGCAACAAGTTGTAGTGTGTGCAGAATGCTGTGGTGGATTAGGATCTACACTGCATCTGTGTTATCTATTCTATTTTCACATGCAACAAGTAATATCTTTACTTTTGCTGGAAAAGGCAATATTACGGTAATTTAACTAGTTAGTGCCCACCGATTTTAATTTAGTAGCACAGTTTTCTTTTTTTTTTTCACTGGATAGCATGGACACACACACACACACACACACACACACACAGTTTTATAAGCTACCTATAGGCATGTCATTAAATAAACATTACATTCTATAGGAAATTATTATAGTTAACCTATAGTGCATTTTATCAAAGTTATCATTTGGCGATATGAAACAAATGAGACACCCAATGAATGTAACCTCTAATTTTTTTGGTCTGAGCAAACGCATAAACCTCAGCATCAAGTGAGCATGTCACCTTGATGCCAATTATCAAAATGTTAGGCTAGACAATGCAAAGTGACCCACCCCCCCTCACACAGGTGTGATTTTCTTTTCCCTTTGTTTCTCAACCTTTCAGCATGTGAACTGGGAATCCACCACCGAGGCATAGACGGGCAGGCACAGATAATTTTGATGAATAGATCTACAAGCTTGTTGTAGATCTGATCGGCTATTTTCACAATTGGGTCTTGTATTTAACAATCTGGCCAGTGTTTGAGTAGTTTTTATAGCATGGTTTAGTGATTACTTTTGGAGGTATTATACCGTACAGGGCTTGACACTAAGACTTGCCCGCTTGTCCGGGGCAAGTAAAAAAAAAAAATGGTGGGGCAAATGAAGACTGCTACCTGGTTGCCCGATCGGGCAAGTGTGCAACTTAGTGCACTATCACAACATATATTTGTCTTGATTAGGCAGTCATTGCGATCTGGGCTAATTAAGATGATGAATTTTAACTCTTGAGAGTGTAAAAATGAAACCAAATGGACCCGCAAGGGTCCATTTGGTTTCATTTTTACACTCTCAAGAGTTACATCTGGTTAACCAACTTAGCTGGGGACCACCTGGAACCCTCTCAGGGACCACGTGTTGAAAACCCCTGGTTTAAAGCACCCAAGTAGGAAGTAAACTTAAATGCAAAATTTACAATATATTTTTGGGGGGCAAGTGACCATGACCTGAGGGCAAGTAGAACCTGACTTGCACTTGCCCGATGGGCAAGTGCCTCAGAGACCTTAGTGTCAACCCCTGCCGTACAAGTCTCAAAACGGACTGGCAGTGCAGTTTACTCCATAGGGACTAGCACTGTACACAAAGGAGAGGTTAGCTTCCTCGTGTTCCAGAAACTACACAAGTAAACTGGAGGCTTGTTGTTGTAGTGATATCAGAACGTTATTACAAGGTTCAAGGTAAACTTTATTGTCCCCAGGGGAAATTTGTCTTGGGCTTTCACCCCCGCAACAGCCATACATAGAACAAAAAGACAACAAAATATTTCAAAGCTTCGTTCAACATTTTAATTGACGCAGGTACAAACGATTTTTTTTTTAAAACCGATGTACTTCCACTTAGGTTCCTTGTACCTTCTCCCTGAGGGCAGTAGTATGAACTCATGGTTTAAAACATGGGTAACATCACTGACAATTTTGTTATCGTGTTTTAAAGGGGCCTGATCATAAATAGACTGCAGAGAGGGGAGTTGTCTAACTCCTATGATCTTCCCTGCTGTCTGTACCAGGCTGAACCATTTGGACCTCAGTTGCACTGAGAGGTTACCAAACCAAACTACAATACCAAATCTGACCAGGCTTTCCAGTACTGCTCGGTAGAACACTAACATAAATTTTTGGTCAACACCATGAACCCTGAGGCGTCGTAGAAAGTGCAGTCTTTGCGGTTACATGCCTGCGTTCTGACATGGCGCATTCCGACATGCCTCCATTCCGACATGGCTCTATTCCTACATGTCTCTATTCTGACATGTCTCCATTCAGACATGTCTCCATTCACTGACAAAAAGATAATGGTTGCCATTCCGACACATAATGCTAGTCGGAATGGTGCTACCTCTTCTGTCGGAGTGGCGACATGTTTTCAAATAATATAAGTACTGCCACTCCGACAATTGGACGTCAATGTAGGAGTGGCGGGATGTCGGAATAGAGGGGTGCACCCGTCTTTGCTGTAGCTTGCTACAGAGAATGTCTACATGTGTGTTCCATGTTAGTGAATTGTCAATCCAGATGCCCAAGTACTTGTATGAGGAGACCTGTAAGATGGTTGAGTCATGAATGACCACAGGCCTGTGGTCACCAATACTCTTGGGGTCAAATAACATCTCCTGTGTCTTCTTGACATTAAGTACAAGGTGATTCTCATCACACCACTTAACAAAGCTCTGTACCTCCAAAAGGTAATCAACTGAACCTCCATCCTTATTCAACAGGGCAAGAATGGCAGTGTCATCAGAGAATTTGATGATGGAGATGTTTGGGTTGCCGCTTCTGCATTCATTTGTATACAAAGTAAAAAGTACAGGTGAGCTCACACAGGCCTGAATGGCTCCCGTACTGAGGGATCTACGCTCTGACATAGTACCATTTACACTGACCCTTTGAGTCTGTTTGGTCAGAGATGAATAATACCACCTAATAAGCGGATGGACGTTGAGGTCCTTCAACCTCTTAATTAGGAAATGGGGCTGTATAGTATTAAATGCCGAACTGAAGTCAACAAGCAGAAGGCGTGCATACGCATCGTTGTCTAAGTGACTCAAAAGTAAATGGTTCAAAGCTAAAACCGCATCCTCTATACCCCTGCCGCTTCTGTAAGCGAACTGAAAAGCGTCCAATGACCCGGCAACTGCTGTCTTCAACAGCCTGACGATGGTTTTTTCAAAGCATTTCATAACCACTGAGGTTAGGGCAACCGGACAGTAGTCATTATTCTCTATACAACATGACTTTTTGGGGACAGGGATTATTATGGTGGACGGACGGAACAGTGCACAATTCCAGTGACTTTTGGTAGATGGGACACCAAGCCTCTGCCAGCTCCTGGCTGCAAGAATGCAGCAGCCGGCCACATATCCCATCTGAACCTGAAGCTTTCCGTGGACATGTATGTGCGAATATCCTTTGTACTTCACGTTGATCCACAGTAATAACACTATCACTGTGCAAAGGTAAAGCATCTAGGGCAGCATTACGTTCGTGCGAAGAATCATCAGTTTCAAACCGTGCATAAAAGTCATTCAGTTCATTGGCCTTCTCTTTCTCATTAGAGACACAGATGCCCTTTTTTGCTGGTGCCATGTTGGTCATGGCCTTCATAGAATCCCACATCCTTTTGGAGTTAGAGGAGGAGCAGGAAGCCTCAAATTTCTCCTTCTCTCTCCTTACCAGTGTTGGAAGTTACTTTTAAAAAGTAAGGGAATTGTAGTTAGCTCTCTGAAAAAGTAACTAGTTACTTTATTCCTTTTTAAATTATGTAGGGCGTTACTTTACTTTACTTTACTTTTTAGTATGAAAATGGGGGTTGTTCTTTGTCATTTTTCGAAAATCCCCAAAACGATGAAAATACGTAAGGCTATAGCCTTGCGATTTTTCGAAATTTCCACATCTTTCGAAAATCCTCAAAAATCCTCAAAACGATAAAAAATGGCACGCTGTGCAAGACCGTAAGGCTATAGCCTTGTGTTTTTGCCAGATTTCGTCATTTTGTCATTTTTCGAAAAAACTCAAAACGATGAAAAGCCATGGGCTATAGCCTTGCGGTTTTTCGAAATTTCGACATTTTTCGAAAATGCTCAAAAATGCTCAAAATGATGAAAAACGCCATGCTGTGCAAGACCGTAAGGCTATAGCCTTGCGTTTTGGCCAGTTTTCCTCATTTTTTGAAATTGTTTAAAATCAAGAAAAACGGTAAGGCTATAGCCTTAGGCTTTTTTCAAAATTTCGACATTTTTTGAAAATGCTCAAAAATGCTCAAAATGATGAAAAACGATATGCTGTGCAAGACCGTAAGGCTAAAGCCTTGCGTTTTGGCCATTTTTGTCATTTTTCGAAATCGCTCAAAATCATGAAAAACGGTAAGGCTATAGCCTTACGCTTTTTTCAAAATTTCGACATTTTTCGAAAATGCTCAAAAATGCTCAAAATGATGAAAAACGGCATGCTGTGCAAGACCGTAAGGCTATAGCCTTGCGTTTTTGCCAGTTTTTGTCATTTTTCGAAATCACTCAAAATCATGAAAAACGGTAAGGCTATAGCCTTACGCTTTTTTCAAAATTTCGACATTTTTCGAAAATGCTCAAAATGATGAAAAACGGCATGCTGTGCAAGACCGTAAGGCTATAGCCTTGCGTTTTGCCAGTTTTTGTCATTTTTCGAAATCACTCAAAATCATGAAAAACGGTAAGGCTATAGCCTTACGCTTTTTTCAAAATTTCGACATTTTTTGAAAATGCTCAAAAATGCTCAAAATGATGAAAAACGGCATGCTGTGCAAGACCGTAAGGCTATAGCCTTGCGTTTTGCCAGTTTTCGTCATTTTTTGAAATCGCTCAAAATCATGAAAAACGGTAAGGCTATAGCCTTACCTTTTTTCAAAATTTCGACGTTTTTCGAAAATGCTCAAATGCTCAAAATGGACGAAAAACGGCATGCTGTGCAAGACCGTAAGGCTATAGCCTTGCGTTTTTGCCAGTTTTTGACATTTTTCGAAATCGCTCAAAATCATGAAAAACGGTAAGGCTATAGCCTTACGCTTTTTTTCAAAATTTCGACATTTTTCGAAAATGCTCAAAATGATGAAAAACGCATGCTGGCTTCAAGACCGTCAGGCTAAAGCCTTGCGTTTTTTGCCAGTTTTTTGTCATTTTTCGAAATCGCTCAAAAACATGAAAAACGGTAAGGCTTATAGCCTTACGCTTTTTTCAAAATTTCGACGTTTTTCGAAAATGCTCAAAATGATGAAAAACGGCATGCTGTGCAAGACCGTAAGGCAATAGCCTTGCTTTTTGCCATTTTTGACATTTTTCGAAATCGCTCAAAATCATGAAAAACAGTAAGGCTATAGCCTTACGCTTTTTTCAAAATTTCGACATTTTTCGAAAATGCTCAAAATGATGAAAAACAGCATGCTGTGCAAGACCGTAAGGCTATAGCCTTGCGTTTTTGCCAGTTTTCGTCAATTTTTGAAATCGCTCAAAATCATGAAAAACGGTAAGGCTATAGCCTTACGCTTTTTTTCAAATTTCGACGTTTTTCGAAAATGCTCGAATGCTCAAAATGACGAAAAACGCATGCTGTGCAAGACCGTAAGGCTATAGCCTTGCGTTTTTGCCAGTTTTTGACATTTTTCGAAATCACTCAAAATCATGAAAAACGGTAAGGCTATAGCCTTACGCTTTTTCAAAATTTCGACATTTTTCGAAAATGCTCAAAAATGCTCAAAATGATGAAAAACGGCATGCTGTGCAAGACCGTAAGGCTATAGCCTTGCGTTTTTGCCAGTTTTTGTCATTTTTTAAATCGCTCAAAATCATGAAAAACGGTAAGGCTATAGCCTTACGCTTTTTTCAAAAAATGTTCGCCGTTTTTCGAAAATGCTCAAATGCTCAAAATGCCGAAAAACGGCATGCTGTGCAAGACCGAAGGCTATAGCCCTTGCGTTTTTTGCCAGTTTTTGACATTTTTTCGAAATTCGCTCAAAATCATGAAAAACGGTAAGGCTATAGCCTTACGCTTTTTTTCAAAATTTCGACATTTTTCGAAAATGCCAAAATTGCTCAAAATGATGAAAAACGGCATGCTGTGCAAGACCGTAAGGCTATAGCCTTGCGTTTTTTGCCAAGTTTTTGTCATTTTTCGAAAATCGCTCCAAATCATGAAAAAACGGGTAAAGCCTATAGCCTTACGCTTTTTTCAAAATTTCGTCATTTTTCCGAAATGCTCAAAAAATGCTCAAAATGATGAAAAACGGCATGCTGTGCAAGACCGTAAGGCTATAGCCTTGCGTTTTTGCCAGTTTTCGTCATTTTTCGAAATCGCTCAAAATCATGAAAAAAACGGTAAGGCTATAGCCTTACGCTTTTTTCAAAATTTCGACATTTTTCGAAAATGCACAAAAATGCTCAAAATGATGAAAAACGGCATGCTGTGCAAGACCGTAAGGCTATAGCCTTGCATTTTTGCCAGTTTTTGTCATTTTTCGAAATCGCTCAAAATCATGAAAAACGGTAAGGCTATAGCCTTAGCGCTTTTTTTCAAAATTTCGACATTTTTCGAAAATGCTCAAAAATGCTCAAAATGATGAAAAACGGCATGCTGTGCAAGACCGTAAGGCTATAGCCCTTTGCGTTTTTGCCAGTTTTTTTGTCATTTTTCGAAAATCCTCAAAAATCAAGACAAACGTAAGGCTATAGCCTTACGCTTTTTTCAAAATTTCGGGGGCTATAGCGCGACATTTTTCGAAAATGCTCAAAAATGCTCAAACGATATAAAAAAGCATGCTGACCAAGACCGTAAGGCTATAGCCTTGCTTTTTTGCCATTTTTGTCATTTTTTCGAAAATCCTCAAAATCATGAAAAACGGTAAGGCTATAGCCTTTGCGTTTTTTTCAAAATTTCGACATTTTTCGAAAATGCTAAAAAATGCTCAAAACGATGAAAAAAAGCATGCTGACCAAAGACCGTAAGGCTATAGCCTTGGT
>CM076970.1:55511292-55542243 GCA_039105355.1 Benthosema pterotum | reverse complement strand
CACCACAGCCGACAGCAGCACCAAATAAAATAATTACTATATTGACTAATAGTCGCTGACACAGGCGGTTTATATCATATACCAGAGTGGAAGACCAACGAATGGAGACAAAAGAACATACAGTATCGAACACCCACCCATGCATGTGCAATGGGGGACCCCTGACCCTAACAGGGTCAGAGGAGAAGATAGAAGTGTGGGCAAAGCCTGTGGACCAGGAGAATCGCATTAGGCTGCCCACAAGTTCAAGGGTCAAGTTCAAAAGCCGCTCAAATCCGGTCAAAGTGCTTAAAGAAAAGAGAAAAGACGGCATGCTGATAGAAGATTCAGAGGGAAGTTATCACAGCACTCATCTAGTCCTCCTCTACCACCGTCTTTTAACTCTTTGACAGATTAGCAGAAAAGCTAGGCTTGCTCCTATTAGGTTCAATAAGTAAATGATTTAGATAGAATATCCTCTGTTGTGAATGTGTGCAAATGAATGATATCCAAAGACAGCTTAAAGTGTCTAATTTAAGGGAAACATAAGAGGAGTTGATGATGAGTTTCAGGTTGTTGCTCAATCAGAGATAAATGCATTTGAAGTTATATCATTTATCAATTATAGTGTGTGAGGTGTTTTCTGGGTTTTCTAGTCAAGTCAACACATGAAATAACTTATGGGATGGTGGCGGTGGCCAGCAAGTTAATCTATGCTTATAGATAAGGCTTATAGCTTAAAGCTTATAGAAAAGTACAACACACGTTTTTGTGTGATGAGCAGATTATAAAAAAGTGTATGTAAAAAATGTATCAAACATTTTTCAACATGGACAATTTATTTGACCATTATGTCAAATTGTGCAATTTGTGTGATATAATTGTACGTATAGGAGATTATATTGTTAAGATCCAGGCTGACAAGAGAGAACAAAAGGAGAGCAAATGGCACAACACAGGAACCAGCCTGCGTTCTCCTGAGCCAAGTGTCTGAGGACGACCCAGCGTGGAACCCTCACCCCTGTCTGTGAGAACTTCATTAACAACCGGCTTACACACACACACACACACACACGCACAACGCACACGCACACGCACACGCACACGCACACGCACACGCACACACACACACACACAACACAATAACGATCTCGCCGCCTAATTGCCTGATTACACGATGCCAACTGCTGCTCTGACCTCTGACACTGTCTGCACGTGTGTGTGTGTGTGTGTGTGTGTGTGTGTGTGTGTGTGTGTGTGTGTGTGTGTGTGTTTTATCAACCTCCCACCTTCATTTATTCACAACATAATGAGACAACAGACTGAGAGCGATCGATGACCACCATGGTTGTACAAATGGAAATGTTACGTGCTATATGTTACTGTTATCTCGTATGATATCTCTAACCATCCACTCATGTGATATCTGGGAAAGGTCTGATTTCTGTCCATTAAAATAAATAATCATGTGGATAAGTATGCACTTCATTATCTGGAACAATATAGCCAGAGAACCACCACTTTAAAGTGCAAATAACATATAAACCTAAAATGTTTTTAATACTTAAAATCTGTCGTTATGTCTAATTTTTTGAGCATCAAACACCACTCAGATATACTGTAACATGTCATGTCTTTGAAAGCAGTTTCAGCTGCAGTACCACAATGTCCTGAGGTGGTGGATGTGCTGATATGCAGACTAAAATTTGAGTCATTACGTATAATACGTACTTAGTTTTAACCTAATACCAACCATGGATGTTGTGGATTAAAATCCATTGTGGCATCAGGCATTCGGACCGTGTTCATGGGAGGTAAGCCGAGGGGTTTGGGGATATTTTTTCCCATGCTCTCCCTGTGTACCCTAGGGCAGGTAGCACTCACAGAAAACATGCAGTAACCCTGGTCTCTTAACTTTGTCTTTCTCCTCACACCTAACACTCATTATTGACGCAGCCTATGCGACAAGGGCCCCGCCACCCACTGCATCCCCAGTGGGAATCAAACCCAGGACCTCTAACTGTGAGGTGAACGCACAACACCGACCGCTGCTCCTCCAACTCTAAAACATCATGTGTGTCATGCAAATAAAATTGCCTAGCTTGCCTATACAGTAGCTGCGCCTCTTACTCGACGGCTCATCTTCCGACGCCATCCAGTGAGACACATCAGTCCCACGTCGGTAGCCGTGACTGTGGCTGATTGCTCTCCACAGTGTCTAATTAACTGTCATTAGGAAAACAGATGTTGGAGTCCAAGGCCTGGAGCTGGATAACAGTAAACACGGCGGTCCTGTGCGTCTCTCTGCTGCGACAGGAATAATGTTGTTGCTGTCGAGCAGCAACCTCTCATTGTCATGTTTCAACCTTATGGTCATAAATGGATGCCCTACTAACCTGCTTGATCACGATACGGTAGTGTGGCACCGGTACAACCCACCCCAAACCCATAATCCCATATGGATGCCATGGGGTGAGTCTTAACTTAAGCTGTATGCAATACTTAATATAGCGGTTACAACTGTATTAATTGCTTGCCAGAGTATTGTGGTTGGAGTTCTTCTGTGGTTCGGTGAAATATAAAGTAGTTGAACCCACAAAATGAACCCACAAAACAATTTTTATTGTGCACCTATTTCTAAAATATCTGTACAACATTTGTCAAACCCTTGCGGGTCCATTTGGTTTCATGCTTACAGTTAAAATATTCGTAAAGTCTACACAACTAGAGAATGTAGAAGATTATTGTAGTTATAGTCATTTTGATCTGTTGTGTGTCTATTTTGTTTCCCAAATCCAGTCTGGACAAAGCAAATAAATCTTTAGTTTTGGGGTGTGTGGGGCTAAAACATCCTAAATGGTGAGAGACCATGCAGAGACAGATTAGGCGACACCGGTAGCAGATCTGACAAGGTAATATCCGCCAGACATCAGTAATTTGTGTTCTGGGACCGTCAAAATCAACACAGCTATCGGTGGGGACAGACCCAGCAGACCAATGCAGCGATAGCACTGATTTTTATGTGACCATGCATCTCCATGGGATGATTTGAAAGTCATTAAAGGAATTTATTTTATGAGGCATTTCATGACATTTTATGTTACATCCAGCATTACTGTAGCTTTTATTCCAAATGAATAAATAAAATAAAATCTCAGCAGCAACTTTATTTTATTTTTCTCTAAACTCATTATCGACTTCTCTGTGAGAATATCCTCGAGTCCTTGAATATTCATTACTATGTGATTTCCACAGCAAACTGTAAAATGTTCTGAGTCACCACCGGTCAGCAGAATTATAGTATGTGCAGTATGGTGAGAGGTGGGTGACTGATTCTGATTGCGTGATCCTGGCCTACATAGTAACATATTGTAGGTGCTCTCCATCTTGGCTATTTCGTGGTATAGAACAGGGGTTTTCAACCTTCGTGACCAGGGCCCACCATTTATTCAGCATTTGAGCCACGGACCACGATTTTGATGACATTTTAGCCCCAACAGACCCCAAAAACTAAAGATTTATTTTTGTCCAGAATTCCAGGCTGGATTTTCGCAAACAAAACAGGCAAAACAGTAATACAGATCTAAATGACCATTAATGCTCTACATTCTCTAGTTGTGAAGACTTCTTAAGTGGGCAAATTTAGTTGATAAAAATTTAAATATGATGAATATAACTCTTGATAGACATTTCATTTTCACGCTCTCAAAGAGTTACACCTGGTTAACCAACTTTCCATCATTTACCTGGGTACCACCTGGAACCCTCTCAAGGACCACTGGTGGTCCCCAGACCACTGGTTGAAAACCACTGGTATAGAATATGCCTCAACATCTTAAATGCCCTGTATTATCTGCAGTTTTTCACCAAGCAGCATCAACACAAAATTCCAGTTCTCACCATTGCCACTGGATGGCAGTGTGACAGTTCCCTGCTCTGTTCATACTTCACACTACCTTCACCTCAGGGTGTGACTGGGAGGCGTCCATGAAGAAACATTAAGATTCCAATGGCTGGGATACCATATCTGCTCTTTCAAGTCAAGGCTAGAGAGTGTTGGACCACAAGTCTCTGAGTCAACTTTTGAGTCTCTTCAAACAATTGATTCATGAAGCATACGGTCCTGAAAGCCTGAAATACAGTTGTGAATGCACAGAATTGAATGTGAGGTGAACACATTCGATTCCAAATCGTATTCAGACATAATGATACGTTTTGAACCAACAATATCCGTGGTGAGCGTGTCTCTTTCCATTTACTGCAGCGAAAATACATCAAGGGCCTGAAGAAAGTATAGTAATACAAATCGTGTGTGTGTGGTGTGTGTGTGTGTGTGTGTGTGTGTATGTGTGTGTGTGTGTGTGTGTGTTGTGTGTTGTGTGTGTGTGTGGTGTGTGTGTGTGTATTGTGTGTGTGTGTTGTGTGTGTGTGTGTGTGTGTGTCTGTCAGGGTGCAGGGTGATCCAATTAAAAAGTGGGAGATTGATGAACAGGCTCTGTTTGTCTGCGTCTGCTTCCTGCAGACAAACAGGAAATGAGATGGCTCTGTTGAGGTGATGCTGCTGACACAACACAGCAACAAAGAGCCAAGACAAATCACCACCCTGTGAACCAACTAAATACCTACCTATCTACCTACCAGCAACACAGAGCCAAGACAAATCCAACACCCTGTGAACCAACTAAATACCTACCTATCTACCTACCAGCAACACAGAGCCAAGACAAATCACCATCCTGTCAACCAACTAAATACCTACCTATCTACCTACCAGCAACACAGAGCCAAGAAAATCACCATCCTGTCAACCAACTAAATACCTACCTATCTACCTACCTACCTACCTACCTACCTACCAGCACCACAGAGCCAAGACAAATCACCATCCTGTGAACCAACTAAATACCTACCCATCTACCTACCAGCAACACGGAGCCAAGACAGATCACCATCCTGTCAACCTCCCTACTCACTTAGTGTACCTATCTAGTACCCACCTGCCCACAGTACCTAACTAGTACCGATCAAGTGAAAACTTGGCGCAGCAAAAAAGTAGCAATAAACAATGTATAACCAGATATGTTCTTTTCTAAAATATTTCATGCAATTAAATGGTTATAGTAATTAAATAATAATAATAAAAAAGTTGAGTAATGATTTGTCCATGAGGAACAGTGTAAAAAAGTAACTCTTTTTTACACTGAGTACTCTCAATGCTTAATTCAAGGCATTTATAATAAAGTTATTTTAGAAGTGAAGCTAAATGCACTAAACCATGACGCACTATAATTAATATTTAGCCATTCTATTCAATAACTAAGTATGATTCAGGGAATATCTAACCTTTATACCTCTAAATGCAAAAAAGGTCTTTGCCAAATTGAAAGCCTCACCCTATAAATATTTTAGAATCATAAAATATGCCTTCCTCTTGTATTCAATGTATTCAATGTGTATTTGTCAGATTCTGGTGGACATCTGATATGGCAGGCGTTTTCAACCACTGGTCCAGGGACCACCAGTGGTACTTGAGAGGGTTCCAGGTGGTCCCCAGCTAAGTTGGTTGACCAGATGAAAAATTGGTTAACTAGACGTAACTCTTGAGAGCGCAAACATAAAACCAAATGGACCCTTGCGGGCCCATTTGTTTACACTCTCAGGAGTTAAAATAATATTCATCTGAATTAGCCTACTGAATTAGCCCACACAACTAGAAGATTAGTGGTCATTTTGATCTGTATGTTTGACTGTTTCCCAAATCCATCCTTGTATTGTGGACAAAAGCAAAAGAAATCTTTAGTTTTGGGGTCCGTGGGGCTAAATTGTCATCAAATGGTAGTCTGTGGCTGAAATTCTGAATAAATAGTGGTCCCTCCCTGGTATCAAAAAGGTTGAAAACCATGATATTGATATGGTAATAATGTTGTGTGCAGTGTGCACACGCATGCATGTGCACATGTGCACGCACGCGCACGCACACGCACAACACACACACACACACGCACACTACACTAGCCTATATACCTCATAGGGCCAGGACGTTTATATCCCTACAAGAGGCTTTTATTGTGTAGAGAATGAAGGGAGGGGAAGGTAAATCCTACACTGAGCCAATGGAACCACAATGGAGGTCTCTCTGCATCACAGACACATAATGGGCTCCTAGAGGGCCCCAAATCACTGCTTTTGTGCAAACGCACAATGGTAGAGAGAGGCAGGAGACAGACTGGACTGTACACAATCCAGTGTGTGTGTGTGTGTGTGTGTGTGTGTGTGTGTGTGTGTGTGTGTGTTGTGTGTGTGTGTGTGTGTGTGTTGTGTGTGTGTGTGTGTGTGTGGTGTGTGTGTGTGTGTTTGTGTGTGTGCACGCGCACACACGTGTATGTGTGTGTGCGCACACGTGTAGTGTGCGCAAATTAATTTATTTCTATACTCATGAGGACCAGGTCAGGATTAGACAGAGGTTAATATTATATTACATCGATATAAGCTCTAATGCAGGGGCTTTCAATTTTTTCGATACCAGGGACCACTATTTATTTAGCATTTGAGCAACAGACCACCATTTGAAGACATTTTAGCCCCACAGGCCCGAAAGACTCAAGATTTGTCCACAATTTCAGCTGGATTTAGGAAACAAAAAAAGTCAACCAAATGGACCCGTAAGGGTCCATTTGGTTTTATTTTACACTCTCAAGAGTTAATGATATTTAAACATGCAGAATCTACAGAAGTAGAACATGTAGAAGATTGTTATTTAACCAACATTTTGCCAGTTATCTCTCCTAAGTTGTGGGCAAAAAGAGTGAAACGTTTTGTGTCAGGGAGACTAAAGGTTGAAAACCACTGGTCTAACACACTGAAAATAGACAATATTGAAGCTTGCATTATACGTGTTGAATGCTAGTACAATGGCAAAAATAAGTATAACTCAGGCTTGAGGTTAAAAATGACATTGATAAAATTACTACATGAAACTGTGGATGTCCTCACAATTATAGCAGCCTACCAGTGCGTGCGTGCGTGCGTGCGTGCGTGCGTGCGTGTGCGCATGCGTGTGTGTCTGTGTCTCCAAATGGCTAGGACTCCACAAAGCCCAGCTGAAGGGGTGTATGGAACCATGCCCTCTGGGTGCCTCTTTAACGACAGATGCCAATTGCTCACTTAGACGTGATCAAGCCCCCCCCCCTCTCTCTCTCCCCGTCTCCCCCTCCCCCCTGCTCCCCCCCCACCTCCCCTCCCTCCCCACCCGTATAACAAACACACAATCAAGACAATTCCTCGTTCAGGGCCGGCAGGTGGTGCAGTCAGTCTAAATGTGTCTCCTGTCTGCACTCTGAGGCGAGTGCCCAAAGTGTTGTTCATCATTTGCTTTATTAAAGAAGTGGTTTTCATAAAGCGCACACACACACGCGCACGTACACACACACACACAACGCGCGCATGTACACACACACACACACACGTGCGCACTTAAACACACACACACACACACGTGCGCACTTAAACACACACACACACACACCCACACACACACTTAAACACACACACACACACACACACCTTAAGTGGCCTCCTGCAGGTGCTGTTTACATAACCTTTGGGGGGCGGGTGGTGGTGGTGGGGGGGGGGGGGGGGGGGGGGGTGAGGTACTTTATTACAGTCAGCAAGGGCCTAGTGAAATAAGATGGAGTCATTACAGTGTAGTGTATCTGAGAATGTGTTGGGAAATACATTTTCTAACACATACAGTATATTTTGTTATGGATCGCATACCGGGTAAGAAAAAAAAAATCAAATCAATAAAATCCAATCCTCATGGCACATGAGTGCTGCCAAGTCACGTGGAGTTAGCTTACAGATCAGCCTTTTTCCTGTGCCGAATGTAGCGCTGCAACTAACGATTATTTTCACAATCGATTCATTTCACCGATTCATCTATTAACCGGATCACTCTTGCTTAGCTATCGCCGTTTCTACACTCTCAGAAAAAAGGGTCCTAAAAGAAAAATCATTAACATGGTGAAACATTACTTGATCAGGTCATCAAATGTGTTTCACCATGTTGAAGTTGGGAATGTTAGGCCTTATCAGCTGGTAATTAAATTTATTTTTGAACAATTTATCTTTATTAGTTATAACGTGTATCAAATAACCTAACCCAGGGGTCGGCAACCCAAGATGTTGAAAGAGCCATTTTTCGACCCAAAATTAAATTCAAAATCTGTCTGGAGCCGCATTTTATTATTATTTTTTTTCCTGAGAGTGTGCAAATGTGAACCAAATGGACCCTGGCGGGTCCATTTGGTTCCATTTGCACACTCTCAGAAAAAAAAGGTCCTCAAAGAAAAATCATTAACATGGTGAAACACAAGCTTTCTTCAGAAAGAGTTTTACAGAACTCCATTTCTAGTCCACACAACATCTCTAAGGTATATTAATGACATAGTAAACTGAGTAAACCTTTGAAAATGGGTGGTTCAGATTGAAAGCTCCACCTCTGATAACTGCTGGGCTTTTTTGACATGGCCAAGTGCTACTTTAACTGGCAACGCGTTTTGGGTGACTGAAATGTTTATATTATTTTGGTGTGGATCACCCCAGTGTGTATGTAATAATGCTACAGTCACTGAGCCACTAGGGCTGTGTTCTGGAGCCGCATGCGGCTCCTGAGCCGCAGGTTGCTGACCTCTGACCTAACCTAAAACATATTTTAAGGTGATAGCTAAATAAGCGCCATAATCTGATTAAACCATTAAACATTGAAATCATCGGACGGTGAATTGAATATGAAAATAATCGCGTGGTACTTTGTCAGACCGTTTTTTTCTATCCCCCTTTGGGCATCGCGGGAAGTCAAGGTCAAGGTCAAGGTAAACTTTATTGTCCCCAGGGGAAATTTGTCTTGGGCTTTCACCCCCGCAACAGCCATACATAGAACAAAGACAACAAAATACAGAACAGAGAGACAACATTACACAAGTGCACACAGTGTAAAAATCTGGCCTCTTACATTCACTGATGTTTCAAAGCTTCGTTCAACATTTTAATTGACGCAGGTACAAACGATTTTTTAAACCTGATGTACTTCCACTTAGGTTCCTTGTACCTTCTCCCTGAGGGCAGGAGTATGAACTCATGGTTTAAAACATGGGTAACATCACTGACAATTTTGTTAGCCTGTTTTAAAGTGGCCTGCTCATAATAGACTGCAGAGAGGGGAGTTGTCTAACTCCTATGATCTTCCCTGCTGTCTGTACCAGGCTGAACAATTTGGACCTCAGCTGCACTGAGAGGTTACCAAACCAAACTACAATAATACCAAATCTGACCAGGCTTTCCAGTACTGCCCTGTAGAACATTAACATAAATTTTTGGTCAACTCCATGAACCCTGAGGCGTCGTAGAAAGTGCAGTCTTTGCTGTAGTTTGCTACAGAGACTGTCTACATGTGTGTTCCATGTTAGTGAATTGTCAATCCAGATGCCCAAGTACTTGTATGAGGAGACCTGTGAGATGGTTGAGTCATGAATGACCACAGGCGTGTGGTCACCAATACTCTTGGGGTCAAATAACATCTCCTGTGTCTTCTTGACATTAAGTACAAGGTGATTCTCGTCACACCACTTAACAAAGCTCTGTACCTCCAGAAGGTAATCAACTGAACCTCCATCCTTATTCAATAGGGCAAGAATGGCAGTGTCATCAGAGAATTTGATGATGGAGATGTTGGGGTTGCCGCTTCTGCATTCATTTGTATACAAAGTAAAAAGTACAGGTGAGCTCACACAGCCCTGAGGAGCTCCCGTACTGAGGGTTCTACGCTCTGACATTGTGCCATTTACACTGACCCTTTGAGTCCGTTTGGTCAGAAATGAATAATACCACCTAATAATAAGCGGATGGACGTTGAGGTCCTTCAACCTCTTAATTAGGAAATGGGGCTGTATAGTATTAAATGCCGAACTGAAGTCAACAAGCAGGAGGCGTGCATACGCGTTGTTGTTGTCTAAGTGACTCAGAAGTAAATGGTTCAAAGCTAAAACCGCATCCTCTATACCCCTGTCGCTTCTGTAAGCGAACTGAAAAGCGTCCAATGACCCGGCAACTGCTGTCTTCAACAGCCTGACAATGATTTTTTCAAAGCATTTCATAACCACAGAGGTTAGGGCAACCGGACGGTAGTCATTATTCTCTATACAACATGACTTTTTGGGGACAGGGATTATTATAGAGTCTTTCCAGGTGGACGGAACATGTCGAAAAACCCTCTAACAACCAGTCGGTGGGAATAATGTCCTACACTGCCAAATATACACTAACACACTAATAGGCTGGCTGCAGTGATAACCTCAACTATAACAACATTCTCCTGTTGACACACACACACACACACACACACACGCGCACAAGCACACATGAGTGTGTCCCCTTCTGAATGGAGAGTTCAAGGAGATGTTTTCTCAGTCTTTTTCAGGCCAGAGACGTTGTTGGTTGTTGGGTGACACAGCATCAAACCTGCCCTCTGGGGGGGGGGGAGGGGGAGGCGGTGTGAAGGCACTTCTCATCCTGTCAGAGGACTGAGAGAAAACACTTAACCTCACACACACACACACACACACACACACACACACACACACACACACACACACACACACACACACACACACACACACACACGCACACACGCACACGCACAAACACACGCACACGCACACACACAGGGCTGCCTGGCAGCACGCAGCCAGAGATGGACACCGGGAGTCTATTTTTTTAGGCCCCAAAGGGAGACGAAAAGGGAGAGTGGTTTGGATAGAAAAAGAGGCAAAGTGGAGGTCAATAAAAATAAAGAGAGATGGAGGTGAAAAAGGAAGACGACCAGTGAAGCGACTGGTGGTGCGAGGAGGAGGAGGAAGGACAAATTACTTTGATATTTCACTAAAAGAAGCACACACACTTGTCAGGCACTGGGGTGGTGCAGTGGTAAAGCAGCTGCAGTAGATGGTTGTGGGTTCCAATCCAATCCTGTGCCACGCATATACCGTATAACACCGACCATGAGCAAAGGGTAGACCACACAGACAAGGGCCTTCTTCAGGGATTCCAATGCCTGTAAAACACCTGTCTGGCTAAAACGGCAGATTCTACCAAAAAATCAAGCGAGTATTTCAAGTAGGCTACTTATTTAAGCAGAGTTTGTCGAACAGGCATGTTGAATGCCCCTTGATAAGTGTCCTCAGCCTCAACCCTCAACTGCACCACAAGTGCGTCACGATGCAGTCTGTAAGTTCTCACGCACATTCGGCTACTTTATAACAGTCGTTTTGGTCGATATGCTCGCCTCCTCTAACCCTAACCCGACACAGGGCTTAAAACAAGGCAGCCAACCGGCCACGCTAATTGAGGAGTTCCGGGTTTTCATCTTATCAATGCAATCGTGTCAGCCCTGCTCCCAGACAACATTCCTCGTCGATAAGAACAGCTAATAAGCAGCCTCCTAATAACGGTCGAAGTGGGTGGCTGAAACGCTGGTTATGAGGCATTACTATTGTATTGTTAAGAGCAGCGCGTCTCGTTTCTCTGAGCCAAGCCTCGCACAATGTCTGCCCCTGTGCCTTCTTTCTCATATTGTATTGTTTTAAGTTGTGTTGTTGGGGGTTGTTGCAATGGTTTTTGTACTGTAATAAAAGGTGAGCCCCTGGATCACCTATAACTCCCACCCTCCCAAAAAAACAAACAACAAAAAATGAAATTGATTCATTGCACATCACATTCTCCCTCACACACTTCATCTTCCCTTAAATCCCCTTTCAACCCTAACCCATCTCTCTCCTCTCTCCTCTCCTCAGCAGCAGCCCTGGTGTTATCACCACCCTCCCCTCCCTCCCCTCCCCTCTCTCTCTTTCCATTCCCTGTTATCGTCGCCCGTTGCTTCATTCCAGGACGGACCGTGTCTGTCTGTCTCCCCCCGGCCTCCGCTTCCATTAAGACCTCTATGTTCCCATCCTGAACAAGCAGCTAGTAAATTGAAACGCTTCTGGAGGAGCTAGCGCCCGCTGACGCCAGATTGAATCTCTAGAAGAAAATATAAACGACTGCAAGCGCGTGCACGCCGCAGGCGCACGCCCGCAACCACACACAACCATACTATACCATACGCTGGATGGGGGGATGCGTGTGATACAGTGAGGAGGAGGAGGAGGTCCATGACACGTTTTAACCCCTTTAACCCACGCAGCGTTAATATTCCTGGCAGGAGGGGGAATAAATCATAGTGGGGATACACAGAGGTTAAAAATAAACGCACCCTCACGCTGTGCGCCAATCAAGATATCAGTCAATCAATCCAAGCATGAACGTTGCATCTCCCAAGGTTCAGGTCTGTGATAGTGCTCTAGGGCAGTGGTTTTTCAACCATTTTAACACCAGGGACCACTATTTATTCAGCATTTGAGCCATGGGGAGCACCATTTGATGACATTTTAGCCCCATAGACCTCAAAACTAAAGATTTCTTTTATTTTTTGTCCACAATTCCAGGCTTACTTGGTATAATTCTGATGATGTTTTATGCCCTCAAAGAGTTACATCTGGTTAAGCAAATTTCTATCATTTAGCCTGGGGACCAGCTGAAACTCTCTCAAGGACCTGCCTGAAAACTATAGTGCTATACGAATGCACAAAGTACAATACCCCACCAATGTGACCCACCCTCAAAAGGAGGACATAGGCAGACAACTTTCCATAATGTGGTGTCCACTGTCACTTGTACAGCTAATAAAGACGTGTGCACACACACACGCGCACGCACACGCACACACACACACACACTAAAGTGGCCTATCACGAATGGACGCCCACAACACAGTCACCGCAAAGGCGCACATTTTAACAATTCATTCATGTCCGCATAAAGGAGTGCATACAAGGACACAAGTTATTACAGGGACACAGTTTAAATTTATATTCACAAAATAATGGCCAATTAGAGCAGATACACGGGTACTTTGTCAGACCGTTTTTTCTATCCCCCCTTTGGGCATCGCGGGATGTCGAAAAAACCCTCTAACAACCAGTCGGTGGGAATAATGTGATACACTGCGAATATACACTAACACACTAATAGTCAGCACCTATATCTCAGCTCTAGGATGGTATGGAGAAGGTGAAACGCACGCACACGCGTGCACGCACACGCGTGCACGCACACGCGTGCACGCACACACACACACACACACACACACACACACACACACACACACACACACACACACACACACACACACACTTATCACTTGCAGGCCCAGTCTGTATACATTACTGTCTTGGGGTAATATGATGTTAGGGGGTTAAATTATTCATTGATCTTTTCAGAGCCTGTCCAGGCCTCACGTGTGTGTGTGTGTGTGTGTGTGTGTGTGTGTGTGTGTGTGTGGTGTGTGTGTGTGGTGTGTGTGTGTGTGTGTGTGTGTGTGTGTGTGTGTGTGTGTGTGTGTTGTGTGTGTGTGTGTGTGTGTGTGCGTGTGTTGTCTGTCCACCTGAAGGGTCTCTCTCGTGGACAGGGGACAACCTTGGGAAAGCACAGTAGCACGGTGTGACCTTTTTAGTGCACGTCTGTGAAGTGACAGAAAATGTTTGTTGTTCATGTACATGAACATATGGCTACAGTACATGTGACATCACCTCTGAGTGGGTGACATAGGATAAATTATATATATACACAGTAGTGTGTGTGTGTGTGTGTGTGTGTGTGTGTGTGTGTGTGTGTGTGTGTGTGTGTGTGTGTGTGTGTGTGTGTGTGTTGTCAGGTGCGATGAAAAGGGGAAAGGATGGGAGCACACCCTCCGCATGCACTTCATGTTTGTGAACAACTTGGCGCCAAATGACTCCTAAACAGAGTGAGGGTCTCGCAAACAGCAGAGCGGATGTATATGATATGATATATGATATATTACTTTATTGTCAGTTTTCACTGAAATTTGTCTTGCGACACAGCAGCCTTGTATGCAACATACACACATTATGACGATGTTGTATGGAGAGTCAGAGGGGAAACATTTTTCACCTATTGTGTCCTGATCAGATTCTAGTTCCTGATGTTAGATTCTAGTTCACAGCGCTAGATTCTAGTTTCCGACGCTAGATTCTAGTTCCTCATGCTAGATTCTAGTCCTCCACGGTAGATTCTAGTTCCTCTCAGTAGATTGTAGTTTCTGAAGTTAGATTCCAGTTTTTGACACTAGATTCTAGTTCCCGACACTAGATTCTAGTCCATGACACTAAATTCTAGTTTGTGACTAAATTCTAGGCGCCATGGTATCCTTTCTCCCAGACTCCCACAGATAAATGTTTCTGAAAGCATGGCTGCTGCCTCACTGCCATGGACAGAAACAAGGATTTTATAACTTCTTTATCCTCGCAAAAGAACGATTGTGTGAAAATGATTCAATTCAAACTAAAAACAAATTGTATAAAACAATTTGAATTGTAATTTTTAATAATACTTAGTGGTATAACATTTTTTTTTTACAATGTTAATGACTTTTTTGAGGCTCCTGTTGCCATGTGTCACATCATGTTGCCTGTTGCTGTTGACATTGTTAGTTGATATTGATCAAAATAATGCTATCAGGGCCTTTAGCCAGGCTAACTGCATGTGAAGCAATCCGATTTTTTTTTAGGGTTATAATATATAATGTATAACAAGGAAAGATATCCCTGCCCCCAGGGGGCGGGGCGACTGTTCTCCATATCATCTCTATCCAGGTGGAAACCTCAGTTATCCAAAACTGTCATATTATGTCAAGCAGGTGGTCCAATTTTCTCTCTCTTTAGTGTGACCCGACCTAACCTAACCGCCAGGCGTCTGGAGCCGGCAATAAGAAGTATAGTAGAAGTGCAAAGTAAGAGCTGTAGAATATATACTGTAGGTCGACGCCCTGGCCTGATTGAAAGGTCACCGAGGGTTTGAGACCCATCTCACACAGCTGAGCTGCCACGGGATGAAGTGCTATACAGTACAGGAAGCAGGCTCTGTGTGTTGTGTGTGTGTGTGTGTGTGTGTGTGTGTGTGTGTGTGTGTGTGTGTGTGTGTGTGTTGTGTGTGTGTGTGTGTGTGTGTGTGTGTGTGTTAAAGAGAAGAAGCTCACACTCTCCAAGGCTCTTGTCAAAACGAAAGGTCACGGAAATAAATTCATATTTATGAGGCGAGGGGCGATCACACTCACTTCTTTAAAAGGCAAGACCACGCTTTTTGCGGAGAAAAGATCATTTTACTGCATCTTGCGGTCTGATCGAGACGAGGCCCCGCGAGGGAAAAAAGGTTGATGATGTTTTGACATTTCCAGATAAGAAGGCGGTGGCTTGCGGCTCGCTGCTATCAGGAACACATAGCAGCAAATAAATATCTAAATGTACTCTATTCAGGAGAGAGGAGGAGGCCATGCAGTCGTTGCTGGAGGCAACACACTATGTCGCTGTTTAATGAATAAAATCAAAATGTTGTTGCCTCCAATCTGTTTAGTATACCAATACATACAACTTAATGCATTTAGGGTAGTTGTAGTTTGTCTCTTTGCTCGACTTTCTCACCTAGATATAGGTATCTGGCACGAATTTTGACGTGATGTCGATTATATCCCCTGAGTAAGCAGGCAGCCTCAAGCAGCTCAAAAGTCAAATCAAAATTACAATACATTCGGCTAATCCAATGGTTTTCAAACCTTTTTCATACCAGGGCCCACAATTTATTCAGCCAGGGACCACCATTTGATGACATTTTCATCCTACAGACCCCAAAACGAAAGACTTGTTTTGCCTTTGCCCACAATTCCAGGCTGGATTTGGCAAACAAAACAGGCAAACATAGATCAAAAATGACTGTTAATCTTCTACATTATCTAGTTGTGTAGACTTGGGCTAATTCAGACGACGAGGATTTTAACTCTTGAGAGTGTAAACAAATTTGGTTTCATTTTCACGCTCTCAAAGAGTTAAATCTGGTTTACTAACTTTCCATTATTTAGCCTGGGGACCACCTGGAATCCTCTCAGGGGCCACTGGGCTGATCAATTAATTAAAACAATATTGAATGTTTGCCTCACTTGGAGTATTTTCTTGTTTAATTAGTTTAATGATGGATAAAGAAATTTAATCATCAGTAAGAAGATAAAGGATAGTTTTAAATGTTAACTGTGAACTTTAGGTAGACTGGCGTAACCTGAAACGATTTTGGCCTAGAGGGGGTGGGAACCGGCTCAGCCACACTGGTAGATTGGTTGGATCTGATTTGATCTCATCAACGTGTCGTCATCCCCGGCCCCTCCCCCTACCGCCCCTCCACTGCTGTGATACGTCACATCATCTGGAGCCACGCCCACCCGGAAATGTTGACTCCTCCCACTTCTAGGCCACCGTGGTTAACGATTTAGTCCGGGCTTTCTGTTTTTGCCCAACGCGAAAATGAACGCCTAGACATTGAGGCTAAACTTTTGAGAACTGGAGGGAGAAAAGCAAAGAGCATAATTTTGTCTGTGCGTGCGAGCGTGTGTGAAATGACATTAGGGGCGCGCCAGGGGTTGTAATGTGATTTCTACTGAGTGTGAATATGAGATTTCAATGGATTTGAGCAATGTATTAGAGATTGAGTCTTTATCTGAGCTACTTATTCCCACCAGTGGGTCTCAGAATGCTAACTATGTGACGCTGGGGCTCTGTGCTCGGTTATGGTGTTATTTATTTGGTAGATAAAAGATTTCAGGATATTAAGGTTCTACAGGAGGCAGAGCATCTGCGATATATACATTCATATGGTTGCATAAAACGTGCAGAAACCTCTCGTCTCCACATTCATAACTTTTTTGTGTTTTTTTTTCTTTTGAACTGAACCCTACTGGCCTTCTTGATCATAACCGCGGCATTAACACAAGCACTTGGACTTGCACTTGAACTTGAATCCTGAACAGTAATGTTTTTTTTTTTGGACATGCAAGGTTTCCATGCTAACAGAGACAGAATCATATTGAGGAGCGATTTTATATGTACCGGTATGTATGTGGTGTAGAGATAAAAGCGGAGTACTGTTGCCGAGCAGAGTGCTGTGTGTGTGTGTGTGTGTGTGTGTGCGTGCACATGCGCACGTGCTTGTGTGTGTGCATACATGTTCCTTGAGCGTGAATACGGAGCTATATTCAATCAACAAGGCCACAGACATGCCCGGCATCCATATGGCAGTGTACTCCATGTGTACTGCATTGTGAGTGTCCATGATGGTGTGTGTTTGCATGTGTGTGTGTGTGTGTGTGTGTGTGTGTGTGTGTGTGTGTGTGTGTGTGTGTGTGTGTGTGTTTGTGTGTACGCACGCACGCATGGGAGTGTGTGCGGTGTGCGCATGTGTGTTGGTGTGTCCGTTCTCACGACACGAGGGAGTGGGTTCCCTAGTGTTTGCGTAGGACCCATTCTGCAGTGACGAGGATTTTTGACGCATGAAATGGATTCGTTGTCACGCACACGCACACACACACACACACACACACACACACACACACACACACACACACACACACACACACACAGTCGTGTCCTCTGCATACTTAGCTGTAGGTTAACAATCACAGGGTGCTACTGGCCGTGTCGCTCTGCGTGACAATGGAATCTGAAGGCCCGATCTTAATGCAGTTTTATTTCTCCTTTGAATTGCTCTGCGCTTTATCCGTCTATCTCTCTCTCTCTCTCGCTGTCATGTGTTCTCACTCCTCCTGTACCTGTGTCTCATTTTGTCGCTGTCAGGCAGAAAACCTCCCATCTCTGTGTGAAGTTTTTGTTCTCATGAATAGTACTCCATCATATCCGACTACATAAACCAGGGCTTTTCAATAGGTGGTCCGGGGACCACCAGAGGTCCTTGTGAGAGTTCCAGGTGGTCCTCAAGCTAAATGATGGAAAGTTGGTTAACCCAGGGATTAAAGCAAAAAAAAATCCTGGGCCTGAACTTTCCAAACATATATATATATATATATATATATATATATATATATATATATATATATATATATATATATGCGTTGCCCCCCCATGCCTAGATCCGTCCTGCACAAACTCCGATTGAGATACATGTAAAATGACTGATTTCTCTAATACAGTAAATAATCAATCATTTCAGTATCACGCTTCTAAATCAGTTCAACCACACATAGAGGTGACTACGCACTGGACAAATGTGCAAGACCTGTCAACTTTACAACGACTGTCCGTTGGACAGAGTTTTGCGATACTTTCTAAGAACACTGATTAGTATTGCCATTACCTGGGGTTAGGGATGTAAATTATCGATTAATTGGATATTAATTTGTACACATAACATGAAACATTTATATTTTCTCTCTGACACTAGATAGGATAGCAATTTTACAAATATTCAGGTAGTCCATTCATTGTAGCCTAATTATATTTGAACTGGGGACCCCCCCACCCAGACTATAGCAACAGAATGGTTCCACAGATAAATATTGTGGAGATGGCAGATCTACAAGCTCATTGTGAAACTGTAGACCAGCTATTTTCACAATTCTTGCCTCTTATATAAAACAATCCTGTGTTGATTAGTTTTCATACAGCATTAGAACCACTGATATGAATACTACTATGCCTACTGCTTTGCATGGGGACATAAGACAACAAAACATTATTGGAGGGGCACTAAGGTGAAGCAATAACTCAATAATGATAGTGAAAAGAGCTGTCTGTGGACTGGACTGAAGAGCATTCCAGAGGGCTAGCAGGAGGGTTCTATATGGGGCCATACTAGCTCTGGTTCATAGCTCTAACAGTGGAGCTATGGACCAGTGCTAGGGCTAGACAGACTGCTGGAAATTAGCATTAGCTTTCAACTCTAATGTAAACACTTTTGGCTAACCAGCTAGCGAAGCTAACGTTAGTCACTCATTCCCATATGGAACTGCTGCGTTGTCGTTGCAGCCAGTGCTGCACACACTTTATCACACATGCACCTCCGTGCGTTCACCCTGTAAATCTCCCACCAACGGGTCAAAGCAATGCGCTCTTATCTCGTTCTACATGGCATTACCGGTAATTTGCGTGCGTGTTTCAACACCGCTACTGCGTCTTGTGTGTGCGCGCCTCGCTCCACTCCGCGATGGCACACAGCGGTGTGTCCAACGCGCGTCAGAGAGGCATTGAGAGAGCAGGGAGAGAGACTGGCTGACGCACCGGACCACGGCTAAAACAAGAGAGGAGACGTACTGGGGTTGATGCGGGGAGTAAGAAAAAAAGAAAAACGGAATCAACAGATCTTTCTCTTGAAAGAAGATAGAGAGAGAGAGAGAGAGAGAGAGAGAGAGAGAAGAGAGAGAGAGAGGGAGAGAGACAGAGAGAGAGAGAGAGAGAGACAGAGAGAGAGGGAGAGAGAGAGAGAGAGACTTTTTAGACGGGCTCTTTACCACCACCGCGATTCTGTGTGAAATAAGTGACCAAATGGGTGAGGTTGTAACTTTATAAACTTTATGCGAAAATATGTGGGGATTGTGAAATCAAGCGAGGCATGTTTATGCAATTATTCTGGGAATTACGCGGCGCCTTTTTTCTTCCCTTCTCTTTCGACCATTTTTTAAGGGTCCAGACAGAGATGTGCGGCGGTCCGGTCGTGGACCGCCAGCACAGCGTGCAGAAGAGCAAGCACCCACCTGCCTCGATCCCTTAGCTTCCTGCACCAACTGCTAAATGCCTTCCCATCTCGCCCAGTCTCATCTAGCCATGCCCAGTGCCATTTATTTATGATGCCTTTATCTATGGCTTCATGAACTGCAGCGTCCCGACTCCAGTCCTCACACCGGTTCGCTGATCATCACTCTCTCTCCACGTGTCTCTGTCAGTGTTGCCAACTTGGCGAACTTGTCACTATGTTTAGCTTTTTTCCCAGACCCCCCTAGCGTTAAAAAAAAACTCCAGGTAAAAAAATCTAGTGCTTTTTTGCTGGTGAGTTGGGTTGAAAACCACTTCCCAGGCTCCTCCTTCTAGTGCATTTTCGAAGTGCCACTGCATTTTGGATTTTGGCAGTTGGCAACATTGGTCTCGTGTTTTTTTTTTTTATTATTTTTTCCGCAAGCCTGACTTCCGGCACCGTGCCGGAAATCTTTAACCCCTGTTAACCAGATGTAGTTCTTTGAGAGTGTAAAGATGAAACCAAACGGACCCGCAAGGGTCCATTTGGTTTCATGTTTACGCTCTCAAGAGTTAAAATATTCATCATCGAATGTAGAATATTAACAGTCATTTTGATCTGTATGTTCGCCTGGAATGGTGGGCAAAAGCAAAATAAATATTAGTATTGACTTTGTCGGTTGAAAAAACAATCAAATGCTGGTCCGTGGCTTAAATACTGAATAAATAGTGGGCCCTGGAATCAAAAATGTTGAAAAGCCCTGGCCTAAACAACAGACGCTTTTGGGGTGGATGGAGGTGGGGTGTGTGTGATCGGAATGACACCACCCTTCTCTTCTATGAATTTGTCACAGGGATTTTATTTCGGAAACGAGGTGGAAGAAGAAGTAATGCAGGGCTAAAACAGCCGTGAGGGACAAATTTCCTCGCAAATTAAACCCCAGGGCTCGTTGTCGTCCTTCTGCATGGCAACAAGGTATGATTATTTGTTTAAAACCCACTACAGTGTCGCCGTTTCCGTTTTGTTAGGGCCACGCTGCGTTCCGGACATCATTATTATTATCGCCTGCGCCGGGGCTGGAACCCTAATATGTGCCAAGGCTGCAAAAAAGCAGCAGGCAGATATGCTGCAGTGTGATCAAGCGGATTTCATTCATTTACAGAACAACAATGAAACAGAGCGCTAGAATCTGGAGATAAGAGGTTTCCTAGACTTCCCGACTGCTACGACGACATCGTTCTGCTGAGCAGATTAACATTCAGACACCTCAAGTGTTTCTCGTCCACCTTCACACGAATCATAGCCCAAATACAGGCGGCACTCTGCACTCACGTGTAGACTTCTGCACACCTAATGAGGCTGATTAAGGAGTGTGTGTGTGTGTGTGTGTGTGTGGTGTGTGTGTGTGTGTGTGTGTGTGTGTGTGTGTGTTGTGTGTGTGTGTGTGTGTGTGTGTGTGTGCGCGCGTGTGTATTTGTGTGTGTGTGACACATAGAGACCCACACACACACACACACACTCACACGTAGTACGCACGTGCAGCACAGAATCTCTTCCTACCCCGCCCCGTTTCCCATGATGGGAGACAGAGTGAGCTCATTATGTAAATGTCATCAGGTGTCAAGTGTAAATGAAGACTTGGAGGAATATTGAACAGCACAGTGTCTCCCCTGGCAACAACGCACTGCCGTATCCACAAAGACAGCGTTCCACAAAGAGATCATTAAATACATACACATGCACAGATAATGCTATGAAAGCACATAGACAAAATTCTGTAACAATGATATGAATAAAGGGAACGTTGGATTGTGTTTGTGACTGAAGCGACTTTAATGCTTAGCTAGTTTGTGTCCAACTCACACAAAATAAGTACAGTTCAAAATAACACCAGGCATGCTTTAAGGATCCCAGGCTAATAAGCCTCATATGGATAATTACAGTACATTATACTTGCCCTCTATAACTACATTAGAATTGGATGTTTCAAATACATATAATATGCTCTTTAGTTTAAAAATCGTTCATAATTTCATCCCCTGGGGGCACCATTTTACTGTGCCTGTCATAGGACTTAGAAACACCACTGAAAGGCAGTTTAACTGTCTGTGCTCTTGACAATAAGAAAGTATATTAAAAATCACACCCGTGTGAAAGTAAGTGCTGCGTGTGTGGCTACAGTATACTAAAACACACTTCGTCCCATTGTGCTTGTTTCGCTGAACATGGCAACATCAACAATACACACTTCGTCCCATTGTGCTTGTTTCTCTGAACATGGCAACATCAACATGACTCCACACATGCAGGCAGGGACACACGCATGCAGGCAGGGACACACGCATGCAGGCAGGGACAGACAGAGAGACACACACACACACACATCTTGTACATCATCTGATGAAGTGCTTGCTACGCAGCACTTAAAAAAATAGTAGGAGGGGGGGTTGGAAACTACAAAACTAAGATGCTGAGAGGAGCGACTTGCAGAAGCCACTGTTCAAAACTGTTCGTTTTTTTAGGATTCCTTTTGTTTTTAATAGAAAGAGTAACAGATTTACCCCCGTGCCGTGCTTTGATCATGCTGACCTGCTATGCTTTTGGTGTGATGCTGTAGTAATGATCAAGTAGGGCGTTTAAGGGGAAGAAAAAAAAAACCCACAAACATGGAGATAAGAGGGTTCTGATCGACAGCGCATGTGGCAGAAATAACCTGCACACTTTCTTTCCGTGAACAGTTTTTCTAGACAACGGCGGCGAGTCAGCAAAGTCGTTAAACCTCATTAAAGCTCCTCCAAACTCCCTCCCCGAAAAACGAGTGTTTGTTGATCTCCTAATCAGTGGTTTTGGTCCTTTCTGCAGATGGTTAATTATCCTCACAGAGTGGATGGTCTCCACTTGATTCTGCTCACGGCCGACAAGTGGCTGAGAAAGCAGAGAGAGTCGTTACGAGGGACAAAACTGCAGCTAAATACAAAAAATATGAATCAGAATAATTGGGAGTTGGTGAACAGCTTGCGAGAGTATGTTGTTACGAGGGTGAAAAGCTTGTGAGTGTGTGTTTTTGCATGTGAAGCACACACGTGATTTGGGTTCCCCCCGGTAACAAAATGTGCATATGCACACACTCTACAGTAAAGTGGGGAAGGGTGCAACCATTGAGTAATAAAATATAGAGGCTTAACTGGAGCGATAGCCCCACCGCTTGCTGTTCATTTCAATACAAGCTGCTCAGTGGCGTTTTGAAGCACCCGGAAGACCATCGGAAGTAGCGTCTATTTCCGCATTTGAGCACCAATTTTTGATGGTCAAATCCGGAAGTGTTTTGTCCATGAACGTGCACATGAACGAGTGCCCATTGTTAAACTTCGGGGGCATTGGGTTTCCTAGTCATGAATCCACGGGCTGCCTGCAGTTCACGATATAACCACTAGGGCCGGCCATTGAAGAGGCTCTCTGAGGATGTGTGTTCAACAGGCAACAGCAAATACTATACCAGGGCACACCCGCACTCAATCCTGATTGGAAGAAGGCCCCTCTCATCCTGAGTGGACAAAAGGCTTTCCTCCCAAAGCCCAAACTGAAACTAGGGTTTCTTTTACCCCAGGGGCTCACTGGGGACCGGGAGGAAGTCCTTATATGGTCACCACACTCTATAGTTGGGAGGATTGGCCAAAAAAAAAAAGAAAAGAAAATAATATCAATATTTGAATTAAGTGAAATCCCTTACCATACTTTAAATCCAGTTAAAACATGAAAGAATGGCAGTATGGAAATTATACTTTTGTCCACCACCCACGTCTTCTGAATTTAATTAAGGGAATCAAATGCCAACCTTGGGAAACTGAAAGGAGATGGCAGACGAGGAGCCGCTGGTCTCCCTGGTCTACAGTGAGAGTACTGGACCAAGTCATGTTGAAGACACCGGTTGCACACGCTCTGTTGAGTATGAAGCCACTGGAAAAAATCAAACAGCTCTCCTCTTCCTGCTTCTAAGCAGTTCCAAGCTGCTAAGTAAACCCCCAGACTTGCATCAGAGAGCACTTTCACGCTGTGCACACGGTCAGCAAGTTTTGGAGTCTGCATAGCGCAGAAAGGCCTGACTAGCTAACGACTCAAATTGATTGCAAAGGGACTGCGGAGCGGCTAACATTGTCGAGGAGGAGGTGGAACAGGGGGCGTTTGAGGGGAAGTTTTTTTTTAGGGGAAAAAGTTGCATCCTCCGGTGTATTTCCAACGTTAAAGAGACACTGCAAGCGTTTCCATGAAAGCTGCAAAATAATGAATTCTGTCTCTTGGCAGAATATATGGCACCCCTCTGACAGGAGAGCACTACTGGACTCCGGTGAGGAGGAACGGTAATTAACTGGGTGTAAGTGCCGTTTAATCACCGACTAAATGGGAGCTGAGGTCGTGTTTAAGCTCAACTGTAATGAAAACAGAGCAGCGTCACTCTCCTGTGTGTGCAGCATCATCTGAACTCACAAGTGGGCAATTTGTCGAAAACATTACCGCGGGGACCGGCCGTGCGTTGCAAAATGGCAGGTAAACTTGTGCCACTCGATGTTTGTCCCGCATAGCACACCTTCTTCTTCTGAAGCACCGCTGGGAGTCTCGGATGGATTTTTATATTCGTTTCAAGGACTCCTCGAGGAGCAAGGAGGCAACTGAGGTTGGTTAGTACTTGTGTGAGTGGAGCGGGCGCAAGTTAAAGCTATAAAGGGAAGTGATTTGAAATTCATGGTGTAGTACCACCTTGGTGCACTAGGGGCGCTCAAGAGTAGCTACACTATGTGAACCTGCTGCTCGATCCTGATTGGAGGAGAATTCACCCTCCACCTGGGGAACTTTTATTAGCTCCTCTGCTAACGTGGGGGAGGGGGAAACTCCATATATGGTCTGCACACCTGATAATAGAGCATTTTAGCAGATTTTTTTTTTTTTTTGGTGATATCTGACAAAAGTGACCTTTAAGTGATCAGTGCACGGTCGGTGGTCGGTATTTGGTGTTTGGCAGTCGGCCATCTCTCGGGCACTCGGCTGGCTGGTTGGGGGGTGGTGATGTAATCATGGTAACATAAGTAAAAGACCTTCATAGCTCATGTCATGAGTATTAGCTCTCTCTGTTTACGCACGAGCGGGCCATGGCCTACTTGTGTGGAACGCACAAGTGCTGATCTAGTTACTGCATGGAAAATCGGTATAAATTCAGGGATCTTCATATATGGCCACTAAATATAAAGAGACAAACAATGGCAGACGTTTTGAAAATGTCTGCAATGGGAACATCATGTAATTGCATAAGCGACCCAGACTCTCATCCTTCCAGACTTTCACCATCTCCATTCACAATGTCAATTTTCCGAGACTATTTGAATGTTTCCTAACATGTATTCTATTGTTAGTTTTTCAGGGAAACCAACAAATAACTGAAAGCAGCTGACCTTCAAGCTTGCAGTGCCTGTTGCAGAGCTCGCATGGTCGGCTATTCGGGTTTTTTTTGCTCCAGCACAAATTGCTTCCGCTGTCTGAAATCAATTTTGCCACGACTAGTAGGAAATCAGTCCTGGCGACTGAGAACTTTAATCTGTGGCTGCATGTGAGCAACGGCACGCTCACGTGTGTGCCGCGCTCACACGCAAGTGTTATCAAGTGCTATGCCTGTGAGAATCACCGGATCCCACCTCCACCCTCCCTCCAACCCACACACACACACACACACACACACACACACACACACACACACACACACACACACACCAGGAGCGGATGTACCATTTCGCAATTGGGGGGGGCTGGAGAAAATGGTATGGGTGCGACTTCATCGCCCGTGTCGCTTCGCGCCACGGGCGATGAAGCCGCACCCATACCATTTTCGGTTACATGACTTTTATTGGGCAAGTAAAGCATCATCAATAATAACAGCAGTTGTTGTTGAAGTTGCAACAGACACGCAGCATGCATAAAGCTAAAGGTCTGACTCAGAGAGTTTTCTGTTTTCAATGATGAAATGCTGTTGGTTTAGTGGTGCCACAGCTGTAGTTAGTTAGTAGCAGTGTGTTTCAAATCATTGTAAAATATAAGCACTTTAATTTGAAAATATCTTGGGTTGTTTTGCATGCCATCATGTTTGGTGGGGCAGTCAGGGCCCCCCCATACCCATGCCTAGATCCGCCCTGTCACACACACACACACGTGCATGCGCCTGGCTTTTCTGTGCCTGAAGCCCCCCACCCCCCCTACGCCCCCGCCAACAGACGCGGCGAGCGGATCAATCAATTACATCTCCACTCCAGCAATCAAACAAGGTTATTATCAGGCATGCGGCTCGTCGACCTGGAAAGGCTAACCCGGGCCAATCAAAGGGCCCAGGCTGTGATGTTGGGGGATGCCGGCGCCGCGCGCGCTCGACTGACAGTAACACGGAGTGGCAGCTCCATGTCGCCAAGGGAACGGAGGGAGAGGATGCGCCAAGGATGGAGGATGGAGGAGGAGGAGAGGAGGCAGGGAGGACAGAGGAGACAAAGACTGAATTTAAAGGAAGAAGGAGATAAGACCTTCCATATGTCTTCACCTTGACGTTTAGGCTCTGAAGGACAACAGGAGGATGGACAATCTACAGGGTTTTCCTCCTACACTTAAAGCAATCATAACTGAACTGAGGACCCTCCTCCCACACACACACACACACACACACACAACCACCACAAGCACTTGGAATCGTAGAGTCCTCCCATCTTTAGGGGTATTGGTTGGGTTGATAGGGTGGCAAGCAATGTTGCATATTAAAAGCGATATTCCGCTAGTTCCTGAATTTAATATGCTTGATATTCAATATTCATTTTAGCTACCCCGCACCCTTCCTACACAAACCCATGGTAAATTCAAACTCCATGACAGATTCATTGAACACACCCGTCCTTCTTTCTGGTGACATTGTCCTTGTTTTTTCATTTATATTCATTTCATATTCACTGTTATTTATTTTGAATTTATTATTTATTTTATATTGAGTTGGACAAGAATGACTAGGATGCCGCTACTATGCTGCTGACCAAAACATCAATAACAATAAATAAAAATAAATGAAAGCAGTAAATGAAACACGGTCATCATTTTTGTTGTTCATTAAAATGGAGTTTGAAGTTAAACTGGGTTTGTATAGGAAAGGGTGGGAAGCTAAATGAATATCAAACATCTAAAATTTAGATATTTGATATTCATTTTACTGTAGCTGCACACCCCTTCCCATACAAATCCACTGTATGGAGCAACTTAAAAACTGTGGAGTTCACATCCTGCAAGCCTGAGTAGAAGATCATGTAGACACTTTTTAAAAGTAAGAAATATCCATTTCAGATAATCATCTTGGGACTTCCCAAAAGTCGTACCACACAAGTTGAGGACCACAGTGGCAGAGCAGATGGGCTCTATTGGACGGACAAAGACTGTGAGTGGGAGATATTAGGAACTGTGTGCTCTTAGCAACAGCTTTGGGGACATTCTGGGTCACCGTTAGCTCCTCTCATAGCAACCATACCAGCAGGCTGCCTTCACTTATTATTACACTCTTTTTAATAGGAGATACAAAGTCTTACATTCATTCAACTCCTGTGTGTGTGCACTGATGCGCACACCAACATGCACGTGCACACACACACACACACACGCACGCACACACACACACACACACGCACACGCGATGCATGCACACATCAGTGTGGAATACAATATTACTTTATCAGGTCCGTGCACTCTCTCTCACTCACACACCTAAATAGTAATCACAATCAAATACAGTCGATCAAGGACAATCGTGTGCGACACTCTGTGTCTATGGGTGTGCGTGTGTGTGTGTGTGTGTGCGTGTGTGCATGCATGCATGTGACAATAGAAGTGAACACAGCATGCAAACATCTGTGTGCAACGCCGACCTGGCTGTCTGGCAACCACTTCAAAGGCCTGCATTGCGTGAAACTGTGTGCACTGTGGTGCGTGTGCGTGCGTGCGCGTGTGTGTGTGTGTGTGCGTGTGTGTGTGTGAGCACAAAGTCTCTGTTTCTAATCTCATTGGGGTCTTGCCAGTGTACTATGGGTCCCTATGCCAGACGGACAACCCTTGGGGGACATTCAATATACAAACTTATCCTAACTTAAAACTCCATTTAGACCAATTCAGATTAATCATAAACACCACTAATGGGTGATGAGGGCTATTAAAGATAACCTATTTTATTCATTGTATTGAATTAATATAGTAATTCACCGGTATGTTTAATTTTCCAAAAGAATAAAGGAATTGAAAAGTAGATCCTTGCCGGCAGTGTTTTCCAGAATATTTTCATTTATTTATATGGTAGTCTTCTGAATAGCACACATTGAGTATTAGTCCTTGACTCCTTTAGTCTTCTAGTTTTGTTTTGTCCTAGTTAAATGCAATTTTAATTTTATCTTTTTGTCTTTAATCTTGACCCTATTTAGACCAGGTCTACAAAATGAACACTCAAAGCACAATTGACAAAGATGGTCGATTTCAATGAAATCATCCTGGCTGAAATGGAGTTTGAAGTTACATTGGGTTTGTATAGGAAAACGGAGTGTCAAATATCAAAATACTGAAACAAGCAACTGAGAAAACTGTCTGGGGTGAAATGGTCACAGAGTGGACGTTCAAATGGCCACAAACACGTCATAAAAGTGAAATATCCCTTTAAGTAAACCAATAAATCAAGGGTGCATGTGAGTTCTTCACCCATCAGTGCATTCAGAGTGGACTTCATAAGAAGAGCGGCCCTATTGCCATGGAGACAGCCTCTGATTCCATTATGGATGGATCAGCACAATCCGCCAGTTTATCCACTTTTTATAGTCTCTGAAAAAAAGACCCCCTCCTTCCCCCTTCAACAGCCCGCCTAATCCTCTGCACAATACCAGATGTGCGTGTGCAGGTGCACGCGCATGTATGCGTGTGTGTGTGCATATGTGCACGCTACAAGCTCACAAAGACGTTGTAGCTTTGTGACAAGTTTAAAGCTTGTAGATCTGACACTTTTGTTTAATTTGTGCACCACTTGGGTGATGAAATAATTTACTTGATTAAGAAAAAATAAAAAGTAAACATGTGAAACATGTGCAAGCAAGCAAACATCTGTAGAAACTCAAATATTTGACTGCTGGACAAAGTAATCCTAATCATAATTACTGGCTTCGCTGCAGCAGTATTCTGTTATCTCCACCTTTGCTGCTTTCCTTTGTTTTCTTTGCCTTTATTATTGTTTTTCTTGTGTCTTATTTCTTTTTTATTGTTCCTCCAATCTGTTCTCTTCTCCCCTGCCTCCTCTTTCATTTCTCTAAGTCTGTCTCTGAGAGACAGTGAGATCATTCTGCGACCGCGACCGGCACCCTGGTGGCCGCCGGCGGTCATCTTACTATCAGCCAGGACCGATGAGGTCTATCGAATGCTACTCAACCTAACCCTAAACATAACCGCTATTATCGTTTGAGACTCATATACTAATGGTCGCGACTGATGGACAGATGGACCATTGGCCGTAGCCTTCGGTCGCGGTCGTAAATTGATTCCACCCACGGCTGCTTTCTCTCTCTCCCTGACCTTTCCAGGGTAAAATCCCTCTCCTGCCGCTGCTCTGTAATTCCCAGAATCCTAATAGGCGGAGGTGAGTGGGTGGTGGTGGAGGGTTGGGGTTACCCAGCAAAATCCTCCTGAATAAGAGAGCAAAGAACAGCAGTGTGTGTGCTTTAGCCGACGTTCTATAAGCTCACAACGCGGCACAGCGCAACTTGATTGCTAGGAGACAATCTAGTCGTTAGTGGTCACGTGTGTGTGTGCCTGTGAGTACTCTCCTACAAGTAAAACTCAGAATTCAAAAGCATTGCTTCTCTCTACCCCTTCTTGGACATGGTGATACTTGTATTTTTGCTTTTGTGTTGATGTAGACTTACTTTTACTTGTACATTTTATTACTTTTCACTGTTCAAGACAAATAAAGATCAAATCAAATCAGTAATTGAAGTTCCTGCATGGTGATCTTTACTTACTTAAGTAAATGTACCTAATTACTTTCCACCACTGCTACTTTCATCCTGGTAACTCTATTTTTGGAAACGTCAGAGGTGATTTATTGTTCCCTTTTTTTAAATAGATGAAAATACCCCCAAATGTGTCTTATGAGCTTTAAAGAACTAGTCATGGCCATACTGTCACATGACAAAGTCTAAAATAGGGCAAATTAATAAAGCATAAGACAGACCATTAATATAAAATGGGACATTAAAACATAAAAAAATATGAAATATAGAGGATGTTAAGGTGTCTGCCCCGACGCCATATTGTCAGTCTGCTGTGAAGGTACAGCTTCAGCTTATCATTTCCATATCATTCAATAATCGCCTAATGGCAATGATTATCTCATAATAGATAATCACAATTATCTTGATTGAAATTTTTCATACGTGTCTGAAAACGGGGACGCAGGCGGTCGATAGTGCACAGGAGGGTCCCAAAAATATAGATCTGTAACTCTTGAGAGTGTTAAAATGAAACCAAATACGCTCTCAAGAGTTAAATTATATTTAAACATCTGAATTACGTAATTTCAAGAGTCCATAATTGTTATTTTGACCAACGTTTTGCCAGTTCTCTTTCCCAATTGTGGACAAAAACGTGAAAGTTGGGTGCAAAAGACTAAATTCAATGCCTGTCAACAAACTGTCAACTCAAACACTGTTTTCAAACGTCAGTAGTAGCATATACTCCATTTTTCCTTATAAATGCAGTATTCTTAAACACTATAACGGTAAGTAACACCATCACCACTATTTCAAAGTCAAACTTTCTTGGGGGCCTTGAAATGTTTTTTTTTTTTTGTGTGTGTGTGTGTGTAGATCTTGTTGAGTCGGTCATTTTGAAAGTAGCTCTCAAGTCAAAATAGTGTGGGCACCCGCGATTTAGCCACTCAACTGAGTCTCCTACTGACTCCACCGGTTATCATCCATGGCGTGTGCAATAGATAGAAATAAGCCATTTGTTTGGGCGAACTACACCTTTAACAGTCATACAGCATACTGTCCACTGTTGACTGAGAAAAAAAAAATGAAAACATATATAAAGTCCAGTTTGAGAACTATCACAATCAACACACACACACACACACACACACACACACACACACACTTACAAACACGAACGCACACACACGTCCTGATGGCAAGTTATTGATCTGAACGTTGTGTGCGTGTGTTGTTGATGCCCGAGTAAAGCTACTTTTTTCCCCTT
>CM076970.1:55501292-55506292 GCA_039105355.1 Benthosema pterotum | reverse complement strand
TCCATAGCTCTACTTCTGTGATTCTGGGATAAAAACTACATGGCTATTATCTCTCCCTTGAAACTCCCCCCAGCCTCTCCTCTTTACGTAATGGAAATCTCACTACCAGGCGAATAAAATGCACTGTTTGGCCAGAAAACGATTATTTTTGTCCTCCAGTGAAAAACAATCGCTTTCTGGCCAAATAGTGCATTTTATTTGTGTGTGGCGGGGGACTCAAGTGCTTCTACCAAGGGAGGAGGGGTTTCCAATCACACAAGCTTTGTGTTTGTATTGGTGAGTAGGTACAGCGATCTCCACTGAAGAGGAAAGCCTGGTCACAGTTTCATGTGAGAGAAATAAGTCTTTTTTTATTAGCTCTCAGCTATTAATAAACACATCCTCACTGAAATCAGGGGTTTCACCCCAGAGCCTATTACAGAATTTGGTATATTTGTCATGGAAATGAGTAATTTAAGTGTGTATTTGTTGTACAGTATGTTTTTGATGACTTGTGGTGGACCATAATGGAAATATTATTTCACCCAAAAATATGCTTTGACCAGTATGACTGACTGCCTGTATGGTTATTACTTCATAATAAAACAAATCAAAACACACGCCTCCGGCCTGGGCCATGGCTCTGCGGTCCAGGCACCCTGGCTGGTAATCCAGCACTGGCAGTGTCCAAGGGTTCGACTCCTGATCCCGATAAAAAATTGCAATAAAGGCAACAGCCACAAAAAGAGCCTTCTACAGTAGTGGGAGAGTTTGATAGATCCCGGAAGCAGAGCGGGGCAGCCAGGTCACGTGACTATACAGAGTCCTATCTGAACGCTCATAATAACGCTCACTACTCCTACAGTCTCACGAGATGTATACCGTATCGCGAGACTTTGCTGGTCCCTATTAAATCCCATTCATTTCATCGACTTCCGGCTTGAGAGTGGACTCACAGGGCTCCTCCATGCTCCTCCAGAAGCGCGAGTGCCTGGGTGCATAGGAGTGAACGGGAATATCCTACCTCTCCCACTTGAAGGCTCTGCAGAAAAGGAAGCCACAGACGCCACAGACGGATGGTACATAGTCCAATCAGAGACAGGCGTGGGGGGAGGGGGCGGGTCTTAGTCACTTGAGTGGCAGCGAGGCCTTGCTTTCTGCACTTCCACTCGACTCCCGCCTCGCCTGTGCTGTGCTTCCACGCGACAGAGGTCGATGCAGTATGTCTAGCTTTTCATATCTATGCATGGGTGAACCCGCTAGCGTACTGTACGTGCCCCTGCATTACTCTGTGGCTGAACCCCGAAGCTAACGGGGTTAATCAGAAAATCATTGTTGCCTGGCACTAGCGGGTTGGTGGGTGGGTGCGGGGTGGCGGCCCAGAGAGCGAGGTGGGTGGAGGGGGGAGACGGGAGGCAGACCGAGGGGTGGGATGGAGGTGAGAGAAGGACGGAAGGATGGAGAGAGAAAGAGAGAGAGAGAGAGAGACAGAAGAAGAGACGGAACCCATTGCTCATTACCTCCACTCATCCAGCAGTAATCAATATAATTGATGGAGAGGAAATTGCGGCCCTCTGTCAATGCAGTCAACCGTCAGCCAAACAACAGGAGGCTGTGCGTGTGTGTGTGTGTGTGTGTGTGTGTGTGTGTGTGTGTGTGTGTGTGTGTGTGTGTGTGTGTGTGTGTGTGCGTGTGCGTGCTCGTAACCCGCTCACGTTGAGTGCATGTGTGCATTGGTGGATATACTAACTAAGTACATGTATTCCAGCACTATACTGTATTTACGTACGGTGCGGCAGTGGCTCAGGCAGGTCGGATTGGCCATAGGGAGTACCGGGAGCTCTCCCGGTGGGCCGCGACCATAGTGGGCCACTATGGGGTGCTAAAATAATAATACTGTATTGGACCTGTATCAGAGTGACAAACAAACCCTGGTTTATCTTGGATCTTTTGCCACCATCATTCTTGTGAGCGCGGCAAAGGGTTGTTGTAGGAGTCTGTTGGTTTGTATCATTATTTTGTTCATTATGTTTTGTTTGTGTGTGTGCTAACAGAGCGGCGCTATCTGCACACTGTTTGTGGTGGGCCGATCTGGGCTAAATTCGTGCAAAAATGGGCCGGTCTGTGCACAAATCACACATAAGATGACCGGGCCGAATTTATATCCCAGTCCAGCCCTGGGCTCAGGGGTAGAGTCACAGGATGGTAACCGCTAGGTTGCCGGTTCGAACCCGGGTTCCCCACAGAGTTAGTGTCAAAGTGTCCCTGAGCAAGACGAGACTTAACCCCAAACTGTCAGTACCTTGCATGGTTTCTTCTGCCATTGGTGTGTGAATGGGATCTACAATCTATGTGAAGTGCCTACATAACATTTTACCATTTTATCATTTATGAGACTTATATAAGTATTTTTTACATTACTGTTGTCCAATTCCCAACACTTACTTCCCCTGCACTACACTCAGTAGCGTAATTTGCATAGGGTGCAGTGGTTCAGTGAACCCACAGGCCCTCCTCTAGGGAGCCCCCTCTCACCAGTGACTGGAGGGCTGATGGGAGGAGGAAGAACGCAGTCAATGCATGTAAAACATAACAACAAAAACATGCTACCAGCCTGGACAGAAGGAATATATACACAAGAGTAAAAAAATGGGGCAAAACCGTTTTTGCACTGCATGTGATGCTGCTGATGAATGGGTTTGTGGATTAATACATGTGAGATGTAAGTGTGCATGTACAAGCACGCAGGGCCCCTCTGAAACCCACCGCCGATGAACCCTAACTACGCCCCTAACTACACTACATTACAGAGGGAAATATTTTAGTAGAATTATTTGAAAACTAATCACTTTTTACATTATTTATGCACATCTTCATCTCTGATTTGGGATATTTCAATAACGGCAGATCTACCAGCATCACAACGTGTCACTTTGTGGCATGGAGTGGGCTTGCAGATCTAGAATTGTAGAACTTAAATGTAAATGTTGAATTGAGTATTGACAGTACAAATCCATGTGAATAATTCTTCCACCACTGCGTGTGCGCACCGTGCACGTACGCACACACGTGTGATATTCATGTTTGTGATGTGACACATGTTGGGGGTGTGGGGGGTGGTGTGTGCGATAGTGTGATCTGTACAGCTGCTGCCACGCGCCCCCACAAGTACATAAGTTTACATTAGTGCACGGATGCGTGTGTAACTGGGATGAATGGGAATTGGGGGGATTTGAGGCAGAAAGCGTTACATTCTCGCTCCCCGCGCGGCGGATGGAGGATCAGACAATGTTATTCATTAGAAGCGAATTGGAATAAACCGCAAGGCGGATTTACATGGAAGATATTGTTCCCTCGACACAAAGGAGGAGGAAGGGAGGTGTGAGGAGGACAAGGGGATGGCGTGAGGACAATACGGGGTGGAAATCTAAATCATGTTGGGCCTAGTAAGTCAGTCTTGGGCGAAAGCAGTGGTCCAGGGACCACCAGTGGTCCTTGAGAGGATTCCAGGTGGTCCCCAGCTAGATGAAGGCCTGTTGGTAACCAAATCGCCCCTTATAGATCTGTAACAGTTGAGAGCGTACAGTATACTTGGTTTCATACTACTTGGTTTAATTTATATATACACTTACTGTATATTTAATAAAACATCTGAGCCATTTGGCCTAACCAAAGTTTGGCCACGACCAAACTTTGGCCGCCTGGAATGCTTTTAACAGTCAGTGTTGTAAAAACGCCCCTGCAAGGGCTCCATACATACACGTGTTTGCGTTGAAACTAAACACATCATGACTTGTATAGTATATACTGTATGCTCCACATTGTTCTGGAGGAGAGCTGGCCTAGGCAAATGCCGCTGCACTGGTCTGCGCCAACCATTGAAAAGGCGATATATAGATGATGGCAGGGCATGAAGAGGAAATGGCACCAGCGCATTTCAAGGTTCAAGGTTTAAGGTTCTTTATTTTGTCACTCCAGTGTATATCGCAGGACATATACAGGGATGAAATAACGTTTCCATTTGAGACTCAGCGGTGGTAACTGAACCATGTAGGCTCATTTATATAAGCTATACATTCCCCTACTAAACCAGTGTCGCTCTGACCTCAACCACCAGGCAAAGTAAAGGGCCACGCAAATAGAACAACCGTCTGTGTGCAGGAGCACTCTACGATATAGCAAAATGTCTGCTCACCACTGCTATAACTTTTGAGTCGTGCATCCGGCTTTGCCGAGCGTAAACACAAGTGCTGAACGGCCCGTTGTTCGGGTAGAGGCTGGTCAGCGGGGAGTGGCTGTGCAGTCCAGAGTCCAGCAGAATGCTAAAAAGCTTCCCAGCAACGGACAGCCAGGCACACAAACAAACCGTAGAAGCCAAAGTAAAGAGAAATCACAAGTACTATTACTAATGGACAACACAACAGATGCATCTCCACGGCAATGTTATTCTGGGCGTCCTTGGCATGACAAAGTTTGAAAGCCGCTTATTTACAACGTAGAATGTATTAATTTTATAGAATAGGCGTGAGGTCTCAGTGGGGTTATTAATCAGGACGTGGCATGTCTTAATATGATCAGAAAATACAGTAACGTTCAGAGTGACTCACGGAGACCGACCGGAACATGAGATCATGTCAGAAGAAGCACAATAGAATTCCATTAAAAGGTACCACATGTGCGTGTGCTGCTGTGTTTGCTTTTTTCTTTCTTTCTTTTTTTAAATAAATCAAAATGTCCCAGGTTTCACATCACAACAAAGCTCACGGCTTAGAGCTCACAGCTTTTCCATCAATCTCATTTCCATGTCCAAGAGGCTCAGTATATGCAGAGCCGGGGCAAAGATAACACATGCCGCAACAATTCAAATGCAGATCAGCTCCATTGTTCACCATACAACACTGCCACAATGCCTCTTCAATGGAACTTGTTACTTATAAAAAAAGGACTAAACATTACGGAGGTGACATGCTCCGGATTGTGGACAGAATAGTTTTTAAGGTTTCTTGATAGCCCGCGTGGCA
>CM076970.1:55260095-55500792 GCA_039105355.1 Benthosema pterotum | reverse complement strand
AAAAAAACTGTGCTACTAAAGTAAAATTGGTGGGCACCAACTAATTAAATTACCGTAATATTGCCTTTTTTCAGCAAAAGTAAAGATATTACTTGTTACATGTGGAAATAGAATAAATAACACAGATGCAGTGTAGATCCTAATTCCACCACAGCATTCTGCACACCTACAAGTTGTTGCTAAACAGATTGTGTTGTACATCCCATTCCTTTGCGGGTGGGAGGGGGAACTTGGAAAGTTAGATTGTAATATGCAATAGTATTTACTTGTTCTAAAGCAGCATAAGTATGCCTCGACACCCAGGCTTTCATTTTCGTCCGCCTTGCGCAGAAAACGGAAGCCTGGACTAACGCGCCTTGGAAAGTGGCCCTGAGGGGCGTGTCAACCTTCCGGGGTGGGCGTCGCTCTAAATGATGTGACGTAGAATAGCAGTGGACGGGCGTGGGAGGGGCGGAGATGACGACACGTTAGTGAGATCAAATCAGAGCGCAGCACTTCCGCCGTGTGGATCCCACGACACCCCGCCCCCCAAGGCCAAAATCATTGAGGGCTAGACCAGGCTAGCTTAAGTAAAGTAAAGATACTACTTAGTAATATTGCTCAACACCGCTTGTGAAAAAGTTAGTTTTGAGTCCTGACTTAATGTCTTGTGCAACAATCAGATTGTAAGAGAGACTGCTCACTTCTCTGGTTAGTGGGGGGGGGGGCTATGGTCAATTAAAACACCCACAATAATTGCCATTCAGATTCATTGATTAGTTGACTTGATTAAGTTATGATTAATTGCTGCAGACCTACAATTTAAATAGTCCAATATGCTACAGACCCTGAAAGGTGGAATGAATCCAGAACTGTCGGGGGGTTAATTATGGATCCAGCCCAATTATCTGGAAAAGAGGATTTCTGAACCAATCAGAGCAAAAAGCAACTGTACACTGAGCTATACTACATGTGACACATTGACTGTTTACAATAGTCTCAGCTCTGCCAGGCTGCCATAAAATGTTTCAGATACATATTCTAACATGATGATTATGTTTATATGGAGAAATGCCGTCGGATGCCATAACGGGATTAAAATATTAGGATTTCTGGCGTTTGTTTACAGAAAAATCCATGGAGTTTTGATATAAAAATACACAAGTGAAACATTTCACATTTTATGACCATGGATGTATGAAAACATTTTTCAAGTCACTGGTCTTTTAACTGTAACATAACTAGGGAGTACAAAACTAAACCAGTAGCCATCTAACACAATGAGCTGAAAAATAAATAAAACCTGTAAATACAACACATTGAACAGGGCACTGCAGGGAGTCGAACCCCGTTCCAGTAAACCAGAAGTCCCACACCAGAGCCATACGTTTTTGTTGTAATTTACAGGTCCAAAACAAATTACAATTTGCATTGTAGTCAATGGTATACAATATAAAATTGGTATTTTTTATAATTACTTAATTCTTGCCGACCTCCCAAGGCAAACCATGGGAGGTCCTTAATAGACCACATAAGAAGAGAGAATCATTAATTAATGACAGCCATGTTATGTCTTTATACATGAAACTCTACAAATGCCTTAAGGAAGACTCCTCAAACATAAACCAAGACAATGTATTATTTTTCATGTTCATAAAGCACTTCAAAGTGCAAAAAGTGAATAGTGCAGTAGAAAGCATTTGGGTCATAGGCCCGTCACAATGCCTTGCCGAATGATGAAGTTTTAGCTGCAAAGTGGCAGCATCCAGATATTTACTCGCACATTATAAAGAGACACATCAACCAACACCACATACCTAACCCTAACCTAACCCTGTGTTCATTATGGGATGTTGGCCGACATGAATCCTTACTCACAAATGTGACATGATACGAGATATAAACCACATGAGCACACTTCACATACCGGGCCTGTGTTCATATGTGAAGTGGGCTTGCGTAGTCTAAGATTTACTCAATTTAATGTTATAGCACTGACAATGGTCTTATGACCTAGATGTTTGCTACAGCACTTTTCACTTTAAGCATTTTGAGTGCTCTATGAACACAATCAAAAATACATTCCCTTGGTCTCTGCCCAAGCAGTTTGCCTGTTTTTTGTGGAGCGAGTATTTTTTCCATAGCCAGTTGTTCCAAAATTTCCTTTTAGATAATGCCAATTACCAAACACACTGATCCAACACAATCAATTCAGTATTTAGCAGCAACACTATGAACATTAGTACACAACATACAACAGTAATAAAATTATGTATGCGCCTACATCACCTCCACCCATTTAACATTATAAATAAATGTTGAAAATGGGCGGAATTCACCTTTAACACCGCGCACATCGTCTTAATAAAATTATGCCGACCGTTGTCAATGACAAGCTGTGCAATTGCTGTGACACAAAATCAACTAAATGCACATCAGATACCGGGCCTGAGTTCATATCTGATGTGAACTTAGATGACACTTTAAACGGGCAAATAGAGAAAATAAAAACGCAACCCGATTCACGCACCACAGACACTAGAAGAACTAGTGTGACAGGCAAGAAGAAATTACTAAAAAAGCAAATAAATAAAATTCGATCAAAAGAGTCTGAGACAAAACAAAAACAAATAACTTTATTAAAAGCAAAGAATAAAGAGGAGAAAAGATGAAGGTGGGGTAGAAACCTTTTATGTCCCAAACAGTTACATTTTACTTTTCCAGCCAAGAAAAAAAAAAAAAAAAAAAAAAACAAATGGATGAGCGCTTGCAAATCAACCATTTGGTACTTCAGTGTGTGACACTGTAAGACCACCAATTAACAGAATCAATTTATATATATAAAAAAGTGGAGCTATGGATATACAAGGTTTCTGTCCCACAGATAAATAATAAACTACGTTCACTTACCTTCAATAATCAGCCAATACAGTAAAGCCACTAACCAAGGAAGCAAATGACACACTGCCATCATTTCCTTCCTCTGTTAGTTTGCACAGACCTGCAGCATAGCAGGCTGTAAACACAGTGTTAAGCAGGACTACATGCTACCATAATGATAACCAGAACCTCCACATCACATCTGTACACACAACACCACTAGAGAAGAACTAGGGCAATAGGATAGGCAAGGAGGAGGACATTTAAAAAAATAAAATGCGATCAAGAGAGTCAGAGACAAAAAGAAATAACTTTATTAAAAAGAGAGGAAACCCTAGAATCTCACAGGATGGACGCGGTACAGATGTGATGTGGACATGACTAAGATTTACTCGGAAATTATGTTAAACAATGAATAAATCACATGGCAGCATGTGACGAACACACTAGTAGGGCATGAACCAAACACCTACTTTGGTAGGCCAATAATTTACCACTAGTCTATAGTGATATACCATGTAGTAGTTTTTTTTTATCCAATTAAAAAATATGCCATTCTGGACTTCTCATTGAAACAGTGCATGATTACAATACAGTAATCCAGTTACAGTATGACATGAATCACTGCCAACACCACATCACACATCCATGCTGTAGAAAATTTAAAAAAATATTTTTAAATTGATTATTGGCGGATAACAAATCAATGATGTCAAATAGTTTTGCTAGTCGAATGGTTAGTTAATGCCCTAGTATACGCTCAAACGATACACGGTGTGAATGACAGCCTACGGTATGGTAGCATGTAGCTCACTTATACCAGCCAAGAATCAAAAGGTTTATTACTGACCTCCACTGTTAACACCCAGTAGCGCAGACGGCCGCAGACAGCACCCGGCAGCAGCGCAGACAGCACCCAGCAGCAGCGCAGACGACAGCGTAAATTCTGAACACGTCTTCCTGTCAGCTTCATGTCCTGAAATGCTAGAGGGGGAAAACAAAGACGAATTTAGTTGTCGGTCTACAGAATGACATTGTGGAAGTCATTAAGTCACGGACAGGGCTGTGTCACCATTATTTTATTTTTACTTTCACGATTAAACCCATTAAAAGGCCACACTAAGGCATTATGCATGTTACACAGAAGAAATTCAGTCAAATGTCATCTTTTTAACGGCCATAGGGCGTAACACGGAACAGTGTAGACCAGGAGTTTGTATTACTAGACTACAAACTCCTGGTCTACAAAGCTTTGGTGCACTGCTCCTCCCCAGGAAGGAAGAGCAGTTCTGAGCTCGACCACTAAAATCTATGGACTATATTCACCAGGCAGCCATCTTACCACCATGGTGAGATGGTCTGTAAGGAACTTCTAAATCTATGGACTATATTCACCAGGCAGCCATCTTACCACCATGGTGAGATGGTCTGTAAGGAACTTCTAAATCTATGGACTATATTCACCAGGCAGCCATCTTACCACCATGGTGAGATGGTCTGTAAGGAACTTCTAAATCTATGGACTATATTCACCAGGCAGCCATCTTAGCACTATGGTGAGATGGCCTGCAATGAACTTCTGGACAGGATGTAACTCATAAGATGTTTACAGTGGATTTGTATTATTAAACACATTCCATAATTCAACACTTCCATACAGCTGCAATGTGGGGGAGTTTGAAGTCATTTAATACAGTTAGGAGTTCCCAGTTTGGAAGTTCCACCCAACACCTTCAGTTAACACCTTGCTGCAAGATGGCCACTGTGTGAATATAGTCCAGAGACCTCTAGGATAGTGTTCTAAATGTTACCAACATGAGTTCATTTTTAGCAAAAAGATAAGTGACCTCTAAGAGCTATAACAATTCAAACTTTCTATTCATACGGGTATGTACTATGTTCAGCATCAAACGCGACCTTTTGTTATGGCTATTATTCAGTCAACCCAACATATTCTATGTAGACCAATGGTGACACAGCCCTAGTTTGTACAGTAATAATTTAATGCAGGTACAAACCGTTGGAAGGCTTTCTGTCGCTCAGGTTGAAGATGGTGTGAGTCTGGAGACACTCCTGGACAACCTGTAAAACACATAAAACACAAAACATTACACTCTGACTCCAGACTTCATACATTGTAAAGTTTGTACTTAAAGAAAAACAGATCTTCAAATCATCTATAACTTGAGTAAAAACATATAATTGATTTTGACCAGATATTAGATTCTACACAATTTTCCACAAACAGATCTAAAAGCTCATATCATATCTATAATAGTAGCATTTAGTCTGCCATTTTCAGTAGCCAAATCAAATGCTTTAAATAGCTAATGCTAACACTAATAGCTAACACTTTCAACAGCTAAAGCTAGCAAACCAAAAGGGGTTACCAGACAGAAATTGGTTAAAGTGCAGTTCTTAAAAAAATAGGCTATAGAGAATGTCCCAAAATCAGCAGATCTACTGGTCCATTTGGTTCACATTTGTACACTCTCAGGAATTTATTAAAAATGGGTGGAATTCCCCTTTAGAGTTTACAAATCGTTAATGTGATTTACTTTATAGTACCTATGTTTGGGACAATTTAGTTTGGTTTGCATTGGTTTGTTTGTTTGCTTCCCAAAACAAACAAACTCCATATATTGTTGTCCATCCTCGGTCACAATAAACAATCAACAGTCCTAACAACTCAAAAGTTTAAACAACAACATGTTTAACTGTATATAAAATCGTGTGTTTTCCAAACAAACATTAGTGTCTTACCTCATGGACTGAATGACTCAAACACTCTGCCATGCTGAGGCTGCCATGTTTAAACCCCCAAGCCCCGCCCACTGCATGCGCTCTGTTCAGCCACGTCACATAAAAGCACGCCTGTGATTGGCCCGTCAGAGCCCCGCCCACTGCATCAGCTCTGTTCAGCCACGTCACATAAAAGCACGCCTGTGATTGGTCTATCCATGTTTAAACCCTAAAGCCCCGCCATTTCATCTGCATCTGCTCTATTCAGCCTCGTCACATAAAAGCCCGCCTGTGATTGGTCCATCAGCGTCAGAGTGACACCGGATGTTACTCTTTGAGATTTATTTGTTTTCATTTTTATGCTCTCAAGAGTTTATTTATCATATGAATTATCCCAAGTCTACACAACTAGAGAATGTAGAAGATTAACGGTCATTTTGATCTGTATGTTGGACTGTTTGGTTTCCCCAAATCCAACCTGGAATTGAGGACAAAAACAAAATAATAAATAGATCTAGTTTTGGGTCTGTGGCACCATAATGTTCAAACACATGCGATGTCTGCTAGTGTCCAGCAGATGGCAGCAAACCTCTGTTTACCAGTCTGACACTCGTGTCTACTCGGTATTACCAGTGTTGCCAACTTGGCACATTTGTCACTATATTTAGCTCTTTTTCAGACCCCCCTAGCGCCAAAATTAATGAAAAAGTCCTGGCGGAAAATCTAGTGCTTTTTTGGCTGGTGAGTTGGGGTGAAATTGATTGACAGGCGCCAGAGATAAAACCCTCATTTTTCACCATTTTTCCTCCTATGACAGTGGTTTTCAACCAGTGGTCCCCAGGATAAATGATGGATAGTTGGTTAACCAGATGTAACTCTTTGAGAGCGTAAAAATGAAACCAAATGGACCCTTGCGGGTCCATTTGGTTTCATTTTTACACCCTCAAGAGTTAAAATATTCATCATGTGAATTAGCCCAACTTATTCTACACAACTAGAGAATGTAGAAGATTAATGGTCATTTTGATCTGTATGTTCCAGGCGAGCATCTAGCGCATTCTAGTGCATTTTGGAAGTGCCACTAGTGCATTTTGGATTTTGGCAGTTGGCAACACTGGGTATTACTCAGTCGGTATTACTCGGTGGTTCCCAAAGTGTGACATCATATGAGCTGGTAACTCTTGAGAGTGTATAGGTCTACAAATGGACCCCTTTCCCCCTCCTTATTTTTATGTTCCTGCCTTTGTTTAGCTATAAAAATGACGTCTAAACTAGGCCATCCATCCATCCATCCATCTTCAACTGCTGCTTATCTGTAGTCGGGTCACAGGGGCAACAGCTCCACCACAGAGCTCCAGACCTCCCTGTCCCACGCACCATCAGTGACTTACTCCCTGTAGGATCCAGAGATGGAATCTGGTCCCTCTGGTCCCATGGTCTGTTGGTCCTTCAGAAGAACTGTTAAAGCTGAGCTATAATTCAGAGAGGGATAAAGCTGCAACCATTAATCGATCAATCGTAATCAAATGGATAATTTCATTCAGTGGTTTTCAACTAGTGGTCCGGGGACCACCAGTGGTCCTTGAAAGGGTTCCAGGTGGTCCCCAGCCTAAACGATGGAAAGTTTGTTTAACCAGATGTAACTCTTTGAGAGTGTAAAAATGAAACCAAATGGACCCACAAGGGTCCATTTGGTTTCATGTTTACACTCTCAAGTGTTAGAATATTCATCATGTGAATTAGCCCAAATCTGCACAACTAGAGATCGAGGTTTGCCAGTCATGTTTCAGAAATCCAGCCTGGAATTGTAGTGGATAAAAACAGAAACAAATCTTTGGGTTTTGGGTCTGTGGGACTGAAATGTCATCAAATGGTGGTCCTTTACTAAAATGTATGTATGTCAGATAAGCCTCTCTAAATGCCCTGACTGCCGCACCAAACATGATAGCATGATAGCATGCAAACAACCTAAATTTCAAAGATATTTCAAATTAAAGGGCTTATATTTTGAAACAGTAAACCAATAAACCATTTCATCATTGAAAACAGAAAATTCAGACCTTTAGCTTTATGCATGCCGCGTGTCTGTTGCAACTTCAACAACAACTGATGTTATTGATGCTTATACTTGCCTAATATACAGTAAGCCCTGTAACCGAAAATGGTATGGGTGCGGCTTCATCGCCTGTGGCACGAAGCCTGTCCCCCACCTGTATAAGTGTATATTTTGTTGACTGTATGACAACAAAAAAAGTTGTTTTCCAACTACTTATAGGATAGGATACACAGCCTTAAATGATGTTTTACCATTTTTTTCTAAAAGGTATATAATATTGTTCCCAATACAGATATTTTCCCATTATTCATTTTTAAAGCCTTATCGGCTGATAACATCTGTATGGCCGATGTATCTGCCCACCAATATACTACAACTAAAGTCTAAATATATTGACAATTCCATTAAACAAATCAAAACTACACAGATAGATCTACCATTGGTTGTCTTGCAGATCAGCAAAGTGTAAAAAACAGTCACTGTGACGACATCAAACGCACCCAGACAGAGATACTTACAAAATGCATATTTAATCGACTTGATACAGTTTTTGATTTGATTTAGCGCAGTATAAAGTAGCAGAGTATAAAAAGCAGAAAGTATGCAAAAATGATTTATAAAAAAAGAGAATAGATTTTCCAAAAGACACAATTGCAGTATATAAAATAAAACCAACATGTCACTGAGCATCATGAAGGTACTGAAACAAAGACATCCAATCAGTAGGGGTTGGAAAAAAATAAATCAATATGCCAATATATTGTTATTCTTAATGCCATGATATCAATATCATATCAGCAGGTTCAACATAGTTTATTTTTCATATTCATGCATTTATTAATCTGTTCATGTCAGACAGACTGACTGACAGTTATCAGGCTACACTGGCGTGTATGATTGAACCTTTTCATGGTATATAGTGTTTTGAATTGCTTTAAAATGTACCAAAAAGAGAGAAAGAGGTGATCACAGGAGATGCAAAAAAACATATCAAAAACATAAAAATGGTGCTACAAAGATCCAAAAGGGTCTGGAACAGTGAAACAGCAAGGCAACGATCTGAGCACTAAAAAGATAAAAACGAGGAGAGGGAGTATAAAAACAAGGGGCTCCATTTTTCTTACATGCAGGGGTTGACACTAAGGTCTCCGAGGCACTTGCCCATCGGGCAAGTGCATGTCAGGTTCTACTTGCCCTCAGGTCATCATGGTCACTTGCCCCCCAAAAATATATTGTAAATTTTGCATTTAAGTTTACTTCCTACTTGGGTGCTTTAAACCAGGGGTTTTCAACAGGTGGTCCCTGAGAGGGTTCCAGGTGTTCCCCAGGTAAGTTGGTTAACCAGATGTAACTCTTGAGAACGTAAAAATGAAACCAAATGGACCCTTACGGGTCCATTTGGTTTCATTTTTACGCTCTCAGCAGTCTTCACTTGCCCCACCATTTTTTTTTACTTGCCCCGGGCAAGCGGGCAAGTGTTAGTGTCAAGCCCTGCTAAACCCCTTATCCCTTTTTTTACTATTTTTAAAAACCTTTGGGAATAGTTCAATTTGCCAAACTATTGACGCGTTGTGAACATTTAGACTGGCCATTTGAACTATTGGAACATATTTTTTTAGTTTAATTGGCAAAGGGGTTTAGCGGCACGGGCGCCGACACGGGGGGACGAGGGGGACAGTTGTGGGGGGGGCCCGAAGCCAGGGGGCCCACTAAAAGCTTGGATTAATAAGGTTTTATTTGTATTGATTATTATAAAAATATATTTGAATCACTATATTACCTGAATAAACCGAATGAGTGGCGCAACAAAACATAATAATGAGTTTTATTCTGTATTCTGTGGGTCGCCTCCAGGAAGGGGGGCCCATGTCAAAAAGCTGTGGGGGGGGCCCAGAATTGCTAGCAGCGCCCCTGTTTAGCGGTAATGAAAATCTAGGCCAAGGTGTTTTATTGAAAAGTAATAGTGGTCCCTGAGAGGATTCCAGGTGGTCCCCGGTTAAATGATGGACAGTTGGTAACCAAATGGACCCTTATAGATCTGTAACTCTTGCAAGTGCCAGAATGAAACCAACTGGACCCGGTTTCATTTTAAGTTCTCAATAGTTAAAATTTATATTTAAATATCTGTATTACTTAATATTCACGAATCTACACAATTAGAAAACTGTGGACGAAAAAAACTTGAAAATCCTGAGTTCTGGAGAGAAGACCAAACTCAACATCAAATGGTGGTCTGTTGTATTTATGTTGTATTGTGTTTTTAGGCTGATTTTATTTCTTGTTGTTCTGTTCTTGCTTTGGCAATGTAAACGTATGTTTTCTCATGCCAATAAAGCCATTTGAATTGAATTGAAAATTGAATTGGTCCTCTGTGGCTAAAATGCAGAATAAATAGTGGTACCTCCTAAGGAAATGGTTGAAAACCACTGATATAAGGCACATTTTTGATTATATATTTGATACATATAAGGCACACTTTTGATTATATATTTGATACATATAAGGTACACTTTTGATTGTATATATTTGACACATACAGTATAAGGCACACTTTTGATTAATATAATAGTTTTGTTGCATAGAATCACGGAATAGTAATGAAAACGTCAACGTTCCACATTGCTCCATTTTGTCCCTTTCAGAGGACGACTAACCTAAACAGATAGAGTTGAAACCAAAACCTTTTTCCCTTTTAGCTGTTCATTCACACAGTGGTCATCTGGTCATCCAGGTGCTGCCTCGGTGCAGCTGCCCATAGACTGAAAATAAAATAAAATAAAACAGTGGGCCCTGGTCTGAAAAAGCTGGAGCATCCCTGAAATAAGACATTGGTGGCTGAATGCATTGTGGATGCAAGTGCAGACCGTGCTGTCATACCTTCTACTGCGCTCAGGAAGAGATGGCACATCTGGGACAGAAGTCAAACATGTCCTTCAGGGTGAGCCTGGAGTTCCAGTCTGGTTCTTGCTCTTTGGCGAACTTGTAAACGTACCAGAAGAGACCAGGGAACATCTCCATCAGCTTGATGCCAGCTGCATCCGAGGCACTGTGAAGACAAAGCACTGATCACTCAACCCACTATAGTCACAATTCATTCAAGGTTGTTATACTGGTGTAATTAACTCACTAGTGAGCATGGAGGTTGTTCTACTGGTTGTTCACTAGTGAGCATGGAGGTTGTCATGTTGGTGTAATTAACTCACTAGTGAATTAATTACCATGGTGACACGTCTATGCAGCGTGTGTCAAACAGGCGTTGTGGACACTATGTTAGAGTGTAGGTTACCATGGTGACACTATGTTAAAGTGTAGGTTACCATGGTGACACTATGTTAAAGTGTAGGTTACCATGGTGACACGTCTATGCAGCGTGTGTCAAACAGGCGTTGTGGACACTATGTTAAAGTGTAGGTTCTGCTGTAGTAGGAACGGCTGCTACGGCAAGCAGATTTATCTATCGAGCATGGATCGAGTTCCTGTTGCCGTACTAGAGATCTGCCGTTGTAGAGCTTAAAGTCCCTGTTAACTCACTAGTGAGCATGGAGATGGTTGTGTTTAGTGTAATTACCTCACTAGTGAGCATAGAGGTTGTTGTGTTGGTGTAATTAACTCACTAGTAAGCATAGAGATTGTAGTGTTTGTTGTAATTAACTCACTAGTGAGCATAGAGATTGTAGTGTTTGTTGTAATTAACTCACTAGTGAGCATAGAGATTGTTGTGTTTGGTGTAATTAGCCTATTTAAGATTGGTAGAACGTCCAACCTACGACGCCAGTAATGAATGGCTCTGTGGTCGATACATAAGCCTCGCGGCCTACCGCGGTCCTACCCTCTCCTACGACGGCAGAATGCGTTTTTTTGCGTCGTGTTACAACGTGGACGAGAGCTACGCTGTAGAGGAGCGTCACCATGGAAACCAGAGCTACGCTGTAGAGGAGCGTCACCATGGAAACCAGAGCTACGCTGTAGAGGAGCGTCACCATGGAAACCAGAGACGCCAGTAGAAGAGGTGGATCCAGCCGGTGTCGCCTGCTTTCTGAACTATGTTGGGCTTCTGTTGCAACGGCGACGGACCACGCCTACTGCTCTCGTCCTGTCCAAGGCCTAGACACGGAAACTTAAATTCCCGATTAACTCACTAGTGAGCATGGAGGTTGTTGTGTTGGTGTAATTAACTCACTAGTGAGCATGGAGGTTGTTGTGTTGGTGTAATTAACTCACTAGTGAGCATGGAGGTTGTTGTGTTGGTGTAATTAACTCACTAGTGAGCATTCATTCAAGGTTGTTATACTGGTGTAATTAACTCACTAGTGAGCATGGAGGTTGCGTATGAAGCGCAGCAGTCCAAAGGAGTTTTCAACATAGAACTCTCCTTTCTTCTTGTTGTGTCCATCCATCGTCTCAAACACCTTCCTGGTCTTTTCATCAGCATCTCTGAACTGGAATGAGAATCACACTTGTGTGAAGTGAGGGGCTGCCTTTAATGTATTTTAAAAAAAAACTGGATTAGTCTATAGCAGGCAGGACTCAAAAGCATTCACCCAAAAAGGTGAGAACTGAAGGACTCAAATAAACCTTTTGTTTCCATGCGTTGAACTGTCCCTGCTCAGCATACTGGTCTAATGCAGGGATGAGGACCTTCAATGACATGATGAGATTCTTCTCCTCCTCATCCTTGGCCTTGTTCTCGTCTTTTTCAGCCGTTCTGTATTTCTCAACTTCCTTTTCGTTTCCAATCCTTCTCAAGTACTCCACTCTCCTGGGAGGAAAACAGTGAAAACATCGGTCTCTGTGTCAGTGTGCAGACTATAATTTCTGTGTTTTTTGTGCAGTTTCTGCTATTCCCTATTGTATATGATATTCTAAATGGTATGTTTATGTAGCACCTTTATCCAAGACGCTTTACATAGATTGTGCATCATATTCATCCCCTCACACGCTGATGGCAGCAGAAACCATGCAAGGCACCAACTTGCACATCAGGAGCAACTTGGGGTTCAATGTCTTGTTCTGGGGGACCCAGATTTGAACTAGCAACCTTGCAGTATTCAGTGAAAGTACCCTGAGCCACTGCCGCCGCCAGTGATTATAGTTATTACATCTAACATGCACATACAGTATATCTTCCACTACGCGGACCAAAGAAAGTACCAATGGGAAAGATGTGGCTTAGCTGAAAAACTTCACAACTGAAAACCAGCGACAATGAAATCGATTCTTATTCTCTTCATATCATCTATATAAGCCTCAAGGTACAAACTGATTGTATAAATTAACATAATACAATAGAGTTTGGAGCTATTATATATAGTATACAGTGTAACAGAAACCTTTCTATCGTACCATGTGTCTGGCCAAAAGAACGGATGAGACAAGCATTGCTCCGCTGTAGGTCTGGAGGTTGGTTCTCCATCGATCATCCATTCAACCAGATCCTTTGCCAGATTGTCGTCAACATGGCTCAGGTTTGATTTGCCATCGTCAATGTTTCTGTGACAATCAACTTCATTTGCTTTGGTGATGTCCTCCACAAATGGATGGTGTCCTCCAGAAAGGGTGTAATATGTCAACATCCCAGCCACCTTAGGGATGAGTAAGAACATTTTGATCATGGTTCCCATTATTGAAATTGTTGTCACCCACACAGATTAACCAACTAACCTGGATATCAGTGCTTCTTTTATAACCAGCAACAGGCTTCCTCAAAGTCTCCTTTGCCATCCAGAATGATGTTCCTGCAACTCCTGTGTGATGGGTTGATTTTCCTGGTTCAATTCGTCGGCTTATTCCAAAATCTGCCAATCTTGCCTTGCCTTGAATATCTGTGGGGGAAAGTCCGTAGATCAATATGATTAGATTAGGCCAAATTAATTAAACATAGTTGTTTATACCGTAGGTATTTCTGACATTAGCTTGTTTCATTACCAATCAAGACATTTCTAGGCTTTAGGTCCCGGTGGATAATTTTAATATCCTGACGCTGAAGAATTCTTAAGCTATTGAGGAACTGTTTTGCAAGCCGTTTCCTCTCCTCTTCCGAAGGTTTACGTTCTTTATCCGTAATGTATTCTTCCAGTGTGTATTCACACAACTGAAGAGCAAGGTACCCATAGTTGTTCTTCTCTTTAAAGTCAACATATCGTACAAAGGAGGGATCATCAAGCTCTGGGAGACGTAGATAGAGTTTATCATTCGTCAGGTCTTCGTACAGCTTGTTGTTGATTGTAGACATTTTCTTAACTGCCACTTCAGTGCCATCGTCCCTCAACCCCAAGTAGACCTCAACTCCATTACTCCCCACTGCGATGGAGAAGTCTTTACCTTTCCCTAACACGAGATTGTCAACTTTTTTAACTTGGCTGTCATCCATGTTGACAAGCTTCTCTAACTGAGGCCTCCATCTTTTACTGACTTGGTGCCACTGTCGTGGTATTGTTGATGGAGAGTCGTCTGTCTTCCCTTTTCTCTCATTTGATCCCGTTTGACCCTGTAATGATGTAATGGCAGTCATTATACAGTGTACTGATAGACTCACTACTATGTATGTCCAATTGCACAATAACAAACTTCATCAAAATGGGTTAGAAACTCTGTTTAAGTGACTTTGAGCGAGGCCTAAAGCATTGGCAAAAGGCAGGATGGATGGGGCGTTCATGGTGTATGTATTTAAAGGCAGGATGGATGGGGCGTTCATGGTGTATGTATTTAAAGGCAGGATGGATGGGGCGTTCATGGTGTATGTATTTAAAGGCAGGATGGATGGGGCGTTCATGGTGTATGTATTTAAAGGCAGGATGGATGGGGCGTTCATGGTGTATGTATTTAAAGGCAGGATGGATGGGGCGTTCATGGTGTATGTATTTAAAGGCAGGATGGATGGGGCGTTCATGGTGTATGTATTTAAAGGCAGGATGGATGGGGCGTTCATGGTGTATGTATTTAAAGGCAGGATGGATGGGGCGTTCATGGTGTATGTATTTAAAGGCAGGATGGATGGGGCGTTCATGGTGTATGTATTTAAAGGCAGGATGGATGGGGCGTTCATGGTGTATGTATTTAAAGGCAGGATGGATGGGGCGTTCATGGTGTATGTATTTAAAGGCAGGATGGATGGGGCGTTCATGGTGTATGTATTTAAAATCCCAGCAGATAATACAAGCAGACTAAACCTAACCTTAACCCTCGACCATTATGCAAACTGTCACGACTGTTATGGAAAACGGTCGACTGTTACGGAAAACCGTGGCGACAACGGTCACGGTGGAGGATTGCTCTCTCCCCTCCTGGACGATGCACAGACAATATACAATACTAACTCACACTATATTATATTTATTAGAGCCTGAGCAACTTTGCACATACCGTACATGATAAATGACCTATTCTCTCCCTGGCCTAACAGCTCAACAGCACTGCCAACAAAAATTCAACTTTGTATGAAATGAATGTATGAAAATACAGCCCTGTATCATGTTCTGACTTACAAAAAAAGTATTTTGCCACATGACAAACGAAATTAAAGGAGAATTTCACCCCAAAAGTTTTGTTTTTCATCTTCATTTGCAGTTATTCTCTTTTTTTCAGAAAAATGCCATTAAGGAGTGTGAAAACACTCCTTAATGGCTGTTTCCCCTCTCCCAAAATAGGCTTATAATGGGGCTAAGGGGTCAAATGCAAGTTCACCTATATACATCACTCCAAAATGCAAATTTCTGCTATATATTTCTCCCCACCATGTCAGTAGTGTGTTAACACTTACACTTTCACTTTTGGTTCAGCAGTGATTCAGCCGTCTCAAAAGTTGGGGGCGTGGCACATTGTTTATGGCTGAACCACGGCTGAACCAAAAGTGAAAGTGAAAAGTGTGAGTGTTAACACACTACTGACATGGTGGGGAGACAATATATATGCTACGGCCGAACAGAGACGCCTATTGGCTGAAAAGCATCATGTGACTCCTAGTAAGGAGAGATTCTGGTTCCAAACAAACCACTCTGTCCATCCAGATCCATTGACAGCAGATCACATGTTCACTGTTAAATTGGCAAAATTACAGTATTTTAGTTTATGTAGGACTATGTTTGGGACTTGCAGAGCTCTAACCAGCGCGAGACGTGAGATTGAGATCAAAGCGCGTCGCTACTCTCCCTATTTATAGAACTCTAACTTTGCCATACATTTTGACCTGCTTGTCGCAGCCAGTTGTCAGTGACCTCATAGGACTAGGTTTAAAGTGCTTGACCTTCTCTGGTGTTGCTTAGATCTACTCCTGTCCTGCTCTAATAGGTCAATATTTGACTGATGGTTTGATTGATTTGATTTGTTTTTAAAATGTGTATACAGTACATGAAATGATGGATGTCTTGTGAAGAGTGAGGTCTGTACCTGAAACATCCTGTTGTTGAGGTGGTCCACCAACAGTGGTCCTTGGTGCAGGAGGGCCTGTGTGGCAGAAGGGAAGGAAGAGAGAAGGGAAAGACTTTACTGCATTTTCTTACACTCACCCTTTATGCATGCTGTATACATGGAATAAACTATCTAGTAACTATTTACATCCACTCTTTATGCATGCTGTATACATGAAATAAACTATGTAGTATTTACACCCACTCTTTAAGTCACTGTATGCATGGTACCCAAAACGACTAGGTAAATACCTCGAATTTGCATCCTAAATACATTAACATGTCCATCGTCTGCCATCGTTTTCAGATGCACTCAGAGTCTCTGCTGTGTTTAGGATCAGTGTTGGTCAATATTACTTAGGAAAGTAACTTCTTTACTTTACTCGTTACCCCTTAGACAAAGTAATATCATTACTTTACTTATTACTGGAATTGAAGAGTAATATAATCCTTATTACGTTATTGCTTTCCCAAGTTCTCAACTCCCACCTTTGGAAAAGATAGAGATGTACAACATAATCTGTTTAGCAAGCTCTTTTTAGAAATCTTTTTTTAGAACAAAATCCGACATGGTAAATGTCTTTCTTAGATAAAAAATAAAAGGAGCAGAGAGAAGCAATGGGAACATTTTAACCTTGAATCACAAAACAGACCTGCAACTAACAAAACCAGATTTCGAAATTTGTCTCTTTGACTTTTTAAACTTAAAAAAAGTAACTTGGCGTTACTTGCAAAGTAATGCATTACTTATTACCCATTTTGGCAGAGTAATCTCGTTACTTTACTTTTTGGAGCAAAAGTAATAATATTACAGTAATATATAATCTAAAATTAGTTACTGCCCAACACTGATTAGGATACATATTATCCCACACATTTGTTGATGTTCAACAAAGGTTTTTAAAGATACAGAATACAGAATAAAAGTGCACACATTTCTCAGTTATACGAATGCAAGAATTGTTTTACAGACGCACACATGCTTTTGCAATAGACGTTTCGAGAGATATGGCAATATCCGAGTGCAATAGTTTAACAAATCTGTTAGCAGATCTGTGCTGTTGTAGCAACAGGTTTGAGAGGTTGAAAGAAGTGATCTGAAACTGAAAAATGGGTTCATGTAAAATAATAATAATGTATTTTTTTCTTTTGGCAATTTTCACCGGTCACCTACACAAGAGACCTTAAAGCTGAAATGTTATCAAAAGTGTGCATTGCCGATCTCCCAGATCAAGTTGTTGCTTTTTTTCTATTATAACGTTTTATTATTTATTTTATTTTTAAATATATTTTATACCACGATTTTGTAACCCATTTTTTCACCCAGTGCCAATTCCTAATGTGATCCTGGGCTCTACACACCTTCCGCCAACCTGGGGAGGCAGTGGACTGGCCTCATGCTTCCTTCAATGCATGAGGAGTCCAAGCTGCCTTCTTTTCACCTGACAGGGGGGAGTTTCCCTGGTTGGACGTAGCGCGTGGAAGGAACACGTTATTCCAACCAGTTCCAGTCTCCTCCATCAGGCGCCCCGGCTGGCCAGGGGGAGGCAGTTTAGAGCCCAGGATTACTGCATGTGTTTGTGAGGGTATCTACCCTAGGGGACACGTGGAGAACATGTGAGGGTATCTACCCTAGGGGACACGGGGAGAACATGTGAGGGTATCTACCCTAGGGGACACGGGGAGAACATGTGAGGGTATCTACCCTAGGGGACACGGGGAGAACATGTGAGGGTATCTACCCTAGGGGACACGGGGAGAACATACAAACTCCACACAGAAAGGCCCTTTCACCAACCCCGCCTCGGGTATGGGCACTGATGACGTGGAGGAGCAGACACGCCGCCAGCACCCACAGCAGCGCCCCTAGCGCTATTATAACGTTTTAGCAGATTTCCCAGCAGACTTGTGGTGTCATTGGAATCAGATCATAGTCCTCATCTTTTATTGGTTGAACTTATATTAGCTCCATTTGATATTAAACACCTATATTTTGCCATACATGTTGACCTGAATGTCACCTCCAGTTGTGAGTGGTCTCATAGGGCTACCGGTAGGTTTAAAGTGCTTGTCCCTCACTGGTGTTGCTTAGATCCACCCCTATTCTTATAGGTGTGTATACACTACATGGAATTATGGATATCTTGTGAATAGAGTAGGTCTGTACCTGGAACACGAAAGCTGCTTGTGGTCTCTGGTTGATGTAGGACCTCCTGTTGAGGTGGTCCACCAACAGAAGGGCTGTCTGTGGTCTTTAGTTCAGGTGGTCCACCAACAGAAGGGCTGTGTGTGGCCGTTGGCTCAAGTTGTCCTGTGTATCAGGAGTGAGAAGGGAACGACTTTACTGCAGTTTTCTTATTTTCTTACATCCACCCTTTAAAGGGGTATTTCACTTTCAAAAAAAACTTTTGGTCGTTTTATGGTCTACTCAGTCTCATGTGAACACACCAGACAGTTTATTATTTACTCCTTTCAGTATTTAGATATTTGATATTCATTTTAGCGCCTCCAGCTCCTTCCCATAGAAACTTTAACATTATAACATTATAACTTAACACATTTTAACCATGACAGATTATTCGAAAGCAACCAATTTTTTTCCCAGTGACTGATATTGTCCTCGGAATATGTGAGAGGGCCGTGGAATTTCATTTACAGTTTTTACTTATTTTTAAAATATTGTTTTATTCATTTGGGTAGGCCTACCCAAACATGGAGGCGGCTACATTTTCCAAAACAATATTTTAAAAATAAATAAAAACTGTAAATGAAATTCCACTGTCCTCTCACATATTCCGAGGACAATATCAGTCACCAGAAAAAAATATTGGAATATTGGTTGTCTTCGAATAATCTGTCATGGTTAAAATTTTAGAGTTTTAAGTTATAATGGGTTTCTATGGGAAGGAGCAGGAGGTGCTAAAATGAACATCAAATATCTAAATACTGAAAGGAATAACTTATAAACGGTCTGGTGTGTTCACATGAGACTGAGTAGACCATAAAACGACCAAAAGTTACCTCTTTATACCCCTTTAAATCATTGTATGCATGATACCTAACACACCCCAGAGATTATCTAATAATTACATCATCTGCCATTGTTTACAGTTGCACACAGTGCATTTTAACACCAGGGATCGAAAAGCGGGCGACGAGGGTGATGCCTGAATTTCATTGGCTGTTGCTTAACCGTAGAACACTTAACTTAATCTTTGTTGGTACACCAGCACTAAACATGGGTATATTTTACCCGACGTAAACTCTTCAATGATGTAAACTATTCAATAATGTAAACTATTCAATAAAAAAAAAAAACATTTCTCTAAAAACAATAATAATAAAGTGGCACAATTACTATAGTCTGGTTGCCCTTTCGTGCAACCACACTAATAAAAGTGGAAACATTTCTCTGTTTTACGAATGCACAAATTGTTTTTTAAAATGTATGCATGTTTTGCAACAGACGTTCATGTTACGTCTGAGGCACACGTAAGTCCTGTGGGAGGTGCTGAGGGAGTATGGGGTGAGGGAGACCCTGTTGAGGGCTTTCCAATTTCTGTGTCTATGTGCTCAGGAGTAAGTCAGATTCCTTTCCTTGGCGGAGAGGGTCTTGAGGAGCTGAGGGTGACACTGCTTTTTGCGGACAATGTGGTCCTGTTGGCTCCATCAGTCAGACACCTACAAGTCTCACTGGACAGGTTCGATGCCGAGTGTACAGGATAAGGATCAGCGTCTCTAAATCTGAGGCCATGGTTTTCAACAAGAAACGAGTGGACTGTACAGTCCAAGTAGGGAATGAGGCAATACCCCAGGTGAAGGAGTTTAAGTATCTCGGCCGAATGGACAGGGCTGTGAATACAAGCAGCTAAAATTAGTTTTAGGGTGAAAAGTTTGGTCCCGAAGGAGAGACTCTGCTCCTTCACCTGGAAAGGAGCCAGCTGAGGTGGTTCGGGCATCTGGTTAGGATGCCTCTCGAGCGTCTCCCTAGGGAGGTTGTCGAGGCTCATCCGACTGGGAGGAGACCGCAAGGCAGACCAAGGACCAGATGGAGGGATTACATCAACTCTCTGGCCTTGGATCGCCTCGGAATCCCCCAGGAGGAGGTCACTGATGTTTGCTCAGGAACAGGGAAGTCTGGAGCTCTCTGGTGGAGCTGTTGCCCCCGCTACCCAACCTCGGATAAGTGGCCGAAGATGGATGGACACGTGGATGGTGGTATACAAGAACATACTAACCTTCACCCACTAGGAAGTCTATGTCATCAGGTATCAGGTCTGCGTCTAACTCTGTCAGCTTGGTGTGTAAGTTGACAGCCGTGGCGTTTCTCCTCTGTTGTTTTTTCCAAAGGAACAGCATTTGATAAACTCTCACCACGTGGTCCTGTGGATAGTCTGCCTCAATCTGCTGCAGTTGGACCTCACTGATGCCCAGAGATATGCCAACCTGCCTCCATGCTCTTCCGATTCTACTAGCCACCTGCAACAGCTGCTTCTCTGTGACAATGTCCGAGGCTGTGAAAGTGTGAAGGTGAGTTAGGGCACCTTTGACTCTGGAGATTTCTGCATCTCACTGTCAAGCATCTTACTGGTTATTATTATTGGTGTGGTTGCGATAGGCAACCAAACTATTATTGTGCCACTTTATTATTCTCGTTTCTATGGTAACCTTTTTTCCCCATTTCTCCTACAGTTTTTGCCGCATGCACTCAAGCCATATGTCAAATCGATAGGCTTCCTCGGGAGAGGTGCACTTGCATTTTTCACCTAGTTATGATCTACTTTCATTTTTAGCTTCTAGGAGTCTGATTTTTAGATAACAATAGTCTGGTTGCCTCGCAGGTCAGCCAGTCAGTAGGGGGGGAAGACAGACAGACAGACAGACAGACAGACAGACAGACAGACAGACAGACAGACAGACAGACAGACAGACAGACAGACAGACAGACAGACAGACAGACAGACAGACAGACAGACAGACAGACCTGGCTCCAGACGAGGTCTGTTTTTGGAAGGCCCTTCCCCTGATGTATCATCTCTCTGTACTGAGACTGCTCCACCTGTAAGACAGATGGACATTACTGAATAATGTTTCAGGAGGTTGCATGTGGAAGTAAATAACAAGTGAGTGCCAGAGGCCAGGTGCTGTGTGAAAATAGCTCACTCATTTTTGAGATGGGGGACAAAAGTCGAAAAAAAGAGGTTTAGGTTTAGCATTTATGTTATTGTTTACAAATACATTAATTCAAATAATATAGCATAGTTAAAAGTAATACAGTTGTGTATTCTCATGACATTAGTTCCATTATTATTAAAAAAAAAAAGCAGGCGGCTCTGTACTTGTATTTAGCCTGTCCTGAGCAAGTGCTCATAATTTCAAACTTGCAAAAGTGTCTAACACCATCAACAACATAGCTCTGTAAACACTGTCAGGTGTTTTTTTTTTTTTTTTTTAGTTGTAATTTACAGTGTTCTCAAGATGACAGTTTCATAACAAAGACACAAATCTAAAACCTTCATACTTTAAATGAAAAATGCAGTCAAATAAAGTAGACATTACACCCACCCAGCACAATATCTGGCAACGAACGATTCCATTCCCTGAGTTGTGGATACGTGTCGACAATCTCTGGATTTTGGAGAAGTGTAAGGAACTCAGATGAAGCTCCCTCTCCTCTGCTAATCAATGTATCAATTAGTAGAATACAAGCATCTTCTCGCTGTTCTTTATCCATCAGCTTTCTATAAAGTCTATTATCAATAATTCCCTTAGAATGAGCATGCTGTAGGATGTGGAGATCTGAGCTGAGCCACCGGGTCAGTTCTGGCTTGTTGTTCTTCAATATGTTCGCATACGACACCTATAGAAATGAGTAGCAGGTATTATTATTATTATTAGTAGTAGTAGTAGTAGTAGTAGTAGTAGTAGTAATAATGTCAATATGCAACACTAACACTATCTAACATGTCTCTTATTTTGAGTTGTTATTTGCAGTAAATCAACCTGTAGAGTATCTACCTGAGCTGAAGCCATGGTCTTCTCTGGATGAGGCACAGCTGAGACGAGGAAAGAACAAATATAATCATTTCTCACTGGAAGGATCCAACATGGATCATGTTCCAACATACAAAAAAACTTCTCCTGGAGTCATGACTAGGGATGGAGCTAGTTATTATTATTATTATTATTTATTTTTTTATAACGATAACCTTATCGATCAGGTTTATGAAGCTGGGTCCCAGAAGACTATCAAACATTTTCTATTGTTTTCTGGAAAGACAGGAGACGATATATTCTGTACAGAACCGCTATCTTTCACTAGACCCTTCGGATACAATACTTTACTACACAGTTTCTGTGTTACAGAAACTGTGTTAACTGGCTTTAACACTAACTTGCCTGAAAAGTGGGCCAGAATAAGCATTTGATTTAATTCATATTTAGAATTATTTTCAGATGTCCAAAATTTCTGAGAAGATAGAAGGATGATGATAGTCACGGAAGGAGAACCTTCTGAAAGCTTCATGGGAAAAGATGAACACCTTTAAAACGTCCAAAAAATGGTCAAAATTACCTCTCATGCATCCTAGTGTTAAAAATGTACATTTATTTACCCAGACAGTGCTGGTTTGCAGGTATCGACACACTTTCAGACGTGAAGGACCAAAGCTTGTTGAAAACAGGTAATCAATAAGCTGGTTATCGACTATCAAGCTCTATCCCCAGTGACCTAAACCCAACAGCTTCCCCCACGTCAGCCATTTTTAATATATCATGGTTATTTATCAATTGCTTTGACATTTTCATGGCTTGTACCCAGTGCTTAATTTGTAACTCGTGCCGGAGCATTTGCACCACCCGTGCACCGAAAAACATGCGCAGAAAAGTCGATTTTTGGCAGAAAATGATTGTGTGTGTGCGTGTGTGCGTGTGTGCGTGCGAGAGAGAGACGCACTATGGCACACACACTTTGTAAAGAGCCGATCCACAAGCTCAAATGCGTCGCGCAGTGGGCTTGTGCTTAGGTCACATATGTCAAACTCAAGGCCCAGGGGCCAAATCAGGCCTGTGAATGAATTATCTTTGGCCTGCGGGATGATATTGAATTAGTATTAGAACTGGCCCTCTGGTATATTGCACACACCATGATGAGAAATGAATGCGACTAATTGTTTTACTTCCTCAACTAAGTCTCATTTACTTTCTCAATTAACTCATCACTTGGTGGGGATCATAGAAGAACAAGATTTTCCCCGAAAAATAGCAGGTGTTCGCGTCTCATAGCGCGCAACAGAGTGGCGTGCTATGAGACATGAACACAGCTATTTTTCATTAAAACTTAAAACAGGTTTTAATGGAGGCAGTTTAATCTTTACAATTATCTTGCCATTAAGAGACATTGATTTTTGAAGGGAAATTAATGTTTTGCTGTTTGACAGGGACGTCATCGTAAACCTCGACTTCTACCAATTTTTCTATTTTGGCCCACTCTGTATTTGGGTTTGACACCCTTGCTTTAGGTTATTATCGCTGCTCTGTGACCTAATTGGTTGATATATAGCCTAGTATTAGTGGACTATATCTCTGCTTGCAGATTCAATTGTTTATGTAAAATTGTCATTGCTAAGACTTGTATCTCTCTGTCTTTAACATGAGAGACACAACACAGGGCTGTCTCTGCTTTCATTGAGAATAGTTCTACAGTGTTTTTTCAACATGCTCAAAGTTGTTTTGATATAAATAAAAGCATGTGGGTTTCTGAGGCTAGGTTTTAACTTTTGATCAGTCTGTAATACAAAACATTACAGTAGTCCTACCTGTTGTTTCACAGTTTGAGAGTCCACAGATCTGTCCACTAGATGGCGCCCTTTAACCTCCTAAAGAGAACAACAGAGACAGAGCAGACAGATATAATTTACACACATCAGCAGTAGAAACGTGTTAGTGAAATAGAGCTGCTATGGGGTGATGTCACCTACAGGCAGCAGATATCCAAAACCCTAGTTGAGTAACTTATAAACTGTTTCTGGGGGGCTATCTGTTATGTTCACAAAACACATTTTTCAAAGTGAAATATCCCTTCAAGCCATCAAATTAATAACTGTAGGTAGGGACACCTTCTGCACAATAGTGGCTGAAGTGACAAAAGTTTGAGAGTATAGTTTGAAGTATCAAGCTCCGAGACAAGACTAATGATAAGACAGGACCTGTCCCATCACATGACCATATATGGACATAGGCCACTTCCAGAACGTATTGTGGTCTCGCAGTAGGAAAACCGTGGACTAACATCTGCTGTTTTTCTTCCTGTTTTTCACATATTCGGCTCATGAGTTAAACACCAATCGGAACAAGATTAAACAGATGTATTTTCATAAAGTCTTATAACTTATAACTTTTGCTTTGTCATTTTGTCATAAGCCTCTCCCTCAACTGCAGGCTGCAGTTTAGTAGCCTAAATATTCCAGATGTTAAGTTAGGCCCCAACTAAACATCTGGAAAACAATTCCGCAACGCCCGCACTTCTCCGTGAATGTAACAGAAATAAATACAAGAAACCCGCATATAAATTGCGGATCCGACCTGCAGCTCTATCCACGGACCTTAACTCAACATTTATCTACATGTATGCCGTGCATTAGTCCGTGGTGTCTAAAGAAACGTATATTAATCCCCTCGTAGTCCCAAACGCCATTGGATTTCCTCGTTCACACATCGTGTAATACCGTCTGCCACCGCATGCGCCCACACACCGGATACAAGGGATGAGTAGAGTACCGACAGAACGCCTCACACACGGGATTAAAACACCTCATCTAACGACACATAGTGGACCTACAAAGCGCACATTAGATCCTAACGTCGAGGTAACGTCTGTGGCTACAGGGAGAGCACTCGGTTCGATTTCACAAGTACACGTAGAAGTGTACAAGCAGCCTGCCGTTATGTTACAGTGGCTCTCAGTCTCTCTGCGTCCTGACCTGAGCAGCGACAGCGAGCAAACTGTAAACGGCAAAACCGGGAGGGAAAAACCGGGAGGGAGTCCATCGTATCCGACCCGTCCTTCAAACCATGGCATGCCCGACCCATCTGAACACTTAACAATATGGGTGGACCGCGTGGCCACCCTGACGGGATCAAAATACAAAAATACATATAGATCGTGATTCGTGGTAGACTTATATTGTGGAATGCTGTGTGTGACTGGACAGCCAGAGCCATAGAGTATATGACAGAGTCACGCCAACTCCGTTCACTTCATGGGGTCAGTCCAATGGAGGCTCTTCTACATAGACTTCTATTGAGGAATAACAAAAATAAGGGACAAGTCCTGGACCTGAACTAGGCGCAAATGCATGATAACTTAGGCAAAAAGCAGCAGCAGCCCAGATCTTAAAATCACTACAATAGGCTTACAATACATTAAAACAGTTGACATGATGCTGCGCACATGCCCCAAAACAGCTCTTATTTGCGCCGCCCTAGGATGGAAGCAATGCATTTCCAACTCCAGTTTTGTCCCTATTCAGGTGGTCTGGGGACCACCAGTGGTCCCTGAGAGGGTTCCAGGTGGTCCCCCAGCTAGGTTGATTAACCAGATGTAACTCTTGAGAACGTAAAAATGAAACCAAATGGACCCTTGCGGGTCCATTTGGTTTCATTTTTACACTCTCAAGAGTTAAAATATTCATCATCTGAATTAGCCCAATAAGTCTACACAACCAGAACTAGGCTGCGTGAACAGCAGCTCGAGCGCTGACTTTCTGACCCCTCAATGTCGCAACTCTGACACTAGATGGATCTGTATAATAGTATAGCAGGCGTATATGTTTCCTGGTCTTCGGGAGGCATAGCCTACATACCGTACTATCGAGACGAGTAATATAAAGCCTATTAGAAAAAAAAATAAGTCAACAAACAAAACGTTATTAAAACATGTATTGGGCCGTTTTAAAGTTCAGAAGCTATTTAAATCGTTTTAAATGCACCTTCTCCATGTTTGCGCCCGTTGCGGGCTGTACCCTAAAGTTACTTTCGGTTTGAAACACATGTTTTAAGTGTAGTCTACTATACTAAACACATGTCTTATAACATGATATTAGTACAGCAGTTACTATACTAGTAGTGAAGTGGGATAGACAGTAGCAGGCCTATGTTGTTGTTCAGTAAAACATTTAAGATCTATGCATGCCTGATGAAGATATAATGATTTAGTAGGAGCCTCCTTACCTTCTGGCTGCAGCTGAAGTTGGTGAGAGAAGAGACAGAAGCAGTGTTGCCAACTTGGAGCATTTGTCGCTATATTTCACTAATTTCTCCCCCCAGCGCCAAAATTTGTGAAAAACTTCTGGCGGAAAATCTAGTGCTTTTTTACTGGTGAGTTGGGGTGAAATTGGTTGACAGGCCCCAGAGATAAAACCCTTGTTTTTCACCATTTTTCCTCCTATGATAGAGTCCTCCTTCTTTCCTAGTAGAAAGGACCATTGGTAACCAAATGGATCTCTAACTCTTGAGATCGTAAAATGGTTTTATTTTACGCTCTCAAGAGTTAAATTATAGGCCTATTTAACATCTGAAATACGTTGTGCCTAATTTTCAAGAATTGACAAATGAGAATTGCTATTTTGACAAACACTTTGCCAGTTATTGATTGAGAGAGTAGACTTCAACATCAAATCGTGGTCCGTGGCTAAAATGCAGAATAAATAGTGGGCCCTGGTATGAAAATGGTTGAAACCACTGCTCTAGCGCATTCTAGTGCATTTTGGAATTGCCACTAGTGCATTTTGGATTTTGGCAGTTGGCAACACTGGACAAAAGCAGGAAGTGGCAGTTTCATATCTGGGGTCTGTTTCCACAACCACCTGCAGTGTGTCGTCAACAGTGTTGGGAATATTACTTTACCTTGTTAATATATTACTTATTAATTATTACCTTCATTTTAAAGCAATATATTATATTACAATATTACTGTCCGCGCAAGTGTAATATATTAATATTACTATTACATATTGCTTTGAAAAAACTTTTTACAAAATAGGCTAAATATTTAAATATTTAGTGTCACTATTAATCAAATATTGCGTAGACCAGTGCCATACCTACAATAAAGCAAGCACACTTGGCTATCTCTGACCAAATCCATATGAAATCAACTTGAAAAAATGTCACTCCTGAATGAATAATTTGATGACAATTGATAGAAAACAAGTAAATATATAAATGCATCATTTACCATTTGCCACAGACAAATGGTGCGGCATCTGCTCTGTGATTGGCTCAGCCTTCAGCTGTGGACGTGGCCTGTCCGAGATCACCATTTCATCATTGAAAACAGAAAAGTCAGACCTTTAGCTTTATGCATGCCGCGTGTCTGTTGCAACTTCAACAACAACTGATGTTATTGATGCTTATACTTGCCTAATATACAGTAAGCCCTGTAACCGAAAATGGTATGGGTGCGGCTTCATCGCCCGTGGTGCGAAGCCTGTCCCCCACCTGTATAAGTGTATATTTTGTTGACTGTATGACAACAAAAAAGTCACTGACAACTACTTGGAAATAGGATAGGATAGGATAGGATAGGATAGGATAGGATACACATCTTTAAATGATGTTTTACCGTTTTTTAAGTATATAATATTGTTCCCAATACAGATATTTTCCATTATTCATTTATAAAGTCTTTATCAGCCGATAACATCTGTATGGCCAATGTATCTGCCCATCCATATACTACAACTAAAGTCTAAATATATCGACAATTCCATTAAACAAATCAAAACTAGACACTACATGAAAAAAAAAAAAAATCATTCATTTGGCTCCATGCTGAAAATAGTAGATCTACCATTGGTTGTCTTGCAGATCAGCAAAGTGTAAAAAACAGTCACTGTGACGACATCAAACGCACCCAGACAGAGATACTTACAAAATGCATATTTAATCGACTTGATACAGTTTTTGATTTGATTTAGCACAGTATAAAGTAGCAGAGTATAAAAAGCAGAAAGTATGCAAAAATGATTTATAAAAAAAGAGAATAGATTTTCCAAAAGACACAATTGCAGTATATAAAATAAAACCAACATGTTACTGAGCATCATGAAGGAACTGAAACAAAGACACCCAATCAGTAGGGGTGGGCAAAAAAATAAATCAATATGCCAATATATTGTTATTCTTAATGCCATGATATTAATATCATATCAGCAGGTTCAAAATAGTTTCTTTTTCATATTCATGCATTTATTAATTTGTTCATGTCAGAAAGACTGACTGACAGTTATCAGACTACACTGGCGTGTATGATTGAACCTTTCATGGTATATATTGTTTTGAATTGCTTTAAAATGTACCAAAAAGAGAGAAAGAGGTGATCACAGGAGATGCAAAAAAACATATCAAAAACATAAAAATGGTGCTACAAAGATCCAAAAGGGTCTGGAACAGTGAAACAGCAAGGCAACGATCTGAGCACTAAAAAGATAAAAACGAGGAGAGGGAGTATAAAAACAAGGGGCTCCATTTTCGCTACATGCTAAACCCCTTACCCCTTTTTTACTATTTTTAAAAACCTTTGGGAATAGTTCAATTTGCCAAACTATTGACGCGTTGTGAACATTTAGACTGGCCATTTGAACTATTGAAAAATATTTTTTAGTTTAATTGGCAAAGGGGTTTAGCGGTAATGAAAATCTAGGCCAAGGTGTTTTATTGAAAAGTAATAGTGGTCCCTGAGAGGATTCCAGGTGGTCCCCGGTTAAATGATGGACAGTTGGTAACCAAATGGACCCTTATAGATCTGTAACTCTTGCAAGTGCCAGAATGAAACCAACTGGACCCGGTTCCATTTTAATTTCTCAATAGTTAAAAAATATATTTAAATATCTGTATTACTTAATATTCAAGAATCTACACAATTAGAAAATTGTGGACGAAAGAAACTTGAAAATCCTGAGTTCTGGAGAGAAGACCAAACTCAACATCAAATGGTCTGTTGTATTTATGTTGTATTGTGTTTTTAGGCTGCATTTTATTTCTTGTTGTTCTGTTCTTGCTTTGGCAATGTAAACGTATGTTTTCTCATGCCAATAAAGCCATTTGAATTGAATTGAAAATTGAATTGGTCCTCTGTGGCTAAAATGCAGAATAAATAGTGGTACCTCCTAAGGAAATGGTTGAAAACCACTGATAAGGCACACTTTTGATTATATATTTGATACATATAAGGTACACTTTTGATTGTATATATTTGACACATACAGTATAAGGCACACTTTTGATTAATATAATAGTTTTGTTGCATAGAATCACGGAATAGTAATGAAAACGTCAACGTTCCACATTGCTCCATTTTGTCCCTTTCAGAGGACGACTAACCTAAACAGATACAGATGAAGCACCAAAATATCTTCCCTTTTTAGCTGTTCATTCATACAGTGGTCATCTGGTCATCCAGGTGCTGCCTCGGTGCAGCTGCCCATAGACTGGTCCTCAGTGGCTAAAATGCAGAAAATAAAATAAAATAAAATAGTGGGCCCTGGTCTGAAAAAGCTGGAGCATCCCTGAAATAAGACGTTGGTGGCTGAAGGCATTGTGGATGCAAGTGCAGGAGCTGTCATACCTTCTACTGCGCTCAGGAAGAGATGGCACATCTGGGACAGAAGTCAAACATGTCCTTCAGGGCGGGCCTGGAGTTCCAGTCTGGTTCTTGCTCTTTGGCGAACTTGTAAACGTACCAGAAGAGACCAGGGAACATCTCCAACAGCTTGATGCCAGCTGCATCCGAGGCACTGTGAACACAAAGCACTGATCACTCAACTCACTATAGTCACAATTCATTCAAGGTTGTTCTACTGGTCTAATTAACTCACTAGTGAGCATGGAGGTTGTTCTACTGGTTGTTCACTAGTGAGCATGGAGGTTGTCATGTTGGTGTAATTAACTCACTAGTGAGTTAATTACCATGGTGACACGTCTATGCAGTGTGTGTCAAACAGGCGTTGTGGACACTATGTTAAAGCGTACGTTCTGCCGTAGTAGGAACGGCTGCTACGGCAAGCAGATTTATCTATCGAGCACGGATCGAGTTCCTGTTGCCGTACTAGAGATCTGTCGTTGTAGAGCTTAAAGTCCCTGTTAACTCACTAGTGAGCATAGAGATGGGTGTGTTTAGTGTAATTAACTCACTAGTGAGCATGGAGATGGTTGTGTTTAGTGTAATTAACTCACTAGTGAGCATGGAGATGGTTGTGTTTAGTGTAATTAACTCACTAGTGAGCATGGAGATGGTTGTGTTTAGTGTAATTAACTCACTAGTGAGCATGGAGATGGTTGTGTTTAGTGTAATTAACTCACTAGTGAGCATGGAGATGGTTGTGTTTAGTGTAATTAACTCACTAGTGAGCATGGAGATGGTTGTGTTTGGTGTAATTAGCCTATTTAAGATTGGTAGAACGTCCAACCTACGACGCCAGTAATGAATGGCTCTGTGGTCGATACATAAGCCTCGCGGCCTACCGCGGTCCTACCCTCTCCTACGACGGCAGAACGCGGCTTTTGGCGTCGTGTTACAACGTGGACGAGAGCTACGCTGTAGAGGAGCGTCACCATGGAAACCAGAGCTACGCTGTAGAGGAGCGTCACCATGGAAACCAGAGCTACGCTGTAGAGGAGCGTCACCATGGAAACCAGAGCTACGCTGTAGAGGAGCGTCACCATGGAAACCAGAGCTACGCTGTAGAGGAGCGTCACCATGGAAACCAGAGACGCCAGTAGAAGAGGTGGATCCAGCCGGCGTCGCCTGCTTTCTGAACTATGTTGGGCTTCTGTTGCAACGGCGACGGACCACGCCTACTGCTCTCGTCCTGTCCAAGGCCTAGACACGGAAACTTAAATTCCCGATTAACTCACTAGTGAGCATGGAGGTTGTTGTGTTGGTGTAATTAACTCACTAGTGAGCATAGAGGTTGTTGTGTTGGTGTAATTAACTCACTAGTGAGCATAGAGGTTGTTGTGTTGGTGTAATTAACTCACTAGTGAGCATGGAGGTTGTTGTGTTGGTGAAATTAACTCACTAGTGAGCATAGAGGTTGTTGTGTTGGTGTAATTAACTCACTAGTGAGCATGGAGGTTGCGTATGAAGCGCAGCAGTCCAAAGGAGTTTTCAACATAGAACTCTCCTTTCTTCTTGTTGTGTCCATCCATCGTCTCAAACACCTTCCTGGTCTCTTTATCAGCATTTCTGAACTGGAATGAGAATCACACTTGTGTGAAGTGAGGGGCTGCCTTTAATGTATTCTTAAAAAAAAATGGATTAGTCTATAGCAGGCAGGACTCAAAAGCATTCACCCAAAAAGGTGAGAACTGAAGGACTCAAATAAACCTTTTGTTTCCATGCGTTGAACTGTCCCTGGACAGCATACTGGTCTAATGCAGCCATGAGGTCTGGATCAGCCGTTCGGTACTTCTCAACTTCCTTTTCGTTTCCAATCCTTCTCAAGTACTCCACTCTCCTGGGAGGAAAACAGTGAAAACATCGGTCTCTGTGTCAGTGTGCAGACTATAATTTCTGTGTTTTTTGTGCAGTTTCTGCTATTCCCTATTGTATATGATATTCTAAATGGTATGTTTATGTAGCACCTTTATCCAAGGCGCTTTACATAGATTGTGCATCATATTCATCCGCTCACACGCTGATGGCAGCGGAAACCATGCAAGGCACCAACTTGCACATCACCAGCAACTTGGGGTTCAGTGTCTTGCTCTGGGGTAACCGGATTTGAACTAGCAACCTTGCAGTATGCAGCCAAATTACCCCTGAGCCACCTTGCCGCCGCCAGTGATTATAGTCATTACATCTAACATGCACATACAGTATATATCTTCCACTACGCGGACCAAAGAAAGTACCAATGAGAAAGATGTGGCTTAGCTGAAAAACTAATTTCACAACTGAAAACCAGCGACAATGAAATCGATTCTTATTCTCTTCATATCATCTATATAATCCTCAAGGTACAAACTGATGTATAAATTAACATAATACAATAGTGTTTGGAGCTATTTATAGTGTAACAGAAAACGTATAATCGTACCATGTGTCTGGCCAAAAGAACGGATGAGACAAGCATTGCTCTGCTGTAGGTCTGGAGGTTGGTTCTCCATCGATCATCCATTCAACCAGATCCTTAGCTAGATTGTCATCAAGATGCTTCATGTTTGATTTGCCTTCGCTAATGTTCGTGTAATATTCAAGTTCAGTTGCTTTGTTGATGTCCTCCACAAATGGATGGTGTCCTCCAGAAAGGATGTAATATGTCAACATCCCAGCCACCTTAGGGATGAGTAAGAACATTTTGATCATGGTTCCCATTATTGAAATTGTTGTCACCCACACAGATTAACCAACTAACCTGGATATCAGTGCTTCTTTTATAACCAGCATCAGTTTTCTTCAAAGTCTCCTTTGCCATCCAGAATGATGTTCCTGCAACTCCTGTGTGATGGGTTGATTTTCCTGGTTCAATTCGTCGGCTTATTCCAAAATCTGCCAATCTTGCCTTGCCTTGAATATCTGTGGGGGAAAGTCCATAGATCCGATTAGATTAGGCCAAATTAATTAAACATAGTTGTTTATACCGTAGGTATTTCTGACATTAGCTTGTTTCATTACCAATCAAGACATTTCTAGGCTTTAGGTCCCGGTGGATAATTTTAATATCCTGACGCTGAAGAATTCTTAAGCTATTCAGGAACTGTTTTGCAAGCCGTTTCCTCTCCTCTTCCGAAGGTTTACGTTCTTTATCCGTAATGTATTCTTCCAGTGTGTATTCACACAACTGAAGAGCAAGGTACCCATAGTTGTTCTTCTCTTTAAAGTCAACATATCGTACAAAGGAGGGATCATCAAGCTCTGGGAGACGTAGATAGAGTTTATCATTCGTCAGGTCTTCGTACAGCTTGTTGTTGATTGTAGACATTTTCTTAACTGCCACTTCAGTGCCATCGTCCCTCAACCCCAAGTAGACCTCAACTCCATTACTTCCCCCTGCAATGAAGAAGTCTTTACCTTTCCCTAACACAAGATTGTCAACTTTTTTAACTTGGCTGTCATCCATGTTGACAAGCTTCTCTAACTGAGGCCTCCATCTTTTACTGACTTGGTGCCACTGTCGTGGTATTGTTGATGGAGAGTCGTCTGTCTTCCTTTTTCTCTCATTTGATCCCGTTGACCCTGTAATGATGTAATGGCAGTCATTATACAGTGTACTGATACACTCACTACTTATGTCTATGTATGTCCAGTTGCACAATAACAAACTTCATCAAAATGGGTTTAAGTGACTTTGAGCGAGGCCTAAAGCATTGGCAAAAGGCAGGATGGATGGGGCGTTCATGGTGTATGTATTTAAAGGCAGGATGGATGGGGCGTTCATGGTGTATGTATTTAAAGGCAGGATGGATGGGGCGTTCATGGTGTATGTATTTAAAGGCAGGATGGATGGGGCGTTCATGGTGTATGTATTTAAAGGCAGGACGGATGGGGCGTTCATGGTGTATGTATTTAAAGGCAGGATGGATGGGGCGTTCATGGTGTATGTATTTAAAGGCAGGATGGATGGGGCGTTCATGGTGTATGTATTTAAAGGCAGGATGGATGGGGCGTTCATGGTGTATGTATTTAAAGGCAGGATGGATGGGGCGTTCATGGTGTATGTATTTAAAATCCCAGCAGATAATACAAGCAGACTAAACCTAACCTTAACCCTCGACCATTATGCAAACTGTCACGACTGTTATGGAAAACGGTCGACTGTTACGGAAAACCGTGGCGACAACGGTCACGGTGGAGGATTGCTCTCTCCCCTCCTGGACGATGCACAGACAATATACAATACTAACTCACACTATATTATATTTATTAGAGCCTGAACAACTGTACATACTGTACATGATAAATGATGTATTCTCTCCCTGGCCTAACAGCTCAATAGCACTGCCAACAAAAAATCAACTTTGTATGAAATGAATGTATCATGTTCTGACTTACAAAAAAGTATTTTTCCACATGACATAAACGGAATTAAAGGAGAATTTCACCCCAAAAGTTTTGTTTTTCATCTTTATTTGCAGTTATTCTCTTTTTTTTCAGAAAAATGCCATTAAGGAGTGTGAAAACACTCCTTAATGGCTGTTTCCCCTATCCCAAATAGGCTTATAATGGGTTAAATGCAAGTTCACCTATATACATCACTCCAAAATGCAATTTTCTGCTATATATTGTCTCCCCACCATGTCAGTAGTGTGTTAACACTCACACTTTCACTTTTGGTACAGCAGTGATTCAGCTGTCTCAAAAGTTGGGGGCGTGGCACATGGTTTATGGCTGAACCACTGCTGAACCAAAAGTGAAAGTGTGAGTGTTAACACACTGCTGACATGGTGGGGAGACAATATATAGCAGAAAATTGCATTTTGGAGCAATGTATACAGTATATAGGTGAACTTGCATTAGAACCATTAGCCCCATTATAAGCCTATTTTGGAATAGGGGAAACAGCCATTAAGGAGCGTTTTCAGAAACTACACCTGGACCACTTTTTTCTAAAAAAAAAAAAAAAAAAAAAAAAAAAAAACTGCCAATAAAGATAAAAAAAAAAACTTTGGGGGTGAAATTGTCCTTTAACAGGAGAATTGAAATTGAATTCATTTTGGCACATTTGTTTTTGCAATTAATTTTCAGAGGTCGTACTTTTGTCAGGATCACCTCAATTTCGTTTTGCGCACACAAGAGACCGTGGGAAAGCTTTGAACTTTTATTCCACCACCAAACACGCAGTGAAAATAGCAGATCTCCCAAGTCAAGTTTATAGTTTTACTTTAATATTATTATAACATTTTAGCAGATAGCTCCAGTTCCTGTTCTCATTGGTCGGTATTTGGTTAAACACCTATACTGTTCCTAGAGTACTATAATGGAGAGTACTGACACTCCCATTGACTCCAATGCTACGGCTGAACAGAGACTCCTATTGGCTGAAAAGCATCATGTGACTCCTAGTATGGAGGGATTCTGGTTCCAAACAAACAACTCTGTACATCCAGCTCCATTGACAGAAGATCACATGTTCACAGTTAAATTGGCAAAATTACAGTATTTTAGGACATTTTAACACATTAACAGACCTCTGGTCACTCTATTGAATAATTATTTGTTATATAACTGGCTTTAGTTAATGTATACAATAATAAAACAGGCTGTGCTGTGATGCAGTGGTTAACTATGTAGGACTACTGTACAGTATGTTTGGAACTTGCAGAGCTCCAGGCCAGCACGAGACGTGAGATCAAAGCGCGTTGCTACTCTCCCTATTTATAGAAATCTAACTTTGCCATACATTTTGAGTCAGTTGTCAGTGGCCTCATAGGATTAGGTTTAAAGTGCTTGACCTTCTCTGGTGTTGCTTAGATCCACTTCTGCTCTTATAGGTCAATATTTGACTGATGCTTTGATTGATTTGATTTGTTTTTGAAATGTGTATACAGTACATGAAATCATGGATATCTTGTGAAGAGTGGGGTCTGTACCTGAAACATCCTGTTGTTGAGGTGGTCCACCAACAGTGGTCTTTGGTGCAGGGGGGCCTGTGTGGCAGAAGAGAAGGAAAAGACTTTACTGCATTTTCTTACACTCACCCTTTATGCATGCTGCATGCAAGAAATAAACTATCTAGTATTTACACCCACCCTTTATGCATGCTGTATACATGAAATAAACTATCTAGTAACTATTTACACCCACTCTTTATGCATGCTGTATACATGAAATAAACTATGTAGTATTTACACCCACTCTTTAAGTCACTGTATGCATGGTACCCAAAACGACTATGTAAATACCTCGAATTTGCATCCTAAATACATTAACATTTCCATCGTCTGCCATCGTTTTCAGATGCACTCAGAGTCTCTGCTGTGTTTAGGATACATATTATCCCACACATTTGTTGATGTTCAACAAAGGTTTTTAAAGATACAGAATACAGAATAAAAGTGCACACATTTCTCAGTTATACGAATGCAAGAATTGTTTTACAGACGCACACATGCTTTTGCAATAGACGTTTCGAGAGATATGGCAATATCCGAGTGCAATAGTTTAACAAATCTGTTAGCAGATCTGTGCTGTTGTAGCAACAGGTTTGAGAGGTTGAAAGAAGTGATCTGAAACTGAAAAATGGGTTCATGTAAAATAATAATAATGTATTTTTTTCTTTTGGCAATTTTCACGGGTCACCTACAGAAGAGACCTTAAAGCTGAAATGTTATCAAAAGTGTGCATTGCCGATCTCCCAGATCAAGTTGTTGCCTTTTTTCTATTATAACGTTTTATTATTTATTTTTTTTTTAAATATATTTTATCCCACGATTTTGTAACCCATTTTTTCACCCAGTGCCAATTCCTAATGTGATCCTGGGCTCTACACACCCTCCGCCAACCTGGGGAGGCAATGGACTGGCCTCATGCTTCCTTCAATGCATGAGGAGTCCAAGCTGCCTTCTTTTCACCTGACAGGGGGGAGTTTCCCTGGTTGGACGTAGCGCGTGGAAGGAACACGTTATTCCAACCAGTTCCAGACCCCTCCATCAGGCGCCCCGGCTGGCCAGGGGGAGGCAGTTTAGAGCCCAGGATTACAGCATGTTTTTGTGTGGGTATCTACCCTAGGGGACATGGGGAGAACATGTGAGGGTATCTACCCTAGGGGACACGGGGAGAACATGTGAGGGTATCTACCCTAGGGGACACGGGGAGAACATGTGAGGGTATCTACCCTAGGGGACACGGGGAGAACATGCAAACTCCACACAGAAAGGCCCTTTCGCCAACCCCGCCTCAGGTATGGGCACTGATGACGTGGAGGAGCAGACACGCCACCAACACCCACAGCAGCGCCCCTAGCGCTATTATAACGTTTTAGCAGATTTCCCAGCAGACTTGTGGTGTCATTGGAATCAGATCATAGTCCTCATCTTTTATTGGTTGAACTTATATTAGCTCCATTTGATATTAAACACCTATATTTTGCCATACATGTTGACCTGAATATCACCTCCAGTTGTGAGTGGCCCCATAGGACTAGGTTTAAAGTGCTTGTCCCTCACTGGTGTTGCTTAGATCCAGCCCTATTCTTATAGGTGTGTATACACTACATGGAATTATGGATATCTTGAATAGAGTAGGTCTGTACCTGGAACACGAAAGCTGCTTGAGGTCTCTGGTTGATGTAGGACCTCCTGTTGAGGTGGTCCACCAACAGAAGGGCTGTCTGTGGTCTTTAGTTCAGGTGGTCCACCAACAGAAGGGCTGTCTGTGGCCGTTGGCTCAAGTTGTCCTGTGTATCAGGAGTGAGAAGGGAACGACTTTACTGCGGTTTTCTTAATTTCTTACATCCACCCTTTAAAGGGTATTTAAAAAAAAAAAAAAAAAAAAAAAAAAAAAGCTTTTGGTCATTTTATGGTCTACTCAGTCTCATGTGAACACACCAGACAGTTTATTATTTACTCCTTTCAGTATTTAGATATTTGATATTCATTTTAGCGCCTCCAGCTCCGTCCATTAGAAACCCATTATAACTTAACACTCCATTTTAACCATGACAGATTATTCGAAAACAACCATTTTTTTTTTTTTTTTTTCCGGTGACTGATATTGTCCTTGGAATATGTGGAATTTCATTTACAGTTTTTACTTATTTTTAAAATATTGTTTTATTCATTTGGGTAGGCCTACCCAAACATGGAGGCGGCTACATTTTCCAAAACAATATTTTAAAAATAAATAAAAACTGTAAATGAAATTCCACTGTCCTCTCACATATTCCGAGGACAATATCAGTCACCAGAAAAAAATATTGGTTGTTTTCGAATAATCTGTCATGGTTAAAATTTTAGAGTTTTAAGTTATAATGGGTTTCTATGGGAAGGAGCAGGAGGTGCTAAAATGAACATCAAATATCTAAATACTGAAAGGAGTAACTTATAAACGGTCTGGTGTGTTCACATGAGACTGAGTAGACCATAAAACGACCAAAAGTTACCTCTTTATACCCCTTTAAATCATTGTATGCATGATACCTAACACACCCCAGAGATTATCTAATAATTACATCATCTGCCATTGTTTACAGTTGCACACAGTGCATTTTAACACCAGGGATCGAAAAGCGGGCGACGAGGGTGATGCCTGAATTTCATTGGCTGTTGCTTAACCGTAGAACACTTAACTTAATCTTTGTTGGTACATCAGCACTAAACATGGGTATATTTTACCCAACGTAAACTCTTCAATGATGTAAACTATTCAATAATGTAAACTATTCAATAAAAAAAAAAACATTTCTCTAAAAACAATAATAATAAAGTGGCACAATTACTATAGTCTGGTTGCCCTTTCGTGCAACCACACTAATAAAAGTGGAAACATTTCTCTGTTTTACGAATGCACAAATTGTTTTTAAAATGTATGCATGTTTTGCAACAGACGTACATGTTACGTCTGAGGCACACGTAAGTCCTGTGGGAGGTGCTGAGGGAGTATGGGGTGAGGGAGACCCTGTTGAGGGCTTTCCAATTTCTGTGTCTATGTGCTCAGGAGTAAGTCAGATTCCTTTCCTTGGCGGAGAGGGTCTTGAGGAGCTGAGGGTGACACTGCTTTTTGCGGACAATGTGGTCCTGTTGGCTCCATCAGTCAGACACCTACAAGTCTCACTGGACAGGTTCGATGCCGAGTGTACAGGATAAGGATCAGCCTCTCTAAATCTGAGGCCATGGTTTTCAACAAGAAACGAGTGGACTGTACAGTCCAAGTAGGGAATGAGGCATTACCCCAGGTGAAGGAGTTTAACACAAGAATGACTAGGGTAGCAGTTATACCTAAAAGGACTGGAGATTCGCAGCCAATTTGACTGTCCTCACCCTCCTCCCCTGCTACAACTCAAAGAAGGATTTTCACACCAGTCTAATGGGTCATTTACATTTCAATTGTTGTCGCGTGTCGGGTGGGCCTGTCTGTCTCTCTCTCTCTGTCTCTCTCTCAGCACTAAAGCTAACTAAACTTCGTCTTTGTAACTTTTCCACATTTTTAACTGTTTTTATGTGGATCCACAAACAGTCGAAATGACCTCTTAGGCATTCTAGTGTTAAGTATCTCGGCCGAATGGACAGGGCTGTGAATACAAGCAGCTAAAATTAGTTTTCTCTGACGGGTGACTGGCATCTCTCTTAGAGATAGGGTGAAATGTTTGGTCCCGAAGGAGAGACTCTGCTCCTTCACCTGGAAAGGAGCCAGCTGAGGTGGTTCGGGCATCGGGTTAGGATGCCTCTTGAGCGTCTCCCTAGGGAGGTCGTCGAGGCTCATCCGACTGGGAGGAGACCGCAAGGCAGACCAAGGACCAGATGGAGGGATTACATCAACTCTCTGGCCTTGGATCGCCTCGGAATCCCCCAGGAGGAGGTCACTGATGTTTGCTCAGGAACAGGGAAGTCTGGAGCTCTCTGGTGGAGCTGTTGCCCCCGCGACCCAACCTCGGATAAGTGGCCGAAGATGGATGGACACGTGGATGGTGGTATACAAGAACATACTAACCTTCACCCACTAGGAAGTCTATGTCATCAGGTATCAGGTCTGCGTCTAACTCTGTCAGCTTGGTGTGTAAGTTGACAGCCGTGGCGTTTCTCCTCTCTTGTTTTCTCCAAAGGAACAGCATTTGATAAACTCTCACCACGTGGTCCTGTGGATTGTCCTTCTCAATCTGCTGTAGTTTGACCTCACTGATGCCCAGAGATATGCCAATCCTCCTCCATGCTGTTCCGATTCTACTAGCCACCTGCAACAGCTGCTTCTCTGTGACAATGTCCGAGGCTGTGAAAGTGTGAAGGTGAGTTAGGGCACCTTTGACTCTGGAGATTTCTGCAGCTCACTGTCAAGCATCTTACTGGTTATTATTATTGGTGTGGTTGCGATAGGCAACCAAACTATTATTGTGCCACTTTATTATTCTCGTTTCTATGGTAACCTTTTTTCCCCATTTCTCCTACAGTTTTTGCCGCATGCACTCAAGCCATATGTCAAATCGATAGGCTTCCTCGGGAGAGGTGCACTTGCATTTTTCACCTAGTTATGATCTACTTTCATTTTTAGCTTCTAGGAGTCTGATTTTTAGATAACAATAGTCTGGTTGCCTCGCAGGTCAGCCAGTCAGTAGGGGGAGGAAGACAGACAGACAGACAGACAGACAGACAGACAGACAGACAGACAGACAGACAGACAGACAGACAGACAGACAGACAGACAGACAGACAGACAGACAGACAGACAGACAGACAGACCTGGCTCCAGACGAGGTCTGTTTTTGGAAGGCCCTTCCCCTGATGTATCATCTCTCTGTACTGAGACTGCTCCACCTGTAAGACAGATGGACATTACTGAATAATGTTTCAGGAGGTTGCATGTGGAAGTAAATAACAAGTGAGTGCCAGAGGCCAGGTGCTGTGTGAAAATAGCTCACTCATTTTTGAGATGGGGGACAAAAGTCGAAAAAAAGAGGTTTAGGTTTAGCATTTATGTTATTGTTTACAAATACATTAATTCAAATAATATAGCATAGTTAAAAGTAATACAGTTGTGTATTCTCATGACATTAGTTCCATTATTATTAAAAAAGCAGGCGGCTCTGTACTTGTATTTAGCCTGTCCTGAGCAAGTGCTCATAATTTCAAACTTGCAAAAGTGTCTAACACCATCAACAACATAGCTCTGTAAACACTGTCAGGTGTTTTTTTTTTTTTTTTTTAGTTGTAATTTACAGTGTTCTCAAGATGACAGTTTCATAACAAAGACACAAATCTAAAACCTTCATACTTTAAATGAAAAATGCAGTCAAATAAAGTAGACATTACACCCACCCGGCACAATATCTGGCAACGAACGATTCCATTCCCTGAGTTGTGGATACGTGTCGACAATCTCTGGATTTTGGAGAAGTGTAAGGAACTCAGATGAAGCTCCCTCTCCTCTGCTAATCAATGTATCAATTAGTAGAATACAAGCATCTTCTCGCTGTTCTTTATCCATCAGCTTTCTATAAAGTCTATCATCAATAATTCCCTTAGAATGTGCATGCTGTAGGATGTGGAGATCTGAGCTGAGCCACCGGGTCAGTTCTGGCTTGTTGTTCTTCAATATGTTCGCATACGACACCTATAGAAATGAGTAGCAGGTATTATTATTATTATTATTAGTAGTAGTAGTAGTAGTAGTAGTAGTATTAATAATGTCAATATGCAACACTAACACTATCTAACATGTCTCTTATTTTGAGTTGTTATTTGCAGTAAATCAACCTGTAGAGTATCTACCTGAGCTGAAGCCATGGTCTTCTCTGGATGAGGCACAGCTGAGACAAGGAAAGAACAAATATAATCATTTCTCACTGGAAGGATCCAACATGGATCATGTTCCAACATACAAAAAAACTTCTCCTGGAGTCATGACTAGGGATGGAGCTAGTTATTATTATTATTATTATTTATTTTTTTATAACGATAACCTTATCGATCAGGTTTATGAAGCTGGGTCCCAGAAGACTATCAAACATTTTCTATTGTTTTCTGGAAAGACAGGAGACGATATATTCTGTACAGAACCGCTATCTTTCACTAGACCCTTCGGATACAATACTTTACTACACAGTTTCTGTGTTACAGAAACTGTGTTAACTGGCTTTAACACTAACTTGCCTGAAAAGTGGGCCAGAATAAGCATTTGATTTAATTCATATTTAGAATTATTTTCAGATGTCCAAAATTTCTGAGAAGATAGAAGGATGATGATAGTCACGGAAGGAGAACCTTCTGAAAGCTTCATGGGAAAAGATGAACACCTTTAAAACGTCCAAAAAATGGTCAAAATTACCTCTCATGCATCCTAGTGTTAAAAATGTACATTTATTTACCCAGACAGTGCTGGTTTGCAGGTATCGACACACTTTCAGACGTGAAGGACCAAAGCTTGTTGAAAACAGGTAATCAATTAAGCTGGTTATCGACTATCAAGCTCTATCCCCAGTGACCTAAACCCAACAGCTTCCCCCACGTCAGCCATTTTTAATATATCATGGTTATTTATCAATTGCTTTGACATTTTCATGGCTTGTACCCAGTGCTTAATTTGTAACTCGGGAGGTGCCGGAGCGCACCACCCGTGCACCGAAAAACATGCGCAGAAAAGTCGATTTTTGGCAGAAAATGATTGTGTGTGTGCGTGTGTGCGTGTGTGCGTGCGTGCGGGAGAGAGACGCACTATGGCACACAGACTTTGTAAAGAGCCGATCCACAAGCTCAAATGCGTCGCGCAGTGGGCTTGTGCTTAGGTCACATATGTCAAACTCAAGGCCCAGGGGCCAAATCAGGCCTGTGAATGAATTATCTTTGGCCTGCGGGATGATATTGAATTAGTATTAGAACTGGCCCTCTGGTATATTGCACACACCATGATGAGAAATGAATGCGACTAATTGTTTTACTTCCTCAACTAAGTCTCATTTACTTTCTCAATTAACTCATCACTTGGTGGGGATCATAGAACAAGATTTTCCCCGAAAAATAGCAGGTGTTCGCGTGTCATAGCGCGCAACAGAGTGGCGTGCTATGAGACATGAACACAGCTATTTTTCATTAAAGCTTAAAACAGGTTTTAATGGAGGCAGTTTAATCTTTACAATTATCTTGCCATTAAGAGACATTGATTTTTGAAGGGAAATTAATGTTTTGCTGTTTGACAGGGACGTCATCGTAAACCTCGACTTCTACCAATTTTTCTATTTTGGCCCACTCTGTATTTGGGTTTGACACCCTTGCTTTAGGTTATTATCGCTGCTCTGTGACCTAATTGGTTGATATATAGCCTAGTATTAGTGGACTATATCTCTGCTTGCAGATTCAATTGTTTGTAAAATTGTCATTGCTAAGACTTGTATCTCTCTGTCTTTAATAACATGAGAGACACAACACAGGGCTGTCTCTGCTTTCATTGAGAATAGCTCTACAGTGTTTTTTCAACATGCTCAAAGTTGTTTTGATATAAAAATAAAAGCATGTGGGTTTCTGGGGCTAGGTTTTAACTTTTGATCAGTCTGTAATACAAAATATTACAGTAGTCCTACCTGTTGTTTCACAGTTTGAGAGTCCACAGATCTGTCCACTAGATGGCGCCCTTTAACCTCCTAAAGAGAACAACAGAGACAGAGCAGACAGATATAATTTACACACATCAGCAGTAGAAACGTGTTAGTGAAATAGAGCTGCTATGGGGTGATGTCACCTACAGTTCTCAAACCCGACCCAACATTTTATGTTGGGGGGGCAGCTATCTGTGTCTGGTGTGCTATCTGTTATGTTCACAAAACACATTTTTCAAAGTGAAATATCCCTTCAAGCCATCAAATTAATAACTATAGGGTAGGGACCCCTTCTGCGCAATAGTGGCTGAAGTGACAAAAGTTTGATAAAGTATCAAAAGTATCAAGCTCCGAGACAATAAGACAGGACTGGTCCTGTCCCATCACATGACCATATATGGACATAGGCCACTTCCAGACCGTACACAGTCCTGTGGTCTCGCAGTAGGAAACCCGTGGAGTAACATCTGCTGTTTTTATTCCTGTTTTCCACATATTCGGCTCATGAGTTAAACACCAATCGGAACAAGACTAAACAGATGTATTTTCATATGGTCTTATAACTTTTGCTTTGTCATTTTGTCAAAAAGCCTCTACCTCAACTGCAGGCTGCAGTTTAGTAGCCTAAATATTCCAGATGTTAAGTTAGGCCCTAACTAAACATCTGGAAAACAGTTCCACAACGCCCGCACTTCTCCGTGAATGTAACAGAAATAAATACAATAAACGTACATATAAATTGCTGATCCGACCTGCAGCTCTAGCCACGGACCTTAACTCAACATTTATCTACATGTATGCCGTGCATTAATAATCCGTGGTATCTAAAGAAACGTATATTAATCCCCTCGTAGTTCCAAACGCCATTGGATTTCGTCGTTCACACATGGTGTAATACCGTCTGCCACCGCATGCGCCCACACACCGGATACAAGGGATGAGTACCGACAGAACGCCTCACACACGGGATTAAAACACCTCATCTAACGACACATAGTGGACCTACAAAGCGCACATTAGATCCTAACGTCGAGGTAACGTCTGTGGCTACAGGGAGAGCACTCGGTTCGATTTCACAAGTACATGTAGAAGTGTACAAGCAGCCTGCCGTTATGTTACAGTGGCTCTCAGTCTCTCTGCGTCCTGACCTGAGCAGCAACAGCGAGTAAACTGTAAACGGCAAAACCGGGAGGGAAAAACCAGGAGGGAGTCCATCGTATCCGACCCGTCCTTCAAACCACGGCATGCCCGACCCATCTGAACACTTAACAATATGGGTGGACACCCTGACGTGATCAAAAATACAAAAATACATATATATCGTGATTCGTGGTAGACTTATATTGTGGAATGCTGTGTGTGAGACTGGAGAGTCAGAGCCATAGAGTATATAAGACAGAGTCACGCCAACTCCGTTCACTTCATGGGGTCAGTCCAATGGAGGCTCTTCTACATAGACTTCTATTGAGGAATAACAAAAATAAGGGACAAGTCCTGGACCTGAACTAGGCGCAAATGCATGACTGGACCTAGTCCTAGGCAAAAAGCAGCAGCAGCCCAGATGTTAAAATCACTACAATAGGCTTACAATACATTAAAACAGTTGACATGATGCTGCACACATGGCCCAAAACAGCTCTTATTTGCGCCGCCCTAGGATGGAAGCAATGCATCTCCAACTCCAGTTTTGTCCCTATTCAGGTGGTCTGGGGACCACCAGTGGTCCCTGAGAGCAGTGAGAGGATTCCAGGTGGTCCCCAGCTAAGTTGATTAACCAGATGTAACTCTTGAGAACGTAAAAATTAAACCAAATGGACCCTTGCGGGTCCATTTGGTTTCATCTTTACGCTCTCAAGAGTTAAAAATCATCTGAATTAGCCCAGTAAGTCTACACAACCAGAACTAGGCTGCGTGAACAGCAGCTCGAGCGCTGACTTTCTGACCCCTCAATGTCGCAACTCTGACACTAGATGGATCTGTATAATAGTACAGCAGGCGTATATGTTTCCTGGTCTTCGGGAGACATACCGTACGATCGAATAATATAAAGCCTATTAGAAAAAAAAAAAAGTCAACAAACAAAACGTTATTAAAACATGTATTGGGCCGTTTTAAAGTTCAGAAGCTATTTAAATCGTTTTAAATGCACCTTCTCCATGTTTGCGCCCGTTGCGGGCTGTAGCCTAAAGTTACTTTCGGTTTGAAACACATGTTTTAAGTGTAGTGTAGTCAGTAGTCTACTATACTAAACACATGTCAACATGATATTAGCACAGCAGTTACTATACTAGTAGTGAAGTGGGATAGACAGTAGAAGGCCTATGTTGTTGTTATTCAGTAAAACATTTAAGATCTACATGGATGCCTGATGAAGACATAATGTTTTTATTTAGTTTGACTTACCTTCTGGCTGCAGCTGAAGTTGGTGAGAGAAGAGACAGAAGCAGTGTTGCCAACTTGAAGCATTTGTCGCTATATTTCACTAATTTCTCCCCCCAGCGCCAAAATTTGTGGAAAAAACTTCTGGCGGAAAAATCTAGTCCTTTTTTGTTGGGGTGAAATTGGTTGGCAAGCGGCAGATATAAAACCCCCGTTTTTAACTATTTTTCCTCCTATGATAGTAAGAGTACTTCTTTCCTAGTAGAAAGGACCATTGGTAACCAAATGGACCTTTATAGATCTCTAACTCTTGAGTCTTGAGATCGTAAAAGGGTTTTATTTTACGCTCTCAAGAGTTAAATTATAGGCCTATTTAACATCTGAAATACGTTGTGCCTAATTTTCAAGAATTGACAAATGAGAATTGCTATTTTGACCAACATTTTGCCAGTTATTGATTGAGAGAGTAGACTTCAACATCAAATCGTGGTCCGTGGCTAAAATGCAGAATAAATAGTGGGCCCTGGTATGAAAATGGTTGAAACCACTGCTCTAGCGCATTCTAGTGCATTTTGGAATTGCCACTAGTGCATTTTGGATTTTGGCAGTTGGCAACACTGGACAAAAGCAGGAAGTGGCAGTTTCACATCTGGGGTCTGTTTCCACAACAACCTGCAGTGTGTCGTCAACAGTGTTGGGAATATTACTTTACCTTGTTAATATATTACTTATTAATTATTACCTTCATTTTAAAGCAATATATTATATTACAATATTACTGTCCGAGCAAGTGTAATATATTAATATTACTATTACATATTGCTTTGAAAAAACTTTTTACAAAATAGGCTAAATATTTAAATATTTAGTGTCACTATTAATCAAATATTGCATAGGCCAGTGGCATACCTACAATAAAGCAAGCACACTTGGCTATCTGACCAAATCCATATGAAATCAACTTGAAAAAATGTCACTCCTGAATGAATAATTTGATGACAATTGATAGAAAACAAGTAAATATATAAATGCATCCTTTACCATTTGCCACATACATTTTAATACACTATATTAGGTCACACATTGGTGAAGACGTTTCTTGGTAACAATTTAGTTTCCAGGTTTTTATAACTTTCACACACCTGTTATAGTGGAGTTGACAGTGTAGGGACGCGCTGCGGCATCTGCTCTGTGATTGGCTCAGCCTTCAGCTGTGGGTGTGGCCTGTCCGAGATCACCATTTCATCATTGAAAACAGAAAAGTCAGACCTTTAGCTTTATGCATGCTGCGTGTCTGTTGCAACTTCAACATCTGATGTTATTGATGCTTATACTTGCCTAATATACAAGTCCTGTAACCGAAAATGGTATGGGTGCGGCTTCATCGCCTGTGGCACGAAGCCTGTCCCCCACCTAGTGTATATTTTGTTGACTGTATGACAACAAAAACGTCACTGACAACTACCTAGATATAGGATAGGATAGGATAGGATAGGATACACATCCTTAAATGATGTTTTACCGTTTTTTTAAGTATATAATATTGTTCCCAATACAGATGAGATATTTTCCATTATTCATTTATAAAGTCTTTATCAGCCGATAACATCTGTATGGCCAATGTATCTGCCCATCCATATACTACAACTAAAGTCTAAATATATCGACAATTCCATTAAACAAATCAAAACTAGACACTACATGAAAAAAAAAAAAAATCATTCATTTGGCTCCATGCTGAAAATAGTAGATCTACCATTGGTTGTCTTGCAGATCAGCAAAGTGTAAAAAACAGTCACTGTGACGACATCAAACGCACCCAGAGATACTTACAAAATGCATATTTAATCGACTTGATACAGTTTTTGATTTGATTTAGCGCAGTATAAAGTAGCAGAGTATAAAAAGCAGAAAGTATGCAAAAATGATTTATAAAAAAAGAGAATAGATTTTCCAAAAGACACAATTGCAGTATATAAAATAAAACCAACATGTTACTGAGCATCATGAAGGTACTGAAACAAAGACACCCAATCAGTAGGGGTGGGCAAAAAAATAAATCGATATGCCAATATATTGTGATTCTTAATGCCATGATATTAATATCGTATCAGCAGGTTCAAAATAGTTTCTTTTTCATATTCATGCATTTATTAATTTGTTCATGTCAGAAAGACTGACTGACAGTTATCAGACTACACTGGCGTGTATGATTGAACCTTTCATGGTATATATTGTTTTGAATTGCTTTAAAATGTACTAAAAAGAGAGAAAGAGGTGATCACAGGAGATGCAAAAAAACATATCAAAAACATAAAAATGGTGCTACAAAGATCCAAAAGGGTCTGGAACAGTGAAACAGCAAGGTAACGATCCGAGCACTAAAAAGATAAAAACGAGGACAGGGAGTATAAAAACAAGGAGCTCCATTTTTCTTACATGCTAAACACCTTATCCCTTTTTTACTATTTTTAAAAACCTTTGGGAATAGTTCAATTTGCCAAACTATTGACATGTGAACATTTAGACTGGCCATCTGAACTATTGAAAAATATATTTTAGTTTAATTGGCAAAGGGGTTTAGCGGTAATGAAAATCTCGGCCAAGGTGTTTTATTGAAAAGTAATAGTGGTCCCTGAGAGGATTCCAGGTGGTCCCCGGTTAAATGATGGACAGTTGGTAACCAAATGGACCCTTATAGATCTGTAACTCTTGCGAGTGTCAGAATGACACCAACTGGACCCGGTTTCATTTTAAGTTCTCAATAGTTAAAAAATATATTTAAACATCTGAATTACTTAATATTCAAGAATCTACGCAATTAGAAAACTGTGGACGAAAAAAAATGAAAATCCTGAGTTCTGGAGAGAAGACCAAACTCAACATCAAATGGTCTGTTGTATTTCTGTTGTATTGTGTTTTCTTGCTGCATTTTATTTCTTGTTGTTCTGTTCTTGCTTTGGCAATGTAAACATATGTTCTCTCATGTCAATAAAGCCATTTGTGTTGAATTGAAAATTGCATTGGTCCTCTGTGGCTAAAACCCTGGGATGGAAATGGTTGAAAACCACTGATATAAGGCACACTTTTAATTATATATTTGATACATAATAAGGCACACTTTTGATTAATAAAAATAGTTTTGTTGCATAGAATCACAGAATAGTAATGAAAACATCAAACCTTTTGTCCCTTCACGAGGACTAACCTAAACAGATAGATATGAAGAACCATAACATATTTCCTTTTTAGTGGTCATCTGGTCCCCTTCATGGTGTTGGAAGCATTAGGTTTAGCTCAGACCCCCCCCCCCCCCCCCCGTTCTGGGAGGTCCCTGGGACTAAGTATTTTACAGTCAAACACAGATAATTGTGGGGGTCCTTTCCATGAAATATTACTAGCATCTCTGATACTGAAACGCAGATTTTTCAGAAAACCGTCAGCATTTAGAAGGCATATGGTAGAATTTATTTGAAAAAGGGTTAAGACTTGTCTCTGAAGGGTTTGTGGATGCAGGTGCTGGTGCTGATACTGTATACCTTCTGCTGCGCTCAGGAAGTGATCAGAAGTCAAACATGTCCTTCAGGGTAGGCCTGGAGTTCCAGTCTTTGTCTTTGGCGAACTTGTAAACGTACCAGAAGAGACCAGGGAACATCTCCAACAGCTTGATGCCACCTGCATCCTTGCCACTGTGAACACAAAGCACTGATCACTCAACTACAACATTCACACCTATAGTGAGATCACAATTCATTCCATTAAAATCACACGACATTGACGACAACCTACACAATAGGTTGTTGTGTTGTAAACGGGTGTAACTAGTAAGCAGTAATATTACTATTATCTGTAACAAGTAATATAACAAGATCACACCCAAGAAACCGTAATATTAGTGTTACTTCTACTAATATTACTGGTTACTGTCAACAGTATTGCATTGGTGAAGGGAGATGAGCTGATGCCATTTTACTTTGACCTACAACAGTGTGCTGAACAGAAAAATGTTATTATAATAGCAACAGAAAACTGTTATTATAATAACAACAACAGAAAACTGTTATTATTCCAGTCAGACCTACAAAGATGGTGTGACATTGAAACATAGACAAAGATCTTGTGTTTGTCTCCTTATATTAGGATTATAAATAAAGATTTGTAATGTGGTGAGTTTGTCTTGTTGGTGTAATTAACTCACTAGTGAGCATGGAGGTTGTTGTGTTGGTGTAATTAACTCACTAGTGAGCATGGAGGTTGTTGTGTTGGTGTAATTAACTCACTAGTGAGCATGGAGGTTGTTGTGTTGGTGTAATTAACTCACTAGTGAGCATGGAGGTTGTTGTGTTGGTGTAATTAACTCACTAGTGAGCATGGAGGTTGTTGTGTTGGTGTAATTAACTCACTAGTGAGCATGGAGGTTGTGTTGGTGTAATTAACTCACTAGTGAGCATGGAGGTTGTTGTGTTGGTGTAATTAACTCACTAGTGAGCATGGAGGTTGTGTTGGTGTAATTAACTCACTAGTGAGCATGGAGGTTGTTGTGTTGGTGTAATTAACTCACTAGTGAGCATGGAGGTTGTTGTGTTGGTGTAATTAACTCACTAGTGAGCATGGAGGTTGTTGTGTTGGTGTAATTAACTCACTAGTGAGCATGGAGGTTGTGTTGGTGTAATTAACTCACTAGTGAGCATGGAGGTTGTGTTGGTGTAATTAACTCACTAGTGAGCATGGAGGTTGTTGTGTTGGTGTAATTAACTCACTAGTGAGCATGGAGGTTGTTGTGTTGGTGTAATTAACTCACTAGTGAGCATGGAGGTTGTTGTGTTGGTGTAATTAACTCACTAGTGAGCATGGAGGTTGTTGTGTTGGTGTAATTAACTCACTAGTGAGCATGGAGGTTGCGTATGAAGCGCAGCAGTCCAAAGGAGTTTTCAACATAGAACTTCTCTCCTTTCTTCTTGTTGTGTCCATCCATCGTCTCAAACACCTCCCTGGTCTCCTCATCAGCATCTCTGAACTGGAATGAGAATCACACTTGTGTGAAGTGAGGGGCTGCCTTTAATGTATTCTAAAAAAGATGGATTCCATGGATTAGTCTATAAGAGGCAGGAGCCAAAAGTATGTCATAGTATTTCCAACTCCAGCTGGTCCCTTTTCAGGCTGCATAAACAATGTCACCACGCTGACACTAGATGTCACTACTATGACCAGCCAGCCAGCCATGTTTCTATCTAAAGGAGTGCTTTGCACCACTCAAAAACACGTTCTAATCATCGTACATCAATTGGGAATTTAGTTTTTGTGCAGGACAAAACTAGCTGATTTGCCCGTCCACATGTAGTATTACAAGTTGTAAAACTACATGTGGACGGGCAAATCAGCTAGTAACATCGTATGTAAAATTCTACCTTCATTGTCAAAGGGAATTTGCTGTTTGTGTAAGACAAAAATATACACTATAGCTGAATATAGAAGCATCTAGCAGCCCTCGAAAGGAAAGATAAATAAAAAAAAGATGCTTACTTTATTTAGAAATGTACAGCTAAATACATTAAATGCATTTCAAGGGAAAATAAAGAACCGAAGAAATCAAATATGAGAGAAGCAAATAAAGGTGTGGTTTGATTGTTTTGCTTTCTCATATTATTAGTAATATACTAACCTTTTGTTTCCATGCGTTGAACTGTCCCTGCTCAGCATACTGGTCTAATGCAGCCAGGTCTACCTTCAATGACATGATGAGATTCTTCTCCTCCTCATCCTTGGCCTTGTTCTCGTCTTTTTCAGCCGTTCTGTATTTCTCAACTTCCTTTTCGTTTCCAATCCTTCTCAAGTACTCCACTCTCCTGGGAGGAAAACAGTGAAAACATCAGTCTGTATGTGTGTATGGAGACTTCACTTTCTCTTTTCATATGCATTTCTTTTTTATTTTATTTCTGTGCCGTTTCTGACCTATTGTACAGTATGTGTTATTATCTAATCCTGCACATATCTGACACTATGTGGACCAAAGTACCAAAAAATACATCACATCTGAAAACCAGTGAAATAAAGTAGATCTCGATTCTCTTCATATCATCTATATATCATCAAGAGGTACAAAGTCCAATTGATCATAGATATGTATAGTGGAACAGGAACCTTTCTATCGTACTTTGTGTCTGACCAAAAGAACGGATGAGCCACGCATTGCTCCGCTGTAGGTCTGGAGGTTGGTTCTCCATCGATCATCCATTCAACCAGATCCTTAGCTAGATCGTCATCAACATAGCTCAGGTTTGATTTGCCATCGTCAATGTTTCTGTGACATTCATAGTCAGTCTCTTCGTCGTCCAGAAATGGATGGTGTCCTCCAGAAAGGATGTAATATGTCAACATCCCAGCCACCTTAGGGATGAGTAAGTACATTTAGATTATGGTTCTCATTATTGAAATTGTTGTCAACCACACAGATTAAATAACTAACCTGGATATCAGTGCTTCTTTTATAACCAGCAACAGACTTCCTCAAAGTCTCCTTTGCCATCCAGCATGGTGTTCCTAAAACTCGTGTCCCGTGGGTTGTTTTTCCTTGTTCAATGCGTCGGCTTATTCCAAAATCTGCCCATCTTGCCTTGCCTTTATAATCTGCAGGGGAAAGTCCATCAATCAATATAATTGGATTAAATTAAACACAATTGCTTATTCAGTTATTTCTGACATCTGCTTGTTTCCTTACCAATCAAGACATTTTGAGGCTTGATGTCCCGGTGGATAATTTTAATATCTGAATGCTGAAGAATTCTTAAGCCCTTGAGAAACTGATATGCAAGCTGTTTCCTCTCCTCTTCCGAAAGTTCACGTTCTTCATCAGTAATGTAATCTTCGAGTGTGTAGTCACATAACTCAAGAGCTAGGTAGCCATACTCCTCATCCTCTACAAAGTCAACATATCGTACAAACGAAGGATCATTGAGGTCTGGAAGACGTAAAAATTGTTGATCATTCTTCAGGTCTTTGTACAGCTTGTTGTTTTTAGACATTCTCTTAACTGCCACTTCAGTGCCATCGTGTCTCAACCCCAAGTAGACCTCAACTCCATTACTTCCCCCTTTGATGAAGAAGTCACCTTTCCCTAACACGAGATTCCCAACTTTTTTAACTTGGCTGTCATCCATGTTGACAAGCTTCTCTAACTGAGGCCTCCACCTTTTACTGACTTGGTACCATTCTCGTGGTATTGTTGATGGATAGTTGTCAGCGGCGGTAGTTATCTTCCCTTTTCTCTTATTTGATTCTGTCAGCCCTGTAATGATGGAATGGTAGTCATTATATAGTTTATTGATACACTCACTGGACACTTTATTATGTATAACATTGCTATTCAGACCAAAACTGAGCATCAAAATGCGGTATAAACACCATTAAAGTCACTTTGAACAAGGGCTGAAGCATTGGCAAAGGGCCAATTCATGTTGTAGGTGTTTAACATGCTAGCAGATAATCTCAGTAGATCAGCAGTTTCTGAAATAATATATTTATTATTGAGGTTATCTTGTGAAGAGAGTGGGGTCTGTACCTTGTTGAGGTGCGACCTGTTGTTGAGGTGGTCCACCAACAGAAAGGCTGCCTGTGGTCTTTGGTGCAGGTGGGCCTGTGTGGCAGAAGTGAAAAGGGAAAGGCTTTACTACAGTTTTCTCATTTCCTTACATCCACCCTTTATTGTATGCATAATCACCACCTAATGAAACCATCTAGTAATTACACCGTCAACAAATGTTTTGCACTGGAAAATGGACTCGTGTAAAAAAGATGGAAATAATAATAATAATAATTACATGTCTGCAACTGCGATTTTACACATGTGGGTTTTTTTTCTGCAAAATTAAATTGCACACACGTGGATGGTGGTATACAAGAACATACTAACCTTCACCCAGTAGGAAGTCTATGTCATCAGGTATCAGCTCTGCGTCTAACTCTGTCAGCTTGGTGTGTAAGTTGACAGCTGTGGCGTTTCTCCTCTCTTGTTTTCTCCAAAGGAACAGCATTTGATAAACTCTCACCACGTGGTCCTGTGGATAGTCTGACTTAATCCACTGCAGTTGGACCTCACTGATGCCCAGAGATATGCCAACCTGCCTCCACGCTCCTCCGATTCTTTTAGCCACCTGCATCAGCTGCATCTCTGTGACAATGTCCGAGTCTGTGAAAGTGTGAAGGAGAGTTAAGGCACCTTTGACTCTGGAGATTTCTGCATTTCTGGTGCACCTTGTTAAGGTATACTAGAGTAGATATCCATCTACTCTAGTATATCGACAGACAGACAGACAGACAGACAGACAGACAGACAGACAGACAGACAGACCTGGCTCCAGACGAGGTCTCTTTTTGGAAGGCCCTTCCCCTGATGTATCATCTCTCTGTACTGAGACTGCTCCACCTGTAAGACAGATGGACATTACTAAACATACTATTGTTTTACAGTATATCACACAATGTGTTTCAGGAGTTTGCACAGTGTGAGAGCCTGGTGATATTACGAAATGTGAAAATAGCTTGATATGAGGGACAAAAGTGGAAAAGACTTGTGCCACACATGAAGAGGGTTATTGATGTTAAAAAATAAATTCATTACCAAGTGTCTGATACTGAAAATAGGGGAAGGTAAAGGCTTTTACTACAGTGTTCTGTGAAATGCTGCAAGTTGATAACATAAGATGACAATTTCACAACATCGTCACAAATCTAAAGTTGTCATCATTTAAATTAATCATGCAGTCAAACAAAGTAGACATCACACCCACCTGGCACAATATCTGGCAACGAACGATTCCATGCCTCGAGTTGTGGATACGTCTGGATAATCTCTGTTTTTTGGAGAAGTCTGAGGAACTGAGATGAAACTCCCTCTCCTCTGCTAATCATTGTATCAATAAGTTCAATACAAGCATCTTCTGGGTCTGCTGTGTGCTTCAGTCGTATATAAACTCTATCATCAATAATTCGACCAGCATGAGCATGCTGTAGAATGTAGAGATCTGATCTGAGCCACTGGGCCAGCTTTGGCTTGTTGGTCCTCAATATGTCCACAGACGAGGCCTGCAGGGATGAGTAGAAGGCATTATTATTATTAGTATTCCCATTAGGGGTCATGTCTAAGTTCCCTCAGCTCTATGTTCCCTCAGCTCTATGTTCCCTCAGCTCTATGTTCCCTCAGCTCTAAGTTCCCTCAGCTCTATGTTCCCTCAGCTCTATGTTCCCTCAGCTCTATGTTCCCTCATGCTTATGCACATGAAGGCAACTTTAATGTCATGTGGAGTCTTTCCACGACCCTCTGGGGAATCGCAACCCCTTGGGCGTTGCGATTAATTTTTGGGGGTCCCCAGATGATGATTATTATTATTGTATGTCATTTCTCTACCGTTCTGGTGCTCACAGGAACCGGGTGGGGATGTTACCGTAACTAACACCACTCACTTTGTGAAGAGTGTGGGGGTTATTAAATAAGTAAGTTTGCATTAAAAGGCAACTTTTTTTCTTGAATGCTTGTACAGTATATAGGTTCTTAAAAGTACACACACACAAAGAAAAATAATCTTATTTATCAAAATAGGTGATCTACAAGCCCCATCCTCCAGCTATACTCTATGGCTCTGGTTACAGGGAGACACACAGCTATGTCTCTGTAAAACCGTGCTCTACTGATTTTTTTCAATGAGAAAATGGTCACTCGGTTGAGTCAGTGTGCACATGTTTTAATCGGATTAATCAGCAAAATGAATTAACTAATTAACTCGTTATTTTCAACAGCCTATATACCGCACACAATGTAAATGATTTCAAGTATTTATTTGTTTATTTTTACACAATTTTGGTTTCCAGCTCATAAAACCAACCAAAACAGGATTTCAAAAATTAGAATATTTTACAAGACCACTAAAAAGAAAAACAAGAAATGTCGACTATCTGAAAAGTATATTGATGTATGCAGTCTATACTTGGTCTGGGCTACTTCTGAACAAATTATTTCATTCATGAGGCGTGCCATGGAGGTGATCAACCTGTGGCATTGTAGAGGTGTTATGGAAGCCCTTTTTGGTAATACAACCCAAATTCTATGTTGTGTTAAAGTCAGGACAGTTGGCTGGACAGTTAAGCACAGTAATACTATGGTCAGTACAGCAGCTAGTAGTTTTGGCTCTGTGAGCACCCAGGTAGCCAGCCGGTCCGGCCCGGATCCGGCTGAGTTCCGGCAGTGCTGGCTCACTGCTGGCACCGGCTTGCCGCATGTGAACCAGATCTGGGCCAGAACTGGTGTCCGGTTGTCTGCCAGAACCGGCTTGCCGCATGTGAACCAGATCTGGGCCAGAACTGGTGTCCGGTTGTCTGCCAGAACCGGCTTGCCGCATGTGAACCAGATCTGGGCCAGAACTGGTGTCCGGTTGTCTGCCAGAACCGGCTTGCCGCATGTGAACCAGATCTGGTCCAGAACTGGTTTCCAGTTTTATGCCGGCACCGGCCTGCCGCATGTTAACCAGATCTGGGCCAGAACTGGTTTCCAGTTTTATGCCGGCACCGGCCTGCCGCATGTTAACCAGATCTGGGCCAGAACTGGTTTCCAGTTTTATGCCGGCACCGGCCTGCCGCATGTTAACCAGATCTGGGCCAATACTGGTGTCCGGTTGTCTGCCAGAACCGGCTTGCCGCACGTGAACCACATCTGGGCCAGAACTGGTTTCCGGTTTTATGCCGGCCCGGGTTTTGCCGCATGTTAACCGGATCTGGGCCAAAACTGGTGTCCGGTTGTCTGCCAGAACCGGTGTCAGAAAAAATCGGGACCAAGCAAAACGGTACTTTCCTGACATCGGAGAGCGACAGGAGGGGCATCGTTGGATTCAGCGGAAAAAATCCTTTCCGATGACATGTCACTCAGGCACTTTACGCATAGCTTAAAAATCAACCCTTTTACAGCAATTAGCGTACCAATTAAGCACTTCCCGAGGTCGGAGAGCAACGGGAGTAGCACCGTTGGATTCACTGTCGAAAAGCAAGTCAAGAATCGTCCTATCCGTTTTGAGAAAGGGTAAACTCGTTTGGACACATGTTTAAACGTACTTGGCCCCGCCCACAAGCATCAGAGGAGGGAGTAATGCACTTGCATGCATTCAGCTCGTCGAGACGCTCGCGCTAATATGTGCTTCCTCGCACACAGTCGCACCACTCAAAAGTTGGGTTTTTGACTTTGACGGGCTGTAGCTCCGCCCCCAAAGGGGGTGGGGATAAGCTTTAAGACGAACAGTTTGGTGTATGGCACTTGTTTGTGCGACACTTTCTTCATATTGATTTCCACTTTCGGGGAGGTATTTGAGTCGTGAACTCTTACACCATATTGGAGCACACATTGGATTTTGAAAATTCTGAGATTCTCTTATAGGCTTATCGGCCTCTTAGAGAGAAGCACTATGACGCTGACCCCACGGAGTCCGGCTGCCGGAACCGAACCAGCATTGCCGGTTTGGTTCCGGCAGCCGGACTCGGCCCAGTGTGCAAGGGCCGGAACTGGGCTGTCATTCATACCCGTAAGTGGCCAAGTTCCGGCAGCCGGACTCGGGCCAGGTATTTTCTTCCGGCATGCCGGAAGAGGGCCGGCATTGGACCGGACATTTTTGGCTACCTGGGCAGGTGCCAAATTGAGCTGAAGAGGAAAATTAGTATCTCCATGACGCTTGTCAACATACCGAAGCACAGGGTCCTCTAAAAAGATTTCTAGTTTAAAACACATTTTTTTAGTGATATAATATAATATTCTATTTTTTATCCTGTTTTGGTGGGTTTTATGAGCTGGAAGCCAAAATTCTGTAAAATAAATGAAAAATACTTGAAATCATTTACAATGTGTGCACTGAATATATAATTATATTCAGGTTTTGAATGGAATTGGGGAAATAAACCAACTTTTCCATGATTTTTTTAATGGAGCTGGTGCCTTTTCACTGGACGAATTTCAGGCGTAGCCAACCGATCATGCTGGTGCATGCAACGATCGGACCGACCATTGTTTTGTTCAAAATTACTAGCCCTGTTTCAGAGATACTTTCAGGGTTTTTGCACATGTTCCAATTAATGAGACTTATGATCTCTGGGACTTAGGATCTACGACCAGTCCCCACCAATCAGACAGCTTTGCTTGGCCCACTGGATGATGGGAAATTTTGATTTGAGGGTGAGTTTTAGAGGTAATGTTAGTAATTTTACTTGTTTTTTGGCCAAGTAATTTTGGATCAATGGCAGCCCTTATTGGTTACCCTGATTGGTAAACTTCTCCCATTGTGTGCACCGGTTCGGTGGTGTCCACCCAGTATTCCGACCTCCCATAATTCCGACCTCCCATAATTCTGAAAAAAGCCAAAAAATAAGAACTCATATACGTCCGACATCCCGTTTTTCCAACCATCGGAAGAACAGGATTTCGTGATTATGGAAGGTTGGAATTATGGGAGGTCGGAATAATGACATGGTCGGTACCCCTGAAATCCGTCCAGTGGAAAAGGTTCTGGGTGCAAAATTTGTTTGCTATTAAAAGGGTTAATTGTTTTATTGTGTTAGTGTTTCTGTGATTAATTCATCTTAATCTCAATTAATCAGTTATAGTCCCAGCACTACATACACGTTGTATTACATGCTACTATTAAACTTGGTTGAGGGAACATAGAGCTGAGGGAACATAGAGCTGAGGGAACTTAGAGCTGAGGGAACATAGAGCTGAGGGAACTTAGAGCTGAGGGAACATAGACACGGTCCCATTATTATTATTAGTAGTAGTAGTATTACTATTAATAATGTCAATATGCAACACACTGTCTCTTATTTTGAGTTGTTATTTGCAGTAAATCACCCTGTAGAGTATCTACCTGAGCTGAAGCCATGGTCTTCTCTGGATGAGGCACAGCTGAGACGAGGAAAGAACAAATATAATCATTTCTCACTGGAAGGATCCAACATGGATCATGTTCCAACATACAAAAAAACTTCTCCTGGAGTCATGACTAGGGATGGAGCTAGTTATTATTATTATTATTATTATTATTATTATTATTATTATTATTATTTTATAATGATAACCTTATCGATCAGGTTTATGAAGCTGGGTCCCAGAACACTATCAAACATTTTCTATTGTTTTCTGGAAAGACAGGAGACGATATATTCTGTACAGAACAGCTATCTTTCACTAGACCCTTCGGATACAATACTTTACTACACAGTTTCTGTGTTACAGAAACTGTGTTAACTGGCTTTAACACTAACTTGCCTGAAAAGTGGGCCAGAATAAGCATTTGATTTAATTCATATTTAGAATTATTTTCAGATGTCCAAAGTTTCTGAGAAGATAGAAGGATGATGATAGTCACGGAAGGAGAACCTTCTGAAAGCTTCATGGGAAAAGATGAACACCTTTAAAACATCCAAAAAATGGTCAAAATTACCTCTCATGCATCCTAGTGTTAAAGGTAGGGGAAGTGATTTGAAATTCATGGTGTAGTACCAGCCTGGTGCACTAGGGGCCCCCAAAAGTAGCTACACTATGTGAACCTGCTGCTCTCTCCTGATTGGAGGAGAATTGTGGTGACCTGGGGAACTTTTATTAGCTCCTCTGCTAACGTGGGGGAGGGGGAAACTCCATATGTGGTTTCCACACCTTATAATAGAGCATTTTAACAGAAAAAAATTTTTTTTGGGTGATATCTGACAAAAGTGAAATCACTTCCCCTACCTTTAAAAATGTACATTTATTTACCCAGACAGTGCTGGTTTGCAGGTATCGACACACTTTCAGACGTGAAGGACCAAAGCTTGTTGAAAACAGGTAATCAATAAGCTGGTTATCGACTATCAAGCTCTATCCCCAGTGACCTAAACCCAACAGCTTCCCCCACGTCAGCCATTTTAATATATCATGGTTATTTATCAATTGCTTTGACATTTTCATGGCTTGTACCCAGTGCTTAATTTGTAACTCGTGCTTAATTTGTAACTCATGCTTAATTTGTAACTCGGGAGGTGCCAGAGCGCACCACCCGTGCACCGAAAAACATGCGCAGAAAAGTCGATTTTTGGCAGAAAATGATTGTGTGTGTGCGTGCGTGCGTGTGTGCGTGCGAGAGAGAGACGCACTATGGCACACACACTTTGTAAAGAGCCGATCCACAAGCTCAAATGCGTCACGCAGTGGGCTTGTGTTTCCAGAGAATCGAGACCACAAAATGTAGGGGTCCGGCCACTTCCTGGGTACCTTTTAATCATTATTATAGCGATCATATTCCACCGTGCCTCGCGAGGGAGGGGGAGACGGTCAGCCGGTGGGAGCAGCAGCAGCCCAGCTAGCAACGTGCAAGAACTGTGAACTGTGTGAGCCTGAGAGTGAGCTGCGAGCGACCAAATCCCTCCCCGACGCGACTTTTCAGATGCCACCCGAAATAAAGCAGCGGGGTTGGGAAGGAGCGCTTGTTTTATCTGCCGGCTACTACTAGTAGGGCGGGGCGAAGGAAGTTTTACTGAGGTTATGGTTAGGGTTAGGTTAGGTTTAGGCATAGCCTAGTTTTACTGGGGTTATGTTTAGGGTTAGAGTTAGGTCAGGGTTAGAGTTAGACGGTGCTTTATGCGGTAACTAACCCTAAACATAACCTCAGTAAAACTATGCTTCGCCCCGCCCTACTAGTAGTAGCCGGCAGATAAAACAAGCGCTCCTTCCCAACCCCGCTGCTTTATTTCGGGTGGCATCTGAAAAGTCGCCTCCCCGACTCTCGATAAACATCCCATAGCTGGGAAGGCTCAGCCTCAGCCAATAGAGTGGTATCCTATAGCAAGGCCCAGGGGCCAAATCAAGCCCGTGAATGAATTATCTTTGGCCTGCGGGATGATATTGAATTAACATTTACTTTCTCAATTAACTCATCACTTGGTGGGGATCATAGAAGAACAAGATTTTCCCCGAAAAATAGCAGGTGTTCGCGTCTCATAGCGTGCGACAGAGTGGCGCGCTATGAGACGTGAACACCTGCTATTTTCATTAAAACTTAAAACAGGTTTTAATGCAGGCAGTTTCATCTTTACAATTATCTTGCCATTAATTGACATTGATTTTTGAAGGGGAAATTACTTTTTTGCTGTTTGACAGGGACGTCATGGTAAACCTCGACTTCTACCAATTTTTCTATTTTGGCCCACTCTGTATTTGGGTTTGACACCCTTGCTTTAGGTTCTTATCGCTGCTCTGTGACCGAATTTGTTGATATATAGTGGACTATATCTCTGCTTGCAGATTCAATTGTTTATGTAAAATTGTCATTGCTAAGACTTGTATCTCTCTGTCTTTAACATGAGAGACACAACACAGGGCTGTCTCTGCTTTCATTGAGAATAGTTCTACAGTGTTTTTTCAACATGCTCAAAGTTGTTTTGATATAAATAAAAGCATGTGGGTTTCTGAGGCTAGGTTTTAACTTTTGATCAGTCTGTAATACAAAACATTACAGTAGTCCTACCTGTTGTTTCACAGTTTGAGAGTCCACAGATCTGTCCACTAGATGGCGCCCTTTAACCTCCTAAAGAGAACAACAGAGACAGAGCAGACAGATATAATTTACACACATCAGCAGTAGAAACGTGTTAGTGAAATAGAGCTGCTATGGGGTGATGTCACCTACAGTTCTCAAACCCGACCCAACATTTTATGTAGGGGGGGTGGGGGCAGCTATCTGTGTCTGGTGTGCTATCTGTTATGTTCACAAAACACATTTTTCAAAGTGAAATATCCCTTCAAGACATCAAATTAATAACTGTAGGGTAGGCACACCTTCTGCACAATAGTGGCTGAAGTGACAAAAGTTTGATAAAGTATCAAAAGTATCCGAGACAATAAGACAGGACTGGTCCTGTCCCATCACATGACCATATATGGACATAGGCCACTTCCAGACCGTACACAGTCCTGTGGTCTCGCAGTAGGAAACCCGTGGACTAACATCTGCTGTTTTTATTCCTGTTTTTCACATAGGCTCATGAGTTAAATACCAATCGGAACAAGATTAAACAGATGTATTTTCATAAAGTCTTATAACTTATAACTTTTGCTTTGTCATTTTGTCATAAGCCTCTCCCTCAACTGCAGGCTGCAGTTTAGTAGCCTAAATATTCCAGATGTTAAGTTAGGCCCTAACTAAACATCTGGAAAACAGTTCCACAACGCCCGCACTTCTCCGTGAATGTAACAGAAATGAATACAATAAACGTACATATAAATTGCTGATCCGACCTGCAGCTCTATCCACGGACCTTAACTCAACATTTATCTACATGTATGCCGTGCATTAGTCCGTGGTGTCTAAAGAAACGTATATTAATCCCCTCGTAGTCCCAAACGCCATTGGATTTCCTCGTTCACACATGGTGTAATACCGTCTGCCACCGCATGCGCCCACACACCGGATACAAGGGATGAGTACCGACAGAACGCCTCACACACGGGATTAAAACACCTCATCTAACGACACATAGTGGACCTACAAAGCGCACATTAGATCCTAACGTCGAGGTAACGTCTGTGGCTACAGGGAGAGCACTCGGTTCGATTTCACAAGTACATGTAGAAGTGTACAAGCAGCCTGCCGTTATGTTACAGTGGCTCTCAGTCCCTCTGCATCCTGACCTGAGCAGCGACAGCGAGCAAACTGTAAACGGCAAAACCGGGAGGGAAAAACCGAGAGGGAGTCCATCGTATCCGACCCGTCCTTCAAACCATGGCATGCCCGACCCATCTGAACACTTAACAATATGGGTGGACCGCGTGGCCACCCTGACGGGATCAAAATACAAAAATACATATATATCGTGATTCTTGGAGTATTGTGGAATGCTGTGTGTGAGACTGCACTGGAGAGTCATAGAGTATATATAAGACAGAGTCACGCCAACTCCGTTCACTTCATGGGGTCAGTCCAATGGAGGCTCTTCTACGTAGACAATAACAAAAATAAGGGACAAGTCCTGGACCTGAACTAGGCGCAAATGCATAACTGGACTTAGGCAAAAAGCCGCAGCAGCCCAGATGTTAAATCGAAAGTTACGAATGTAACTACGGTTCTATGAATCCCGAATGACCGCCAGAGGGCGGTGCTTTAAGCACTGAATAGTCCTTCGCGTATGCGCAAGAGTCGAGCATCTTATGCCAACAATGTCAATCTTTGACCCCATGACGACCCGGAAGAGTCTATATCTTCCGGCGGTCGACATGGGCTCAGTCTCTACAGAATCTTCTCGCGCCAACACGAGGATTCCGAGTGACGGAGTGCTCTGGCGGTCATTCGGGATTCATAGAACCGTAGTTACATTCGTAACTTTCGTTCTATATCATCCCTCCTGACCGCCAGAGGGCGGTGCTTTAAGCACTGAATGACTTATACCAGCAAAGTCACGAGGAATCCTGATTACATACCTCATCGAGTAGAATCAGAGGATTCGGGGAAAAGTACCACATCCAACGGGTGAGGAGTGGCAACATTCACCCTATAATATCTTGAAAATGTGCCCGCCGAAGCCCATGAGGCAGCGGCACAAATGTCCTCCAAGGGCACCCCTCTCATGGCAGCCCATGACGTGGAAATGCTCCTCGTGGAGTGGCAACGCACACCAGACGGTACGGGACGGTCACCGGCCGTGTAGGCTTGGCAGATCGTGTCCACAATCCAGTGGGACAGGCGCTGCTTGGAAAGAGCACGGCCTTTGTTCACACCGCCATAGCAAAGGAAAAGCTGCTCCGCCCGCCGAATGCGTGCAGTAGCCCCAATGTAGGCTTCCAGTGCCCGGACTGGACACAACAGCTCCAATTCACCGGTCCGCTCACCTGGCGGAGGGACAAACCGGGCCAGTCTGATGGGCTGGTTGAGGTGAGCCTGCGACAGCACCTTCGGGAGAAACGCTATGTTCGGCCACAGCGTAACCCCAGAACCGTCCGCATTCCACCTCAGACAAGAGTCGCTAACCGAGAGAGCGTGCAGCTCACTGACACGCTTTGCCGACGTAATAGCAAGCAGAAAGGATGTCTTGCATGACACCCATTTCAGCTCCGCTTGTGCTATAGGTTCAAAAGGAGGCCTTCCCAAGGCATCCAGCACCAAGGTCAGGTCCCACGCTGGAGCCCTTGGGGTCCTAGGGGGATGCAACTTCAGAGCCCCCCTCAGAAAAAGGGATACCAGATGGTGGCTCCCCACTGTGTGGCCATCAACCCTAACGTGATGACAAGATATCGCCGCCACGTAGACCTTCAAGGTAGAGTGAGACCGGCCTTCGCCCAAGAGTGATTGCAGGAACTCCAGGACCACCGGTACAGCGCAGTGCACCGGATCCTCGCCCCGAGTCCCACACCAATTAGAGAACAACTTCCACCGGTTGTCGTACTGAAGCCTGGTGGATGGTGCCCTGGCATTCAGGAGCGTGTGCCTCACAGGGCTGCTCAACAGCGGCTCCGGCCCTGGAGCAGCCAGACGCACAGCTGAAGACGTCGTGGGTCCGGGTGCCAGATCTGACCCCCCAACTGCGATAGCAGATCCCTCCTGTCTGGGAGGCGCCAAGGCGTTCCGTGGCAGAGGCTGTGGAGCAGGGGGAACCACGTCCTCCCCGGCCAGAACGGGGCCACCAAGAGAACGGTGTGACCCTCCTGAACAACCCTCTGAAGGACCAAACGTATCAGAGGAAGCGGGGGAAAAGCGTAAAGCAGCCCCTGTGGCCAGGGATGTGCCAGAGCATCCTGACCCAGAGGGCTGGAGGTCTCCATCAGAGAAAACCACAGAGGGCAGTGGGTTGTCTCCTCCGAGGCGAAGAGGTCCACCCTCGCCCGCCCGAAGCGGGTCCAAACAGTGCGCACAACCTCCGGATGGAGGCGCCACTCCCCTGACGGGGGCTTCTGACGGGAGAGGAAGTCCGCCAGGTGGTTCTGCTCCCCTGGGATGTGCATCGCCCGTAGGCTGGTCAGATAGGGGGCTGCCCACATCAGCAGATCCGTGGATACCCGCAGGAGCCGAGCGGACCGGGTGCCGCCCTGGTGGTTTATATGGTACACAGTCGAAGTGTTGTCCGACCGGACAAGCACGTGTCTGCCTCTCAGATACGGCAGAAAGTGTTGCAGAGCCATGTGCACTGCACGCAGCTCCAGCACATTGATGTGGCCCGAGCGATCTTCCGCCGACCACCAGCCGCGCGCCGTCCTGCTCTGCCACACTGCGCCCCAGCCCATGGGGCAAGCGTCGGTGGTAACAACCTCCCTGCGAGAGGGAATCGAGCCCATAGGAACACCCCGCGACAGGTATGCCCTGTCCCTCCACGGGGCCAGAGCAAGTAGACACTGTTGTGACACTGCTATCCTCCTGTGTCTGTGCCACTTGGGATCCAGATGAAAGCTGTTCAGCCACCTCTGCAGCGGGCGCAGCCGTAACAAACCCAGCGGAACCACCGCAGCAACAGACGTGAGTTTGCCCACGAGACGGAGGAACATGAGAAGCGGCAGGCGACCGCCTCTCCGAAACATGGAAAGCAGCTCCAAAATGTCGTCCACCCGGCGGGGGGACGGACGAGCCGTCATTGTTACAGTGTGTAAAGACAGACCGATAAACGTTGTGGATTGAGATGGAAGTAGGCAACTTTTTTCCATATTTACCTTGAAGCCCAGCCGGGCAGCGTGGGACAGGAGACACGCCGTGTGCTCGGCCACCTGCGCCTGGGACGCCGCACAGATCAGCCAGTCGTCCAAATATGGTAGAATCTTGGCGCCCTGGGACTGGAGAGGTGCCAGCGCCGCTGCAACACATCGGGTGAACACTCTCGGGGAGAGAGAGAGTCCGAACGGTAGAACCCTGAACTGCCAGTGGCGGCCTCGATAGGCGAACCGCAGAAACTGGCGGTGTTGCTGAGCAATGGGGACATGGAAGTAGGCATCCTTCAGGTCCACCGATGTGAACCATTCCCCGCGGACGATTGACTGCAGCACATCTGTTGTGGTCAGCATGCGAAATGGAAGGACCTTCATGAACTTGTTCAGGTCCCGCAGGTCGAGGACGGGACGGAACCCGCCGGTCTTTTTTTCCACTAGGAAGTATGTCGAGTAGAACCCCCCTGGGTGTTCCCGGGGATCTACCGCTTCGATGGCACCCTTGTCCAGAAGAGTGGAAAGCTCCTGGTCCAGGGCAAGGGCTTTTGCCGGGTCGCCTATGATGGTCATTTTGACCCGGCCGGCTGAGGGGGGCCGGCGTCGGAACTGAAGCCTGTACCCGTGGGTTAAGGTGGCAACCACCCACGTGTCCGAGACTTGAGCAGCCCAGTACCTGAGCTGCTCCGGTGTAAAGTATCCGACGGCCGGCCCCGTGGCTTCAGCGCCTATCCCCCTGGCCCCTTGGGGCCCTGGGTCGGGGTGCGCCAGAGTCCGGGGCTCGAAATTGCCTAGAGTGGCCGAAGTCACGGGCCTGTCTCTGTGAACGCGAGCTGCGCTGAGAAGAGTGCTGGCCCCTAGCGGGAGCCCGTGAAGACGGGCGAGTCTGAGAGGTGGGCTGGGTTGGGGGCCTGCCCCTGCCGGAATAAGACCTCCCAGCGGGAGGCACACGCTGTCGCCGCAAACATGACAGCTGCTCCCTGCTCTCCCTAGCCTGAATTGTGCGGTCCAGCGCCTCCTGTGCCGCCGAGCCGAATATTGCCCCCGGCACCACAGGGAGAGCACGGAGGGTCTTCCTGGTCTTATCAGTCAGGTTAGCCTGCGATAACCAGACTTGTCGGCGAGTTTGCACCAGGGTGGACATCATCCGGCCAAGCTCTCGAGCTACAAGGCCGAACGCCTCCAGTGACGCGTCGCAGAGAGCATTAGAGTCTGCAGACTCTGCACTGGCATCATCCGCCTGCAAGGACGACGAGAGGGCCAGCATGAGGTGTGACAGGGAGTTACAGATCCTCCCAGCACGAGCCCCCGCCTCATACGCCTTCACCAGAAGGCCGTCTGTGGTCTTACACTGACTTCGGGGGCACCTGGTATCCTCCCGTAGGGCCTCATCAGGATCCACAACCAGGGATGCGATGCAGGGTTCCACAGGCGGCATGCCATGCAGCCCGACAGCTGCTGCGTTGTCCATGGCTGCCAGCGTGCGCCCGTCTGCTGAGAGACGAGAACAGGCCTTCGAGTCCCTCCAGCAGGTGTGTAGCTCCTTCATGAAGTCCTCCGACTGAGGAACCGTAAAGCTATTGGGGGCTGCCTGTCGCTTGAAAAAGCGGCTTGATGGGCCCGGTGCCACCTTATGTGGCCCAGCCAGGCCCTGGCGCTCCAGAGCCATATACAGAACATCTCGCAGTACACTGTCCCCAGGCTCCGACCAACCAGTTCGAGATGAGGAGTAGGAGCCGGCCTCCGAGGCACGCTCTGCCCCATCTCCCTCCGTATCACGGAAGTGAGTGGCTGATGCAGCCAAAGACACTGCGTCCTGGTCGCGATCCGAATCCTCACGGTCGCGATCCGAGTCCTCGTGGCCACGATCCTCATCTGCACGGCCACGAACCGGACCCTCAGCTGCCAGCTGCGGCATCTGAAGAGCAGGCGCCTCTGTGTCCTGCAATGGCACCGCGGACGGGCGCGCCATAAGCAGCGCCCTCATCTGGGCTAGTTCAGCTGTCAGCTGATCAACTTTTGATGACAGCTCACGGTCAGGCCCCGCCTTTTTCTTAGGAGCACTGGCTGAAGCGGCAGAATTGGTCGACCGGCGCTTCGCAGCTTTGGCCTTGCTTTGAGGGGGCGTGCCCGATGGGGGGAGCTCACCCTCAGCAGTCGTCAGCTGTGCTAGCCTAGCTAGTCTCACACTGTGAGGCATGATACCACAGTTCATGCACGGGTCGTCTCCGAGTGCCTCCTGCAGATGTTGAGGACCAAGGCACCCAGGACAGAGGTCATGGCCGTCCTCTGGATCTAGGCGAGCTCGGCAGGAAGTGCAATGGTGATGCTGTGAGTCATCCATTGCCGCTGGGTTGGAGCCGTACGCCGGAGGGAGGTAGCGCGGACGCTGCCTATGCCAGCGGAGGCTACTGCTAGATGTGCAGTGGACCACTGAAGTTGCAGGGAGGGGACGCGAACGTCGCCTATGCAAGCAAAAGGGTCTTGTAGCAATAAGAATAATAGACTAGTACTAATAGGACTAGTGTTCTATTATTACTGCCAGTGGAGGCTACTCTTAGCTGTGCTGTGGACCACTAAGCTGCAGGGAGGGGACGCGAACGTCGCCTATACAGGCAGAAAGGGTCTTGTAATAATATGAAGGAAAAAAAAAGAATAGAGCTAGTAATAATAGAAGCTAATAATAACCTGAGACTAGTACTCACGGTATTAGTAGTAGCCAACAGTCAATAATAGAGGTCAACAAGGAAAATTACAGCACTCTATGACATATTAGACAGCTATTCCAAAAAGGATATTTACAGAAAAGCCGAAGGAGCCAAATACTATAATTTATAATGGCCCAAAATATCAATTCAGTTCGAATTCAATTTCAGCTCAAGGCAACTGCTATGGTTATAGCTGGATGTCAAGGAGACGTACGAACGTAATGGAAAGATATATAATTATATCGCCGTCTCCAACTGCGTCTGCGTGACGATCGGGGCTATTATAATGCCCACCGATACGCAACACTGGTGAGTTATTACACCACCGGGCCGACAGCTAATCGGCGCTACTGTTGTGAATATCCAAACAGAACAGAAAGACTGTCGTAATAGTAGCAAGGCTAAGCCTACTAATCGGTTAGGTTGTCGTGCACCACGCGGGTCAACAACAACACACGCTAGTAGCCACTATGCTAATAGCGTATGCGCTAGGTGCTAGGAGCGGGCTGCGCGAACGCACGCCTTCACTAGCACCAAAGCACAGCGTACGAGTGGAACAAAGGCAGCCCCAACGACACAACAAATAAGTAGCGGAGTTGACACGGAACGCTATGGTTACCGTTTGCAACCAAGGAAGCAGGGAAGCTGCGCGCACGCAGCCTTTACTCTCAGTGGCTGATAATATGGCTTACCTTTGTTCCTGTAAGTCGCAGTTTCTAGAGGGCGAATGTCCGCTTCTCCGACCTACGGTCGCGAAACTACCGGCGACTTAATTATAGATAGATGATGATAATAATAGATTAATCGATATGAATAATGCAACTATGTGCAGCTCTTGCTTCAAGCAACTTGCGCGCGAGAAGAAAACAGAGACTGAGCCCATGTCGACCGCCGGAAGATATAGACTCTTCCGGGTCGTCATGGGGTCAAAGATTGACATTGTTGGCATAAGATGCTCGACTCTTGCGCATACGCGAAGGACTATTCAGTGCTTAAAGCACCGCCCTCTGGCGGTCAGGAGGGATGATATAGAACACTACAATAGGCTTACAATACTTTAAAACATGCCCCAAAACAGCTCTTATTGGCGCCGCCCTAGGTTGAAAGGCAGCAATGCATTTCCAACTCCAGTTTTGTCTCTATTCAGGGCTGCGTGAACAGCAGCTCGAGCGCTCACTTTCTGACCCCTTGTTACCTTTTCCTCTGCAGCTTCGACCCGTGGTTGACAGCTCTGGAAAATGGCCCGTTAATGTGGTAACTTCAATGTAACTGTCCAACAACTTCCTTGGTAGAGACTGGGATTTGTTTATTAACATTCAGCAGGTGAAAACGAAACAGCACTTTAACATCAATGTTGTCTGATTTGTTCTTTCTTCTCTTTAGTAGTTTTTGTTATTGTCCTTTTTATGCCGCTACGATCTGCATTGTTCACATAACTAGCACAGTTCACATTTCTCTCATTCTGCCGGTTACAACCACTACAGCGCGCGGCCACTGCACGTTCATGACACGTCATCACGTTGTCTCACAGACCCCCCTCCCTTAAAGGGCCATGCCTCGCATATAACACCCTCAATGTCGTACCCCTGACACTAGATGGATCTGTAAGTATCCTGCCAGGCGTATGTTTCCTGGTCTTCGGGAGGCAGACATACATACCGTACTATCGAGAGTAATATAAAGCCTATTAGAAAAATAAGTAATCAAACAAAACTTTATTAAAGCATGTATTGGGCCGTTTTAAAGTTCAGAAGCTATTTAAATCGTTTTAAATGCACGTTCTTTGTTTGCGCCTGTTGCGGGCTGTAGCCTAAAGTTACAAACACATGTTTTAAGTGTAGTCTACTATACTAATACTAAACACATGTATTAAACATGATATTAGTACAGCAGTTACTATACTAGTAGTGAAGTGGGATAGACAGTAGCAGGCCTGTGTTGTTGTTCAACAACAAACATTTAAGATCCATGCTTGCCTGATGAAGATATAATGATTTAGTTTGACTTACCTTCTGGCTGCAGCTGAAGTTGGTGAGAGAAGAGACAGAAGCAGGAAGGGGCAGTTTCAGTGTTGCCAACTGCCAAAATCCAAAATGCACTAATGTCACTTCCAAAATGCACTAGAATGCGCTAGATGCTTGCATTAATCTTCTACATTCTCTAGTTGTGTAGACTAAGTTGGGCTAATTCACATGATGAATATTTTAACTCTTGAGGGTGTAAAAATGAAACCAAATGGACCCGCAAGGGTCCATTTGGTTTCATTTTTACGCTCTCAAAGAGTTACATCTGGTTAACCAACTATCCATCATTTAGCCTGGGGACCACTGGTTGAAAACCACTGTCATAGGAGGAGAAATGGTGAAAAATGAGGGTTTTATCTCTGGCGCCTGTCAATCAATTTCACCCCAACTCACCAGTAAAAAAGCACTAGATTTTCCGCCAGGAGTTTTTCACTAATTTTGGCGCTGGGGGGGGGGGGGGGGGGGGGGGGGGGGGGTCTGAAAAAGAGCTAAATATAGCGACAAATGCGCCAAGTTGGCAACACTGCAGAACAGAAGCAGAAAGAGGCAGTTTCATATCTGATGTCTTTTTCCAGTACAACAACCACCTGCATATAGCCCATTGTACACCACAGCAGTGTTGGTTGTCAACCTTTTTGACACCAGGGCCCACTATTTGTTCACCATTTGGACCACGGACCACAATTTGAGGACATTTTAGCCCCACAGATCCACAAAAAAATATTTTGGCTGGATTTGGGGAAACAAATTCCGTAGCCTGGTCAATCAAAATTGTATCCCAACTTTCTATTGCAGTTTGATCTATCCATATTTTATTATAGCCTATACCTATTGCAATATTATTTGGGGAGCCACTTATAATTCACATCTTTTGAACTCTATATGGTGCAAAAAGATTCTGCAGGATTGCCACATGGGCTACAGTGATTGGTATGCTCATTGTGCCCCTCTTTTCAAACAACTTAGGCCAATATATTTTACCAATTTTTAATTTAAATACATACCTAACTTGCAATGTTATTTTTAAAGTCTTGTACCAGCCAGACTCATTACCTTTGCCATGTAAAATTTCTTCCAGTTTAACAGTGACGTGCAGTCGTGCACCATTTTAACAGGAAAATCATTTACATCTGATTTGCCAGGCAAATCATTTACATCTCCCAAAGTTTCGTACTGGTCTCTCTCAGTTTTCCATCAGATATAGGGAGGCCCAGATTTGGAACACCTGCACACTGAGCGCATACCATATTGTTTCAAAAAAAAAAAAGACTGCGGTATCCTCCTCCAGGACTCTCCAAGCCAAGTAACCTGACTGCGACCGCGGTGAGTTTCAATTGTTTGGGAGGGAGGGATAATATTGCAAATCTTTGAATAGGCCGACCCTTTCTGTGTGGATCTACATTATGGGCTGTCAATCAGGGCAGAATGTTATTGACAATAGTTGTCAGGATTTGTCGCGACCCGAGTCGTCTTTGTCCGTGACCCAAACATCACTTATTGAAAAACATCAGATCTACAAGCTCATAGCACACCACATTATGGTGTGCTATGAGCTTGTAGGTCTAATATTTTAGAAATATCGTGAACATTTTACAGGGAGCTAAATTTTAGGGGCACAATCTTTAGTTCCAGAGACAATTTAATTCTAATTCAACATTTTAGCTCCAGAGACAACATTTTTACTTCCAGGGAGAATTTTTTAGTTCCATGGTACCTCCAAAAAACGGGTAACCTGGAACATTTTTTAGATGGGGGTCAAGTTCAGATCATTTTGGAGCTCCTTGAATGAAATAGTGAAATCGTTGACCATCGCTGATACAGAAACAAAGGTTTTATTGAAATTATGCTGTATATGTTCTGGCCGCAGTACACAATGGGTTAAATTCATATTCCTTCAAATTCCTCATCAACTCTTCACTCACGTTTATGAGGAATATGAACGGTAAATTCACTTATGGTAATGAGGGACTGTCCCACTCAAAGAGGGACATCTGGGTCACCCTGTGTGTGTGTCTCCATACATCTCAGTGTGGTGAGGGACTGTCCCACTCAAAGAGGGACATCTGGGTCACCCTGTGTGTGAGTCTCCAGACATCTCAGTGTGGTGAGGGACTGTCCCACTCAAACAGGGACGTCTGGTCACCCTGTGTGTGAGTCTCCAGACATCTCAGTGTGGTGAGGGACTGTCCCACTCAGAGAGGGACGTCTGGTCACCCTGTGTGTGAGTCTCCAGACATCTCAGTGTGGTCAGGGACTGTCCCACTCAGAGAGGGACGTCTGGTCACCCTGTGTGTGAGTCTCCAGACATCTCAGTGTGGTGAGGGACTGTCCCACTCAGAGAGGGACATCTGGTCACCCTGTGTGTGAGTCTCCAGACATCTCAGTGTGGTCAGGGACTGTCCCACTCAGAGAGGGACGTCTGGTCACCCTGTGTGTGTGTCTCCAGACATCTCAGTGTGGTGAGGGACTGTCCCACTCAAACAGGGACGTCAGGTCACCCTGTGTGTGAGCCTCCAGACATCTCAGTGTGGTGAGGGACTGTCCCACTCAAACAGGGACATCTGGTCACCCTGTGTGTGTGTCTCCATCATCTCAGTGTGGTGAGGGACTGTCCCACTCAAACAGGGACATCAGGTCACCCTGTGTGTGAGCCTCCAGACATCTCAGTGTGGTGAGGGACTGGGTCTGGTTCTCCAGTAGAACCAGCACCACTGTAGGGCAGGGGTTTTCAACCTTTTTCATACCAGGGCCCACCACTTATTCAACATTTGCGCCACGGACCACAATTTGAGGACATTTTAGACTCAGACCCCAAAACTCAATTTTTCTTTTGCTTTTGTCCACAATAACGGGCTCGATTTGGGAAACAAAAGAGGCAAAACATATACAGAGCAAAATGACCATCAAATCTTCTATAGTTGTGTAGACTAATTAAGATGAAGAATAATTTTAACTCTTGAGGGTGTAAAAATGAAACCAAATGGACCCGCAAGGGTCCATTTGGTTCGTTTTTTACATTCTCAAGAGTTACATCTGGTTAAGCAACTTAGCTGGGGACCAACTGGAACCCTCTCAAGGACCACTGGTGGTCCCCAGACCACCGGTTGAAAACCCCTGCTGTAGGAGACCCCAGCCTGCTGCTGCGGTCCTAGGTCCAGATGAACCCCCGCCTCAGGCCCTGTCCTGTACCCATACCCGCCAGTGAAACAGTTCTGGGTCTCTGTCTCCAGTGGATAACACTAATACCCGTGTGTGAAGTGAGGACCCCCCGCGGGGGTCCCGTTGAAACCTGTGGCAGTGGCGGTGGCCAGCAAGGAAGCACCGGACTCGAACCCAGCCCCTACGATGGAGGGCTGCTGGCCCACGCCGTATGTTTGGTCAGAACTGGACGCGTTGGGAGGAGGCGTTCTGGATGTTGTGGTTCCAGTCCAGCAGCGACAGGGATGCAGAGCTGACAGGGAGGCGTTTATCCCCCGCAACGGGGCCGGACGCTGCTCCGTAGGGACGGGGCGGAGTCACTGGGCCAGCGCGGGTCCCGGTACAGGCCTCAGGTTCCGGAACAGACCCCCCTGCAGCGGTAGAGACCACCTAGTGGAAGATTTAACCCCCAGGGAAATTACTGTTAACTTCAAGTCATGATACAGAAGAGATCCCCTCTGATATGGAAGTAACTTAGGGTGATGGGAACATGTTTATCCAAGAGAGAAAAGCATTTTCAAAATGGTCACCAAGTTCAGCAATACAGTATATCCCATATCCTTGCTTCAGTTAGAGCTATAGTAATAAAACTGGTGTCATTTTTAGGGTCAAGGAATCCAAAATAATACATTTATTAATATTTTTTTTCTCATTACTATGACAACAGGGGCAAAATATGCAAATTTCATTGAAAAATAGGGTAACTCTACACCCCTCGCATACATACAGTACATACTTTGATACCAATATAATTAATCAGCTATATCATAAGAAAAGATAAGGCCGAAGCAAAGTTATGGGGTATGGTGTAATGTTGGTTCATTCCCGGCGGCCATTTTCAATATTTCTGAAATGAAGGGTGATCCAGCTCGTCTCTTTGGATGAATCTTTTCCCATCACCCTAAGGCACTTCCATGCCAAAGGGAATATCTGTACCATAACCTGATGCCAAAAGTTGATTACATCCTCCACTAACCGTCGGAGGAGGAAGAGGAAGAGGAGGAAGAGGAGGAGAGTCCAGGATGAAGCTGGACGATGAGGCCAGGATCTTCAGAGAGTTCAGGACCAGACACAGTTTTTTGCGCTCGTCTCCGTCGACGTTGTCTGGAGACGTCGAAAGGCGTCTCCGTTTGGCCGCTGCCGCCGTGCCGGTGGTCTCTGCGTCTACGCGTTTCTCGGAACACCTTCTGGCATCTGTGGAGGAGAGGAGGAGATTAAAGGAGCACTTCAACACTTTTCAATTTGTATTCAGACAGTAGGTACTCACTAATGTACATGATAAAATACCACTATATAATTTCTGCTCAGTCCCTGTCTCACAGTGAGCTGTAGGCAGTTCAGAAACCAGTTTTCCAGTGACACCATCAACAATAATTGGGAATAGAAACTGCTTTCTATTCCCAAAAAGTGTAAAAATGGAAGCCATCGTTCTCCCGATAATAAATACCTGCATTAGAATAAAGACAATCTGCAGCAATACAAACTGTGGGAGGGGAGGGGGACCTCAGGGTGAAATGTAGAACAGGGGGACCTCAGGGTGAAATGTAGAAAAGGGGGCATCTAAATCAGTGGTTTTCAACGTTTTTCATACCAGGGCCCACTATTTATCCTGCATTTTGGCCATGGAGGACCACAATTTGAAGTTGAGTTTAGTCTCTCCGACCCAAAAGGATTTTCAAGTTTATGTCCACAATTTAGGATAATTGGCAAAAAGGTTGGTCAAAATACTGTCAAAATTCTGCTACATTTCCTAAATGTGTACATTCTTTAAAATTAAGTAATTCATATGTTTAAATAGAATTTAACGCTTGAGATCGTAAAATGATTACGGATCAAGGTAGATTGATGCCCAGTGTGTTTTGGTGTGGAATTCTCCTTTAACTAATCTGTACGTTTATGTTGTCTTGTCCTGCTTTTCCTTTTGGCTGAACTTTAAATTGTACACCTGACTTCCATACAGATATGACTGCAGAGGCCATTACATTACAACGGGACTAACACATTTTTATTTTGAATTGTTAATAGTGAGATTGTTTCTTCGGCACTTTACGATAGTAAAGAGTAAAAAGTAAACAGCAACTAAACATGTTGTGTAGCATAACAAGACATCAGGAAATATCAGAGCAATTACTATTAAAGGGGTACTCCACCTTCAAAAAAAACTTTTGGTCATTTTATGGTCTACTCAGCCTCATGTGAACACACCAGACAGTTTATAAGTTACTCCTTTCAGTATTTAGATATTTGATGTTCATTAATCTGCCAGACCCAAACCCATTATAACTTAAAGGGCAATTCCGGTCATTTTGAACCCCCCCCCTAAATCGACCCGTGTTGCCATGGTAACCTACCTGGTATGGTTGATTTTGGTTGTATTGACTCCTGGAAGGCAAGCGGCAGCCCCCCCAGACCCTGTTCCTGGGGCTCCATTGAAGTCCATAGTCTACTCGTATAGTCCCATTTTGAGCAGTGAAGGAGATAAAATCCAAAGCCAAAAAAGTATTTTTTTTCCATGGACGGTCTCCAAATGGTCTCCAGCAACCCTCCGATGCAGTGTTAGCCTAGCATTAGCCTCCAGTGTTGTGCTATACATGTAAACTACTAGTGGACGCAATTCTGCTCTCCCTCCCTGTTTTTTTCTTTGCCATCCATTCACAGCTGTACTGTGGTCACACTGTCTTTGTTGTCGCTGGAAAGCATGGAAATGGTCCTATTTCTGAATCCACACAGGACAGGAGTTTGTTCTGTTGTCGTGTCTGCTCTTCAACATACACTCCAGTGTTGCCAACTTGCCAACCTCCAAAATCCAAAATACACTAGTGGCACTTCCAAAATGCATTAGAATGCGCTAGAGCAGTGGGTTTTCAACCATACCACTATTTATACTACTACTACTACTACTACTACTACTACTACTACTACTACTAGCAGTACTACTACTACTACTACTACTACTAGCACTACTACTACTACTACTACTACTACTACCACTACTACTACTACTACCACCACTACTTCCAGTACTACTTGTAATACTAATAGCACTACTACTAGCAGTAAAACTACTACTAGCACTACTACTACTACTACTACTACTACTACTACTACTACTACTAGCACTACCACTACTATTACTACTACTACTACTACTACTACCACACCACCACCACCACCACCACCACCACTACTACTACTACTACTACCACTACTACCACTACTACTACTACTACTACTACCACTACCACTACTACTACCACTACTACTACTACCACTACTACTACTACTAGCACTACCACTACTACTACTACTACTACTACTACCACCACTACTACTACCAGTACAACTACTACTACTACTACTACCACCACCACCACCACCACCACCACTACTACTAGTACTACTACTAGTACTACTACTACTACTACTACTACCACTACCACTACTACTACTACTACCACTACCACTACCACTACCACTACCACTACTACTACTACTACTACCACTACTACTACTACTACTACTACTACTACTACCACTACTACTACTACCACTACTACTACTACCACTACTACTACTACTACTACTACTACTACTACTACTACTACTACTACTACTACTGCTACTTCTGTTAGTAGTAGTAGTAGTAGTAGTAGTAGTAGTAGTAGTAGTAGTACTGCTAGTAGTAGTATTAGGAGTGGTGTAAGTAGTAGTTCTGCTAGTAGTAGTACTTCTAGTAGTAGTATTAGTAGTAGGAATGGTGCTAGTTGTAGGATTAGTATTTGTATTAGTAGTACTGCTAGTAGCACTACTGCCAGTAGTAGTAGTAGTAGTAGTAGTAGTAGTAGTAGTAGTGGTGTTAGTAGTAGTGGTAGTAGTAGTAGTAGTGGTTGTGGTAGTAGTGGTAGTGGTAGTAGTAGTTGTACTGGTAGTAGTAGTGGTAGTAGTAGTAGTAGTGCTATTAGTATTACAAGTAGTACTGCTATTAGTAGTAGTACTGGTAGTAGTAGTGGTGGTGGTGGTGGTATAAATAGTGTGCCCTGGTATGAAAATGGTTGAAAACCCACTGCTCTAGCGCATTCTAATGCATTTTGGAAGTGCCACTAGTGTATTTTGGATTTTGGAGGTTGGCAAGTTGGCAACACTGGAGTGTATGTTGAAGAGCAGACACGACAACAGAACAAACTCCTGTCCTGTGTGGATTCAGAAATGGGACCATTTCCATGCTTTCCAGCGACAACAAAGACAGTGTGACCACAGTACAGCTGTGAATGGATGGCAAAGAGGAAAAAACAGGGAGGGAGAGCAGAATTGCGTCCACTAGTAGTTTACATGTATAGCACAACACTGGAGGCTAATGCTAGGCTAACACTGCATCGGAGGGTTTGCTGGAGACCATTTGGAGACCGTCCATGGAAAAAAAAAACTTTTTTTGGCTTTGGATTTTATCTCCTTCACTGCTCAAAATGGGACTATACGAGTAGACTATGGACTTCAATGGAGCCCCAGGAACAGGGTCTGGGGGGGCTGCCGCTTGCCTTCCAGGAGTCAATACAGCCAAAATCAACCATACCAGGTAGGTTACCATGGCAACACGGGTCGATTTAGGGGGGGGTTCAAAATGACCGGAATTGCCCTTTAACACTCCATTTTAACCATGACAGATTATTCAAAAACAACCCATCTTTTTTCTGGTGACTGATGTTGTCCTCCTAATACGTGAGAGGGCTGTGGAATTTCATTTACAGTTTTTATTTATTTTTAAAATATTGTTTTATTCATTTGGGTGGGCATTCCCAAATATGGAGAAAGCTACATTTTACAAACAATATTTTCAAAATAAATGAAAACTGTAGATGAAATTCCACGGCCCTCTCACGTATTAGGAGGACAATATCAGTCACCAGAAAAAAGATGGGTTGTTTTCGAATAATCTGTCATGGTTAAAATGGAGTTTTTAGTTATAATGGGTTTGGGTCTGGCAGATTAATGAACATCAAATATCTAAATACTGAAAGGAGTAACTTATAAACTGTCTGGTGTGTTCACATGAGGCTGAGTAGACCATAAAATGACCAAAAGTTTTTTTGAAGGTGGAGTACCCCTTTAAAGGTAGGGGAAGTGATTTCACTTTTGTCAGATATCACCCAAAAATATTTTTTTCTGTTAAAATGCTCTATTATAAGGTGTGGAAACCACATATGGAGTTTCCCCCTCCCCCACGTTAGCAGAGGAGCTAGTAAAAGTTCCCCAGGTCACCACCAATTCTCCTCCAATCAGGAGCGAGCAGCAGGTTCACATAGTGTAGCTACTGTTGGGGGCCCCTAGTGCACCAGGCTGGTACTACACCATGAATTTCAAATCACTTCCCCTACCTTTAAGTATTATAATTATTAACCTATTAGGGCAAGGGTTACATTTTTTTCTGTAAGAGCAGTACTGACAATTAAATTATTGTGTAATTGCTACAGTATATCTATATTTGTAGTTCTTTTTTGTTCAGAAAGGCCTAAAGGGGTTGATTATTTATTTTACCAGGCAGACAGTGGGGTATGTGGTCTTGCTGCTTCACTTCCTGTTTAATGGTAACTGGAAACAGAGAGACAATTAGAGCACACACACACACACACACACACACACACACACACACACACACACACACACACACACACACACACACACACACACACACACACACACACACACAGAGAGACAGATAATTTCACCTTCAGAAACACATTGGTGAATACATTTCTTGGTAATAATTTCGTTCTATAACTATTAGTAGTATTGTCCTCACACACCTGTTATAGTGGAGTTGACAGTGTTCATGGTAGTGACGCGCTCAGACATCTGCTCTGTGATTGGCTCAGCCTTCAGCTCTGGGTGTGGCCTGTCCGAGATCAGCTCCGGGATTGGCTCCGACTTCACCTCTGGGTGTGGCCTGTCGGAGGTCTGCTCAGGGATTGGATCAGTCTTCACCTCTGGGTGTGGCCTGTCGGAGGTCTGCTCAGGGATTGGCTGCGACTTCACCTCTGGGTGTGGCCTGTCGGAGGTCTGCTCAGGGATTGGATCAGTCTTCTGTACTGGGTGTGGCCTGTCAGAGATATGCTCTGGGATTGGCTCCATCTTAACGATGTTCTCAGTCTCTTCTGAAGGAGGAGGATGGAAAATAATGAACAACAAACTGTGGGCATTGTTAGTATTATTATTGTTATTATGCATCGCACTTATTGGGTCTGAGTTTATGAACCAATCAGAGCATGCATCCCTTCAGGCGATGGGACGTCAAAGAGAGAGAGAGAGAGAGAGAGTGACAGAGAGACACAGAGAGAGAGAGACAGAAAGAGAGACAGAGAGAAACAGAGAGAGAGAGACAGAAAGAGAGAGAGAGACAGACAAACAGAGAGAGAGACAGAGACGGAGAGAGAGACACAGAGAGAGAGACACACACACACACACACACACACAGAGAGAGAGACAGAGACGGAGAGAGAGACAGACACAGAGAGAGTCACAGAGACAGAGAGAGCTCTAATCTGAGCACAGAGATATAAAATATAAAGCCTTAACTGGAGCGTTAGCCCCGCCCTCTTGCCGTTCATTTCAATAGGCTATAAGCTGAAACACCCGGAAGGCCGCCGGAAGTAGCGTCTACATCCGCATTTGGGCATTGATGCCCAAAATTCGGATGAACGCGCTCCTGAACGAGCGTCCAATATTAAGCGTCAGGGGCACAGAGTTTCCTAAGCGTCAGGGGCACAGGGTTTCTTAGTCACAACCCCACGGGCTGTGTGCAGTTCACAGTACAGCCACTAGGGCCGTCTTCTTTAACATTAGAGAGGCTCTCTGGGAATGTGACTCTGAGCAATACTATTACTACAGCCAGGCAACACATGGACCGTTGGTTTACAAAGCTCACTCAGCTCTGACACATCAGGGGCAGATCTAGGCATGGGGGGGCAATACCCCCCTAAATACCCAGTCTGCCCCCCCCAAACACGATGCCATGCAAAACAACTCAAGATATTTCAAATTAAAGTGCTTTACATTTCAAATGATTTGAAACACTACTACTGCTACTAACTACAGTTGTGTCACCACTAAACCAACAGCATTTCATCATTGAAAACAGAAAACTCTGTGAGTCAGACCTTTAGCTTTATGCATGCTGCGTGTCTGTTGCAACTTCAACAACAACTGATGTTATTATTGATGCTTTACTTGACTAATAAAAGTCCTGTAACCGAAAATGGAATGGGGGCAGCTTCATGGCGATGAAGTCGCACCCATACCATTTTCTCCTGCCCCTCCAACATGTTCTCTTGCCCCCCCCCCCCAGATACAGTATGTTCTAAGGTGATGATTGAGTTTAAACCCAGTAACGCACTGTCTGGATGCCAGAATGGGATTAAAAACAAACTATTTCTGACTAATCAAAGCCACCTGTGTTTATGGAGGACGATTCACAAATGGGATTCATTTCTATTGGCTGTTATTGATGTGATATTGGATAATGTCATCGCACAGCAAGCTTTCGTTCACAGGGGTAGTTAAAAATCAATTTGATTTGCTTTTAAATATAAAAATTAGTGTAAAAAATACACGAACGTGTGAAAACTTCCCCATTTTTTGGCATGCATCGTATGGCCATACAGCGATCAGGGATGTGGGATGTGAAAAACAAGCTTTCCTCTACTAACATGCCTATTGGACCAGGCCAGATTGGGGAGAGACTGTGAAGGGCTAATTCCTACGATGCCCATAATGCTTTGGTGCAGCAGTGTGGACAGTTGGACTGAGACAACACAGTAGTCCAGGAGGGAAGATAGTCACACACTTTGAGAACATGACGCCATGACTAAAATATATAGAGCCTAAAGACACAAATTACACACAATAATAAAATAAAATGACCGTCAAAGCTCCTATATGTAATTGTATGATCAAAATAATAATTGCATTGTTTTTTTAATTGTTTTTTTATGTTTTTCATGAATATTGTTGCCACCTCTAGCGGCTGCAGGAGACCTCCAAAGAACTAGGGTTTATAACTAGGACTAGGGTTTATAATGTAGAGGTGGTGAAGGACTATGATTTATAATGTGGAGGTGGTGGAGGACTATGATTTATAATGTGGAGGTGATGGAGGATGGAGGACTATGATTTATAATGTGGAGGTGGTGGAGGACTATGATTTATAATGTAGAGGTGGTGGAGGACTATGATTTATAATGTAGAGGTGGTGGAGGACTATGATTTATAATGTGGAGGTGGTGGAGGACTATGATTTATAATGTAGAGGTGGTGGAGGACTATGATTTATAATGTGGAGGTGGTGGAGGACTATGGTTTATAATGTGGAGGTGGTGGAGGACTATGATTTATAATGTGGAGGTGGTGGAGGACTATGATTTATAATGTGGAGGTGGTGGAGGACTATGATTTATAATGTGGAGGTGGTGGAGGACTATGATTTATAATGTGGAGGTGGTGGAGGACTATGATTTATAATGTGGAGGTGGTGGAGGACTATGATTTATAATGTGGAGGTGGTGGAGGACTATGATTTATAATGTGGAGGTGGTGGAGGACTATGATTTATAATGTAGAGGTGGTGGTCGGACTATGATTTATAATGTGGAGGTGGTGGAGGACTATGATTTATAATGTGGAGGTGGTGGAGGACTATGATTTATAATGTGGAGGTGGAGGAGGACTATGATTTATAATGTGGAGGTGGTGGAGGACTATGATTTATAATGTGGAGGTGGTGGAGGACTATGATTTATAATGTGGAGGTGGTGGAGGACTATGATTTATAATGTAGAGGTGGTGGAGGACTATGATTTATAATGTGGAGGTGGTGGAGGACTAGGATTTATAATGTAGGGGTGGTGGAGGACTAGGATTTATAATGTGGAGGTGGTGGACTATGATTTATAATGTGGAGGTGGTGGAGGACTATGATTTATAATGTAGGGGTGGTGGAGGACTATGATTTATAATGTGGAGGTGGTGGACTATGATTTATAATGTGGAGGTTGTCAAAGAAATATTGTTGGTAAACATTTGAAAACGTCCCTACTGTTTGTTATTTCAGTTGTGTAATGCTCCATTCCTGTTAGGGATGGGGGGTTCCATTTGTAACCATCTGTTGACTGTGTCTATAGTTAGATTGTCACCTCCTACCATGGGGGGGTTGGCTTTGGTTGGGTATAAGTTAACGTGCTTCTCCCAGCATCTTTGTCTTGCTTTGGCTAAGGGACTGTTTCCCATACATGAATGTAAGTCATTGTCAAACCTTATGATATCATAAATAGAATCACTCATATTTAAGCTCTGGTGTGTTGTCTCGTTATTAACATGTTATTTCTCCTTTTTCCGAGTACTGCCAAATCCGCATTCACATTTTGGAGGTTCCACCGAGATTATTGTCTGGATTGGACGGAGTTTGGCTGTGCAAATGGAAGGCTGGACCTTGGCCAGGCGGATTTGAGAAGTTCGAGGTGAGCAGCCCTTATGGGCATACCTTTCAGCCTTCAGTTGTTTAGCCAAGCTTCCGTGGTACATTGGAATGTGCAGATTTGGTAGTAGTGTTTAGTGGTGGAGACAATCCAGAGTTTTATATCAGTGATTGTTGTTGTTTGACCGGTTGTTCATAGGCGTCCACTGAGAAGGGTACTTTGTATTGCTTCTGGTATGACAGAGAGGTATTTTTACCTGCTGCTAGTCAAATGAATGTAGGTTGGAGAACCATGTATGTGGTTCTGCCAGACCTGTAGTGGACGGCCTAGAAGTGAGGCCTGTAGGGAGACAAGGTGTCTCGCCTGAAATCGTATATGCATTTACGCTCAGAAACAGGGACTATATGTCGCCGTGTTGTCTAGTGAAAGGCAAGCAAGAGATGCTTGGCCTAGGGTCCTTTGCTAAGAAGAAAGCATAAAAACGCACAATTGTGGGTGAGAAAATGATCATTGCATTGAGTAGTCGTATAAATGAAAGACTGAGTCTTGTGTATTTGTGTGGTCTGCCTGGGTGAGAGTGAAAAAGTGTTGAGGGCAGAAGGTGTGTTTGAAAAGAAAGTGTGACAGAGTGTGAGAATGAGTAGCCTTGGCAAATTATTTTATTATTATTTTTTTTGTTGCAACTAGTTAAAAATTGGCATTAAAAATACTAGCTCTAAGGATTGTAAAATGAAGGAAATCGAAAGCAAAACTAAAAGATAAAAATTAGACCCTTTGAAGGACCTTGATGTGGTCAAAAATGGTTAAATTAGATTCCGTGTGAATGTGACTGTACAGTGTGTCTTTAGTGTTTACTGTCTGTGAGTGTCTTGTTCTGTTCAAAGTTCATTTGTTAACCTTGTAGTAAGTTTCTGAAAGAAAGTGAATAGGAAATCCTTGCAAATAAGTAATTGCTAGATTAAAAAAATGAAGATACCGATTATAACAGGAATATAGTTCATTTATAAATAGTGTAATGATTTAGGAACAAGTATAAGTTTGGATCAACACATGTAATAAGGTGTGATCGTATATAGTAACAAAAACAGATAATAGTATATACAGTAAGTGACAATTTGTGAAAGTGTTTAAGATGGAAAGTAGAATAAAATAGTAAAATTATATATATATATGCACACTTGTGTCAAGAATGATTTGGCATGGAGTTTGTGTGTGAAGTGTGCACACATCTGTAACCAACTATGAAGAGAAAAAGGAAAAGGAAAAAGAAAAAGGTGTAAGGTCTTGTGTAGTTAACAGACCCACATGCTTGTTTAATTATAATTTGGGTTGTTTCAAAATTGAGGCATCTGTTAGCAACTGTAGGAAATAGGAAATATATCAGTTACTAAATGTTCGCCCCAGTATCCATTTCTATCCTGTGGCTTATACCTGGTGTATATGTATTGATGTTTGATTTCAGGAGTTCAAACATATATGTCAAACTTAAGGCTCCGAGGCCCGAATCAGGCCCGCAAATTAATTATCTTCGGCCCGGGATGATATTTTATTACATTTAGAATTGGCCCTCTAGTGTATTATACACACCATTCAGATTTTCTTTGTCACTTCACAATGATGCAGTGCTTAGTGAGGACCATGGGACAGGGAACTGAGCTTTAATGAAAATCAGTTGTGAAAACATGAAGATTCATTTTTGCATTTATCTTGTGGTTAAGTGATCCATGATTTTTGAAGTAAAATTACTTTTGCTATTTTTCTGGTATGTCCTCGTAAACTAGTGCCCTGTCCGGAGGCTCTGGCCTCGAATCAATTGTTGTATTGTGGCCTGCTGTGTATTTGAGATTGACATCCCTGGATTTAAAATAGAAAGGGCTGAGTAATAGTTTAAGCAACATACCAGATTATGACTGATAGAGACAGTGAAGTAAACTATAAATTGATTATAAATCTCCCCAACATGTGTGGGTAGTATTGTTGTAAATCCCTCTGGTCAGAAGGGCGTCTGTCCGTGAAATGGGACAGTTAGTGAAGTTTGAAATTTGAGAAAACATTGAGTGATAGATTACAACAAAGTTCAATAGAAGAATCAACTCTGTTGTCAACTGATTAGTTACCGGTAAATAGGATCAGCACAAATCACTGTACACTGCGATTTATCGTCTGTGATTTCCCATCTCGTCATAGTTTTCCAATGTTGGGGTAAGTACACTAAAGAAGCAGTGGTCCACCTCTCTTCCCTTATTATTGATGGTACTTACACATGAACAGCAACAAATATGATGGATAATAATATGATGGATTGACTATAACAAGTGGTTAAGTTGCAGCTTTGCCTGCTAAAAGTTAAATAGTGACTGTTTTGTCTGTTTTGTTTGTTTCTCAAGCAATATATGATTTGGTTGGTTAAAAGGGAGAGAAGTTGACCAGGTGTTACCTCCTGTAGATGACAGTTGTTTTTTTAGTGCTCTCATAGGCTGTGACCACCAGCTGTTATTGTCTTTTTGGAGATAGTAGGTTGGGGTGGAGATGACACCCTAAGGGAAATATTGTAGTATTGAAAGAGACTGGATCCTGTAAGTGCATAATAGATGCATAGAATAGATGCATAAAATTGAACAAAATGGAGACATTTCCCATAAGCTGTATAATAAGTGATAACAGTAATATGTCATATAGGAGATTTTTGTATACACTGTATGTCTTATTGTAAATCACTCGCTGGGTTGGGGGTCTGTTCAACTGAACAGTGCGTGAAATTTGTGTAAATCAAGATGAGTACAGAAGGAAATGATAATTGTATGTATGCACACACGTGCACACACTTGTGCTAGAGTATAGAGGATAATTAAAAGGAAAGAAATGTCTCGCAGTAGTTTGTGGACAGTCTGGTCAGCTCTGCTGATACTTTTAAGTAGTTTGTGTTGTTTGTTAGCTTAAAAAAAAAGAGTGAAAACAGATGTCTTACAACAAGATTTTGGCTATAGTTAGTTGAGTTAATATTGATTTTTTTTTATCTTAAGAATCTTTTTTTTCACATTTGCTATTTGTAATCCAGCAGAGCCCTACAAAAATATTTGTTTCCCACTGAAACTAGAACAATTTGGCATTAATATATCAGGTACACAGTTTGCAGTATGCCTTGGGAAAAATGCAATTGGGAATTGGAAAGGAAAATTGCAACAGGCATTATTTAATTAGTGCACTCATCCCATCTGCCGTTTCAGTATTATTATTCAGCGGTTTAGTTGTGAAATCTATCAGAGGATAAAAAAAAATATATATATATATATATGCTTGCATCGTATATCTGGCGGGGTAAGACTGGTCTTGTGATATGTCTAGAGATGTTATATGACTAGAGAGTTATGAATCTGGGAGGAAATTATGGCAGCTATAATTGTAACTTTGCATTTATGCTGTATATTGGGAAGCAAATGTTGTGCAGAAATGTACGGCTGTCAACAAAACCTCACACCTTGTTCCGTTAAGAGGAGAAATGCAGACTTATCAGATGAAATGCAGACTTATCAGATGTCAGATGCAAAAGCTGACACGTCAGAATGCTGGTTTTATTTTTTTCCAGTATGAGGGGGTGCCATGTTGGTACATGAGAGTGAATGGACAATGCTTTGGCAACAAGACTGGACGCTGCTCGCTGAGTGATGAGATGAACACTGGAAAAGTGTCTGAAGGATTGAACTGGACACTGGCTGGACACTGAACTCGAAAGGACTATATCACACATTGTGCTTATTTTTGTGGTTGGCTGTGTTTCCTCCTTGCAGTTAGGGATGAGGGAAAGGTGGCGCTGATGGCTATACATTCAGACTAAAATTGGTGAAAGTGTTAGTTATGGCTGCTATAAAGAAAACAAGACATGGGTATTTTGGGCAGTTTAAAATAGGGGTTTAACCTTATGCTCCCCGACTGCCAGGTGGTACTTACACTAAATTAGTTAACGAAAACAAGGCTTCCAGCTGGTTAGAAATTGAGTCCTGTGTGAACAGCTGAGGTACCCCTTTAGATGTGTGACTGGGGTGTCATTATGTTTGAGATGCAAGCCAAGTATACGTAAAAAAGTTGTGATCTTTGTCACATTTCAAAGGCATACTGTAAAAAGACATTGTGATATACCTGTTTAAATGGGCAGATTTTGCTTATAGAGACAGAACTATATTCATCTTTAGAGATTGAAGCTGTAAATAGTTAAAAGAGGAAAAACCACGGTAACTGAAGGGAAGTGCAAAAGAAAGCATATTAGGCAGTTTCTTGTAGCAAAGTTAGGATATTTCTTCTCTAGTTAGAAAAGGTATTAATTGGATACCCATTTTGGTTCATTAATATACATAATGAATACAGACGCAAATACATTAATTACATAATATTATATTGTAAGGCATAAATTGATATTGAGTGTTGCATATGATGTTGTGCTTGTTTGTGACTTCGCCATGTATACAACAAGAGAAAATTCAAAGATGTGCCTATAAAACACCACTTGAATAATTTTATTAGAGGTTAACAAGACCGCTGCAATTCTATTTTTGAGTTGCAACATGCAGGACAAACAGAACCCCCATTTATTGAAGCCTTGTGCCCCCAGGGGGCCAAGAATGATTGACAGTAACCGGCTGATGGCTGGCTAACCAGCCTGGTGTTCCAGATCTTAAATATATAGTAGTAGGAGAAAAGTTAGATTTAATAAGGAAAGGCATACTGTGATCTGATCAGGCCAGGTATTACAATGGAACATTTACTGTTATGAATAGAAATTAGCGTTCTGAGGTTATAGTAGTATTGCGGTATGGAACCAAATATTATACTGGTGAGAACGGAATGGTAGTAATAGTATTGTTACTTGGCCCATTAAGAGGGTTTTCTATGAAATAACAAAGGATTTGTATTTGAGCGAAAGGAAATCTGCAAACATCTATCTATATTCTAGAGTTGTTGTGCAAGTGATTTATGATTCTGCATTTAAACCATCTTGTTGTCAGTGCAGTGCCTCCTTGTTGGGACCTTGTAGTGACAAAAGTCAAACAGTTATACAGCAGCTTGGTCTGGGAAAAGTTCTGATTTGTTGGCTGTGATTGAGTTAACCACCTGCTCCTGTTAATCTCTCACTTCCTTTAGAAAGGATAGGAGTTTGGCCTGTGTAGCACATACTGTGAATCAGCTGTGCAAGAATAACTATGGTAGAGAGATTGTGTTTTCAGTACTGATTCTAGTGCTTGTAAATGGTTCCAGGGGAAGTAACTGTGCAGCAGCGTTTTACAACTGTGATTAAAACTAAATGCAGGATAAGCAGTGATTGATTGTATTTGCAAAGTAATAATACTGCGATTGACTAAAAGAGATATTGAATATACTGAATATAACTGCCGAAAGTAACTTCTGACTTCTGTGTTTTTGGCTACAAGCTACTATTTTGCAGATGAAAGATGGTGTGTAGCCAGTTGGTTGAAAGCATTTACAGATTTGTTTGTTACTTTGTGTGTAACTTGAGACTGGGACCCATGAGTAAAGTTGAAAGTATTGGTTATTGGTTATTATAGGGATGTTTATGTTTCAATGCTGAAGACGTCTGTGACTCTGCAACGGATTGAATACCCAGTGGAGTGAGCCTGCAGAAGAGCATAAGTACTATACTATGTATTTTCAGAAAATGTACTAAATGGGGGAAAGTAGGCAACTACAGCTGAAGAATGAATATTTTTAGAGGATCATAATCTTGATTGTGAAGTCACTTTGGTTCGTGGTTGCTTGGATGTGCCCCAGTAGTAACTGGTCTATGACATATCATATATGACATACAGAGATGAGCTTGATGCGAGATGACTTCGATTGGTTTATCGAATGACTCTTTTTGACAAAGGTAGAGCTGTGTTGCATCCCGAGAATTTGTATATACAGTATGATGTTTCCTGCCTGCAGGATTTGAGCGACCTAAACAGGGTGAGGCAGAAACATGGTATGTTTAGGGTGTCTCGTTGCACAAACGAGGTCTTTGTGATGGCTGCAACAAAATGAGAAGTGTGTAAGTTACAGTAAGTATCCGGTAAGTATACCTTGGTAGTTCAGGTTAAAAAGGGGACGCCCTTTTCCTGAACCTGCAACATTGTTGCGTTGTGTATCTTTTTGAATCATGATTTCATTTGATGTTGTCAAGTGTACTGTGTGATGAGTGTTTTTCAGGTTCTATGTTCGCGGTGAAGGTAGAGTGTCATTTTCCCGTGAGATGATGGCATGTGTTGACTAATCCCTGACAAAAACCACAAAATCGGTCCTATGTGTGTTGTGTGATTTTGCGCCGCGATGATTTGCTGTATTTGCAGAGAGGATGTTCTGGGATAAGGACGCCGCGATCTGTAAGTATGGAGTTTGCTTGATTTGAGGTTTCTGAGTGCTGTGCATGCTGCTGTGTGCCGTCTGTGCATCTTTCAGTTTGAACTTCTACAGATTTGAGAAGCCACCAGGATTCGACTGTCCGAAATCGGACTGACGGGAACGAATGGATGACATGGTTCATGAGGCTGAGTATTCTGTCAAAAATGTGCGTTACGATAAAATATTACAAGTTCTGTTTTGCGGAGTTGAGCTGAGTTGAATGTTGAAGGTGAGGTGCTCTGCTGTGGCTTACACAGCCATGCTAAATCTCTACTGTTAAAGGAGCTGATATTGGTGGAGAAATAGGGATACAGATTCTGTCTGGTATGGCTATAGGGTGTAGCTGAATGTATGATTTCTATTTTGGATGAATAGGAGTGTCGAATTGACGCATATTGTGCGTTGACCCATCTGATGAAGATCCCTGTCTGTTGGGGTGCTTCTGGGTTTTAGCTGGTTCGGCTTGGCTCAACTCTGTTTGGTTCTGGTCAATGGATTGTGATGTGTGTCCACTGTGGCAAAATATGGGATACTCGCACTGGGTTTCTTTCTTTTTCAGAGAGATGAACCGTCGGAGGTTAAAGAGGATATGGAAATGGCCACTTTCTGTGTGATGCCGAGGAAAGGATGCATTGAGGGACCCTGTTCCTGCCTGGACGCTGGTGGCATCCCTTGTCCAATGATGACCGACGGATCCGAGGCGATGCGGGGGTAGGGCACTGTGTGCCTGCCCAGGACCGGAAAGGGTGCAGTGTGCCCCATGACTCGGCGTATCAGGCTTTGTTGCTGTGACGTGTGCAGCTCCAGAGCTTGGGCTTTGACAGATCTGCAAGCTCTCTACGTTGGGAGTTTGAGGGTTAGGATCTGCCAGTGACACTGGTGTGAGGTCGTGAGTGGGGGTTGTACTCCTCAAACCCTGGATTCTGCGATCCTGTGCTATGATGTTAGGTCACCTGTGGGTGGTTGTCTGTCACTGTTGGCTGCCAAATGGCCAACGACTGCGAGTGGCATTTTTCGCTGGATGTTCACTGGAGTGGAAGCACAGTAGTGCTTGTTCTGGAGTTCATGGAGCTTTAAAGACTTTTTAGGGCTGATCTGCTCCATGCAGGTTATGCTCTACGGCGGCTGCAGTATGAAATGCAGTATGAAATGGGACGACTCTCTGGAACGGACACTTTTCGGGTGCTGAGTCGACTTTTCTGATGCTTGTATCGTAGGCCTAATATGGTGATCGCTCAAGAAAGAGGGTCATGTAGGAATTTTCCCTGTTTGTCTAATTCGGTATTATACAGGTTTTTTTGTCTACATCTGCGGTACATTGATAAGCTAATGATAGCGGGACTTTTAAATGTTTAAAATGGGGGTATATGTCAAAGAAACTATTGGTAAACATTTGAAAACGTCCCTACTGTTTGTTATTTCAGTTGTATAATGCTCCATTCCTGTTAGGGATGGGGGTTCCATTGTAACCATCTGTTGACTGTGTCTATAGTTAGATTGTCACCTCCTACCATGGGGGTTGGCTCTGGTTGGGTATAAGTTAACGTGCTTCTCCCAGCATCTTTGTCTTGCTTTGACTAAGGGACTGTTTCCCATACATGAATGTAAGTCATTGTCAAACCTTATGATATCATAAATAGAATCACTCATATTTAAGCTCTGGTGTGTTGTCTCGTTATTAACATGTATATTTCTCCTTTTTCCGAGTACTACTGCAAAATCCGCATTCACAGAGGTAGTGGAGGACTATGATTTATAATGTGGAGGTGGTGGAGGACTATGATTTATAATGTGGAGCCGGAATGTGCAGCCGGAATGTAGACGGCACTCGGGTGAGCAGTATGGGTTAGCGCCCCAGCCTGTGTCCTCCGTGAGGAGGAAGCCCAACAACCCTTGGTGAGGCCGTTAGGAGGGCCATTGTGATTCACTGCTCCTGAATGAATTGCCGGTGCTGGGAGTCTGGTGCAACGCACAGGTCCTGTGCCTGGTGAGAGCAGGAGCAGGCCTGGTGAGACGTAGGAGGGGTCTGGACAGGAGTCAACCCACAGAGCCTAGTCCTTCCATGTGCCAGAGTATTGTGCCTCCCAGTACTGGCGGAATAGTTCTGGAGCAGTGGATTGTATGGCCTTGGGTCTTTCCCTAGTGGACTGACCGAGAGTAGCTACTGGGACGTAAGTCGGGACTTGATCAACCCCGGCTGGGTCGCCTGAGTGAGGGGTATGATGTTGCGAGACCCGAAACCCCGATGACCTTGGGATACATCACTGAGGATACGTCCCAGTTGCATCCATGCGATGTATCTTTAAACCTTTAGTTTCTATTTATAGTGGCTCATAGGAATAGACTATGTGACAACCAGGGAAAGACTTGGTGACCACCGGAGAGACGGGTGACAGCCGGAATGTAGACGGCACTCGGGTGAGCAGTATGGGTTAGCGCCCCAGCCTGTGTCCTCCGTGAGGAGGAAGCCCAACAACCCTTGGTGAGGCCGTTAGGAGGGCCATTGTGATTCACTGCTCCTGAATGAATTGCCGGTGCTGGGAGTCTGGTGCAACGCACAGGTCCTGTGCCAACCTGGTGAGAGCAGGAGCAGGCCTGGTGAGACGTAGGAGGGGTCTGGACAGGAGTCAACCCACAGAGCCTAGTCCTTCCATGTGCCAGAGTATTGTGCCTCCCAGTACTGGCGGAATAGTTCTGGAGCAGTGGATTGTATGGCCTTGGGTCTTTCCCTAGTGGACTGACCGAGAGTAGCTACTGGGACGTAAGTCGGGACTTGATCAACCCCGGCTGGGTCGCCTGAGTGAGGGGTATGATGTTGCGAGACCCGAAACCCCGATGACCTTGGGATACATCACTGAGGATACGTCCCAGTTGCATCCATGCGATGTATCTTTAAACCTTTAGTTTCTATTTATAGTGGCTCATAGGAATAGACTATGTGACAACCAGGGAAAGACTTGGTGACCACCGGAGAGACGGGTGACAGCCGGAATGTAGACGGCACTCGGGTGAGCAGTATGGGTTAGCGCCCCAGCCTGTGTCCTCCGTGAGGAGGAAGCCCAACAACCCTTGGTGAGGCCGTTAGGAGGGCCATTGTGATTCACTGCTCCTGAATGAATTGCCGGTGCTGGGAGTCTGGTGCAACGCACAGGTCCTGTGCCAACCTGGTGAGAGCAGGAGCAGGCCTGGTGAGACGTAGGAGGGGTCTGGACAGGAGTCAACCCACAGAGCCTAGTCCTTCCATGTGCCAGAGTATTGTGCCTCCCAGTACTGGCGGAATAGTTCTGGAGCAGTGGATTGTATGGCCTTGGGTCTTTCCCTAGTGGACTGACCGAGAGTAGCTACTGGGACGTAAGTCGGGACTTGATCAACCCCGGCTGGGTCGCCTGAGTGAGGGGTATGATGTTGCGAGACCCGAAACCCCGATGACCTTGGGATACATCACTGAGGATACGTCCCAGTTGCATCCATGCGATGTATCTTTAAACCTTTAGTTTCTATTTATAGTGGCTCATAGGAATAGACTATGTGACAACCAGGGAAAGACTTGGTGACCACCGGAGAGACGGGTGACAGCCGGAATGTAGACGGCACTCGGGTGAGCAGTATGGGTTAGCGCCCCAGCCTGTGTCCTCCGTGAGGAGGAAGCCCAACAACCCTTGGTGAGGCCGTTAGGAGGGCCATTGTGATTCACTGCTCCTGAATGAATTGCCGGTGCTGGGAGTCTGGTGCAACGCACAGGTCCTGTGCCAACCTGGTGAGAGCAGGAGCAGGCCTGGTGAGACGTAGGAGGGGTCTGGACAGGAGTCAACCCACAGAGCCTAGTCCTTCCATGTGCCAGAGTATTGTGCCTCCCAGTACTGGCGGAATAGTTCTGGAGCAGTGGATTGTATGGCCTTGGGTCTTTCCCTAGTGGACTGACCGAGAGTAGCTACTGGGACGTAAGTCGGGACTTGATCAACCCCGGCTGGGTCGCCTGAGTGAGGGGTATGATGTTGCGAGACCCGAAACCCCGATGACCTTGGGATACATCACTGAGGATACGTCCCAGTTGCATCCATGCGATGTATCTTTAAACCTTTAGTTTCTATTTATAGTGGCTCATAGGAATAGACTATGTGACAACCAGGGAAAGACTTGGTGACCACCGGAGAGACGGGTGACAGCCGGAATGTAGACGGCACTCGGGTGAGCAGTATGGGTTAGCGCCCCAGCCTGTGTCCTCCGTGAGGAGGAAGCCCAACAACCCTTGGTGAGGCCGTTAGGAGGGCCATTGTGATTCACTGCTCCTGAATGAATTGCCGGTGCTGGGAGTCTGGTGCAACGCACAGGTCCTGTGCCAACCTGGTGAGAGCAGGAGCAGGCCTGGTGAGACGTAGGAGGGGTCTGGACAGGAGTCAACCCACAGAGCCTAGTCCTTCCATGTGCCAGAGTATTGTGCCTCCCAGTACTGGCGGAATAGTTCTGGAGCAGTGGATTGTATGGCCTTGGGTCTTTCCCTAGTGGACTGACCGAGAGTAGCTACTGGGACGTAAGTCGGGACTTGATCAACCCCGGCTGGGTCGCCTGAGTGAGGGGTATGATGTTGCGAGACCCGAAACCCCGATGACCTTGGGATACATCACTGAGGATACGTCCCAGTTGCATCCATGCGATGTATCTTTAAACCTTTAGTTTCTATTTATAGTGGCTCATAGGAATAGACTATGTGACAACCAGGGAAAGACTTGGTGACCACCGGAGAGACGGGTGACAGCCGGAATGTAGACGGCACTCGGGTGAGCAGTATGGGTTAGCGCCCCAGCCTGTGTCCTCCGTGAGGAGGAAGCCCAACAACCCTTGGTGAGGCCGTTAGGAGGGCCATTGTGATTCACTGCTCCTGAATGAATTGCCGGTGCTGGGAGTCTGGTGCAACGCACAGGTCCTGTGCCAACCTGGTGAGAGCAGGAGCAGGCCTGGTGAGACGTAGGAGGGGTCTGGACAGGAGTCAACCCACAGAGCCTAGTCCTTCCATGTGCCAGAGTATTGTGCCTCCCAGTACTGGCGGAATAGTTCTGGAGCAGTGGATTGTATGGCCTTGGGTCTTTCCCTAGTGGACTGACCGAGAGTAGCTACTGGGACGTAAGTCGGGACTTGATCAACCCGGCTGGGTCGCCTGAGTGAGGGGTATGATGTTGCGAGACCCGAAACCCCGATGACCTTGGGATACATCACTGAGGATACGTCCCAGTTGCATCCATGCGATGTATCTTTAAACCTTTAGTTTCTATTTATAGTGGCTCATAGGAATAGACTATGTGACAACCAGGAAAGACTTGGTGACCACCGGAGAGACGGGTGACAGCCGGAATGTAGACGGCACTCGGGTGAGCAGTATGGGTTAGCGCCCCAGCCTGTGTCCTCCGTGAGGAGGAAGCCCAACAACCCTTGGTGAGGCCGTTAGGAGGGCCATTGTGATTCACTGCTCCTGAATGAATTGCCGGTGCTGGGAGTCTGGTGCAACGCACAGGTCCTGTGCCAACCTGGTGAGAGCAGGAGCAGGCCTGGTGAGACGTAGGAGGGGTCTGGACAGGAGTCAACCCACAGAGCCTAGTCCTTCCATGTGCCAGAGTATTGTGCCTCCCAGTACTGGCGGAATAGTTCTGGAGCAGTGGATTGTATGGCCTTGGGTCTTTCCCTAGTGGACTGACCGAGAGTAGCTACTGGGACGTAAGTCGGGACTTGATCAACCCCGGCTGGGTCGCCTGAGTGAGGGGTATGATGTTGCGAGACCCGAAACCCCGATGACCTTGGGATACATCACTGAGGATACGTCCCAGTTGCATCCATGCGATGTATCTTTAAACCTTGGAGGTGGTGGAGGACTATGATTTATAATGTGGAGGTGGTGGAGGACTAGGATTTATAATGTAGGGGTCTTGGAGGACTATGATTTATAATGTGGAGGTAGTGGAGGACTATGATTTATAATGTGGAGGTGGTGGAGGACTATGATTTATAATGTGGAGGTGGTGGAGGACTATGATTTATAATGTGGAGGTGGTGGAGGACTATGATTTATAATGTGGAGGTGGTGGAGGACTATGATTTATAATGTGGAGGTGGTGGAGGACTATGATTTATAATGTGGAGGTGGTGGAGGACTATGATTTATAATGTGGAGGTGGTGGAGGACTAGGATTTATAATGTGGAGGTGGTGGAGGACTATGATTTATAAAGGACCGCTGTGGCTCCTATGGTTGTCATAGATACTAGATATTTTCAGGAAGTGAACTAATGATGAAGATAAATTGCTCATATATAGTTTAAGTCAGTTTGTACCGTTATCTGTGCTCAGGTCTGCCTCCGGTGGCCTGGATGACTGCAGTATGTGGATGCCTACAGACAGGCAGGCAGGCAGGCAGGCAGGCAGGCAGGCAGGCAGACAGACAGGCAGGCAGGCAGGCAGGCAGGCAGACAGGCCGACAATTGAGAAAGAAGAAATTGAGGAAAAAACATTTGTTTTTAAACAATGCAATACAGCCACTTCAAATTTGGTGTTGTGATGTTGAGCTATTGTCAATTACATGCATGAGAGTTTGAGAGGTGGTGGAGTTAGCTGCTTTATAGCAGACAGTCTGAGAGGTGGTGGAGTTAGCTGCTTTATAGCAGACAGTGAGAGGTGGTGGAGTTAGCTGCTTTATAGCAGACAGTCTGAGAGGTGGTGGAGTTAGCTGCTTTATAGCAGACAGTCTGAGAGGTGGTGGAGTTAGCTGCTTTATAGCAGACAGTGAGAGGTGGTGGAGTTAGCTGCTTTATAGCAGACAGTGAGAGGTGGTGGAGTTAGCTGCTTTATAGCAGACAGTGAGAGGTGGTGGAGTTAGCTGCTTTATATAATATAAAAGATGTTGTAGATAAATAAAGTGTACCTTCACTGAATGTCGCCACTCGAACTCTATGATACAAGTTCCTCTCCAGCAGTATGACCTGGTGGACAGAAAACAGCTGTTGTTTAAATCATAGGTGTCAAACTCTAGTGGTGTACAGTATAGTCGCTCTGAAATTGCGTTCGTGCCTCGGACGCCAATTTCATGACGAGCTTCGAACCTTCGCTACTAAAAAAAAAAAATAATAAAAAGCAGCATGTTGACCCCCCCCCCCCCCGCGCCTCTACTAAGTATTGAAACCGTGGATGTTGTCATCGGTAGATAAGTTTTCTACTGCTGTGAGATGTGATTGACATGAGTGAATACATCAGTCATGAGAGCGCAGGGATCCGTGTACGTCCTTTTCTCTCATCTACCGATCCGACACGGTAACACGCTGTTTTAATAGCGTACATGACGCGCTGGCTAGACGAAGCGCTGGTTCGTTTGGTTATTGTTTACACGATTAGACTACTCTGCCTCACAAATGCTCCTTCTGTTAGCCCACAATTGCTAACGTAATGTCGATAATCCAACCACGAGTCAGCTCCTCGCTATCCTCCGAGGAGTCGGCTGGTCGGCAGTGTTGCCAACTTGGCTCATTTGTCACTATATTTAGCTTTTTTCCAGACCCCAACCAGACCCCAACCAACCAGGCCCCAACCAAATGGACCCGTAAGGTCCATTTGGTTTCATTGTAGTGCATTAATTTCATTCTAATGCATTCTAGAGCGTTTTGGAAGTCACACTAGCGCATTTTGTATTTTGGCAGTTGGCAACACTGCTGGTCAGATCAGCGCGCAGGGCTATAGAGTAGCCCTAGGCAGAGTTACGCAAACTCCGTTCACGTCATGGAGCCAGTCTAATGGCGGCTCTCCTACATAGACTTCTATAGAGAATGGGACACCTTCATTGAAAACAATGCATTTCCAACTCCAGTTTGTCCCTATTCAGGTTGCATTGAACAGCGCCGCCTAAGCGCCGAGTTTCTGACCCCTCAATGTCGCAAGTGTTCTACTAGTTGGGAAGAAAAGTTAATAAATAAATAAATAAATAAATAAATAAATAAATAAATAAATAAATAAATAAATAAATAAATAAATAAAGAAAAGTTAATAAATAAATAAATAAATACGAATGGTTCGGGATCATTAATATTCGTTCGTGTGACGACCTTAACGGGCGAATGGTTCGAATCCCGAGCTTCGGTATACAGCCTTAGTGTAATCACTGTGTAATTTCATTTGACTCTTGAGGCAATATCAAATCAACATTAGAGCTGGCCTGCGGTGATTATACAACACTGGACGACACTCCGCACATCCCAGACTCTTCTCTCCTTCTCTAAAACACCCTGGACAACACTCCACACATCCCAGACTCTTCTATCCTTCTCTAAAACACCCTGGACAACACTCCACACATCCCAGACTCTTCTCCCTTCTCTAAAACACCCTGGACAACACTCCACACATCCCAGACTCTCTAAAACACCCTGGACAACGGTGGAATGAACTCCCCCAACTTACCTCCTGTAGCCTCTGCCGTAGCCTCGAGTCTAAGGAACATCAGAAGTTGAATTGTAAATCTACCTTGGCGTCCATTTTGTAAAGCTGCTCCTGCTCAGCGATCTTGTTGACGGTCACCTCAAAGTCCTCCATCTTCTGCTGATAACTCAACTCCTCCATGTTCCAGATACCGTCCATCATTTTGGGGTACCTCTCCCACTAAGACAAACACATTTCATTTAACCTTTATTTTATCACATTGAAACACTTATTGATAAAAACATCCAAATACAATACATCCAGATCAGGGGCGGATCCAGGCATGGGCACGGGGGGGGAGGGGGGGATGCCCCCCTAAATACCAAACATGAAGGCATGCAAAACAACCCAAGATATTTCAAATTAAAGTGCTTATATTTAAAATGATGTGAAACACTACTACTGCTACTAACTAACTACAGCTGTGTCACCACTAAACCAACAGCATTTCATCATTGAAAACAGAAAACTCTCTGAGTCAGACCTTTAGCTTTATGCATGCTGCATGTTTGTTGCAACTTCAACAACAACTGCCGTTATTATTGATGCTTTACTTGACTAGTCATGTAACTGAAAATGGTATGGGTGTGACTGGAGAGTGTAAACATGAAACCAAATGGACCCTTGCGGGTCCATTTGGTTTCATGTTTACACTCTCAAGAGTTAAAATATTCATCATGTGAATTATCCCAAGTCTACACAACTAGAGAATGTAGAAGATTAAAAGTTCGGGGCGCTTCGCGCCCCGAACCTCTAGCGCCACGCGTTGGATGTAGACCTCAACAACGTATAGGCCTACTGTACTTCACCTTTTACTGACTCTCTGTCTTTGACACCATCATGGGTTACCAGGTTTGCTTTTCATAAGCACACACACACACACACACACACACACACACACACACACACACACACACACACATATATATATGTATATATATATATATATATATATATATATATATATATATATATATATATATATACTGTATAGGGGTCTGGCCTGTATAGGGGTCTGGCCCGTGAAATGTAAATTAGCAGGCAGTATAATCAGCAAGTCTTCAACATCTCTCTTTCACAATGTAAAGGTCTACTTAGTTCGTTTCAGTTCACAGGATTTTTTTTTGTTAATTCCAGATTTGGTTTATTATGATTAGTAGTAGTATAGATCATATTCCACCAATAATAACATTTTAAATTTGTTGAATGCTGTTAAATGTGTTTTGTATTGCTAGCACCAATGGAGTAACAATGTATGATGATGATAATAAGGCTGATAATAATAATAAAATATAAGTACTATTATATTGAAAGCATTATAAACTAATTCACCCATTATGTTTAAAAGATGTTAATGTTATATTTAAAGCATTATAAACGAATGTACTCATAAATAATAATAATATTAATTATTATTACCGTAAATAAAATACATTTTATTTGTATAGCACCTTTCATGAGATGAAATGCACCTCAAAGTGCTTTTTTATAGGCTGTATAATAAATTGTTATTACATTGAGGCATTGTGGCAGAGCGACCACAATGTTGCATGGTTGTTCTGCCACACTACAACCATTGACACCTTTTAAATGAAGTGTTAAAACTGTTACTACGACGGGGGAGTGGTACTACCCAGGTGCTTCAATGGCAGTCAGATGGTAACAGTGACTATCTCAAGTGCTAAGTGCTGACCACTGTAGGCTACATGCGTGCAAATATGGGATAATCAATTGGATGTATCATCTGGGTGTCCTTTAGCAACACAAAGTCAAAGGTAGGAAAGAACGTCGCTGAAGCGTGTGTGGTGGAAATGAACGTCAGTGTGGGCTACTAAGCACGGCCGCACCGTTCATTTTTTAGCGTAGTTCAGACGGTACGGCGACAGACTGCTGCAGGCTGCACGCACGCACAAACACATACACGGTCGCCATCGAAGATCGATCACTGTTTTTAAGCGAGTTTCTTCACGCCAATTCACGTCTCTCTCATCTGTGCATCTCTGTTGTTGACAAAGTTGATAAAGTGAGCACGATTGGATGAGCAAAACCAGTGTGTTCAGTGATGTGATCCGTTAGATCAGGGGTTTTCAACAGGTGGTCCGGGGACCACCAGGGGTCCTTGAGAGGGTTCCAGGTGGTCCCCAGGCTAAATGATGGAAAGTTGGTTAACCAGGTGTAACTCTTGAGAATGTAAAAATGAAACCAAATAGACCCTTGCGGGTCCATTTGGTTTCATTTTTACACTCTCAAGAGTTAAAATATTCATCATCTGAATGATTCACTATTTAAGTAAGAGTTCTACACAGTTTTGTTTGGAAAAGCCAGCCTGGAATTGTAAAGCAAAACCAAAAGAATACTTTAGTTTTAGGGTCTGTGGGGCTAAAATGTCATCAAATGGTGATCCGTGGCTCAAATGCTGAATAAATGGTGGTCCCTGGCCTGGTGTCAAAAAGGTTGAAACCCCCTGCGTTAGATCATTGGGTAACAACCCTTTTGATACCAGGGCCCACTATTTATTCAGCATTTGAGACACGGACCACCATGTGGTCCGTGTCTCAAATGACATTAGCCCCATAGACCTAAAACGCATGATGTCTTTTGCATTGTCCACAATACCAGGCTGGATTTGGGAAACAAAACAGTCAAACATAGATCCAACATAGAATGCGTAATCGAACATGCAGTTTATTGTTAGACACAAAACGTGTGGGATGCATGGGTCGAAATGAGTGAAATACAATCGTGTTTGCAGTGGGTAGTATTGTGGGTCCATTTGGTTTAATTTTTACGCTCTCAAAGGGTTACATCTGGTTAACCAACTTTCGATCATTTAGCTGGGGACCACATGGAACCATCAGAAGTACCACTGGTGGTCCCCGCCAGGATGACTGGTTGAAAGCCACGTGATAAAAATGTCCCTTCCAGTGTTTGGAAATCCGTCCGTTTGAATAATCAAACGATGTTAGTGTTTTGACATGAACGGGGTGGCTGCGGCATGATGGCGAACTGCCTGTACATGTCTATGGAGTTGTCGCAACTCTGTCTACTGTCTGTAACACTCTGGCCGTTCAAGGGCATGCAGAGTCAACGTTGCGACATCAATGGCATGTAGAGTCATACGTGCGACATTGGGGGGTCAGAAACTGAGCGCTCGAGCGCTGCTCGTGCAGCCTGAATAGGGACAGACGCGTAGTCGAACATACAGTTTATTATTGGACAACACAACACGTGTGTGATAGGCATTGTTCGAAAAAGAGTGAAATACGATTGTGTTTGCACTTTGCAGTGGGTAGTGTTGGAATATGGACATTGGGCAGCAGCGGCAGAGGCTGCATGTGGCTAAGTGGATGATGGTAGCTTTGACTGCTAGCAGGGTGTAACGTAACCCATGTCGTTCTGCAAAGGTGGATCTCCGTCCCAATAAGTCCGTTAGGCAATGCTGTCTTCAATGGTGATGGAACGCTAAAGTTCTTCTGTCGATCGGACCGTTCGTTGCAATGGTGTGGAACGTAGATGTCGTAACAACGTAGATGTCGTAACTGTGTCTATAGTGTAAGGCAGTGGTTGAGGCCGGGGGAGGGGCGTGTGTACTGGAAAGGTTGCGACATTGAGGGGTGAGAAAGTGAGATCTCGAACGCAAACAATAAAATAAAAATATATTCGATGACATACGAGCAATGGCAGTTTGATGTGGCAACGCTAAAGATCAGTATGTGTGTGGTGGCTCTGTTTGTGTTGCGGTTTGACAGAGTATGAGCGAGAACAGTCGAACACAAGTTTAGGGGGTCAAATATGTTTCCCCAAAACTCCTGTGAAACTATTTTCGAGCTTCGGGGCCTAGTGGCGAAATGTGTAAGTGCAGTATGTTAATGGCGGCGGACGTAACGGAGTTGGACGGACGTTCATGACGTCACATGCGTCAGCCAGGACCAGCTGTGTCACAGTGTCAGTCTTCCGTGTGCATGAGAACGCCACTGAGCAACTTGTATTGAAATGCATAGCAAGGGGCGGGGCTATGGCCACAGTTCACTCTCTAGCCTCGAGTGCTTTATATCCAGATTGGCTATGTAAAGTAGATTAATGGTCATTTTGATCTGTATGTTGGACTGTTTGGTTTTCTACGAAATCCAGTCTGGAATTGTGGACAAAAGCAAAATAAATCTTTACATTTGGGGTCTGTGGGGCTAAAATGTCATCAAACGGTGGTCCGTGGCTCAAATGCTGAATAAACAGTGGGCCCTGGTGTCAAAAAGATTGAAAACCACTGGTGTACAGCATACAATGGTGATGTACTGAGCAGGTATGATAGCTTGTGGTAGGTGTTAGCGGTTTACTGACCAGATATGATAGCTTGTGGTAGGTGTAATGACCAGTGTTGCCAACCTGGCGTATTTGTCGCTATATTTAGCGAAATATTTACCCTACTGGCGCCAACATTAGTGAAAAACTCCTGGCGGAAAATCTATTGCTTTTTTTGCTGGTGAGTTGGGGAGAAATTGGTTGACAGGCGCCAGAGATAAAACCCTCATTTTTCACCATTTTTCTTCCTATGATTCAGTCTGTAACTCTTGAGAGCGTAAAATGTGCGTAAAAACGTAAAATTCATTTTACAATCTTAAGAGTTAAATTACAGATGTATTAACCAGATATGCCACTAACTAGGTATGATAGCTTGTGGTAGGTGTTAGTATACTAACCAGGTATGATAGCTTGTGGTAGGTGTTATAGGTATACTAACCAGGTATGATAGCTTTGGTAGGTGTTATAGGTATACTAACCAGGTATGATAGCTTGTGGTAGGTGTTACAGGTATACTAACCAGGTATGATAGCTTGTGGTAGGTGTTAGTATACTAACCAGGTATGATAGCTTGTGGTAGGTGTTAGTAATGTACTAACCAGGTATGATAGCTTGTGGTAGGTGTTAGTAATGTACTAACCAGGTATGAGAGCTTGTGGTAGGTGTTAGTATACTAACCAGGTATGAGAGCTTGTGGTAGGTGTTAGTAATGTACTAACCAGGTATGATAGCTTGTGGTAGGTGTTACAGGTGTACTAACCAGGTATGATAGCTTGTGGTAGGTGTTAGTAATGTACTAACCAGGTATGATAGCTTGTGGTAGGTGTTAGTAATGTACTAACCAGGTATGATAGCTTGTGGTAGGTGTTAGTAATGTACTAACCAGGTATGATAGCTTGTGGTAGGTGTTAGTATACTAACCAGGTATGATAGCTTGTGGTAGGTGTTAGTATACTAACCAGGTATGATAGCTTGTGGTAGGTGTTAGTATACTAACCAGGTATGAGAGCTTGTGGTAGGTGTTAGTATACTAACCAGGTATGATAGCTTGTGGTAGGTGTTAGTATACTAACCAGGTATGAGAGCTTGTGGTAGGTGTTAGTATACTAACCAGGTATGATAGCTTGTGGTAGGTGTTAGTATACTAACCAGGTATGATAGCTTGTGGTAGGTGTTAGTATACTAACCAGGTATGAGAGCTTGTGGTAGGTGCTGGTGATGTGTCCACAGATGTGTCTGAGTTGGACAGTCTCCTGACAGCTAGAACACATGTAGAACGGAGACAGTCTCTCAGTCTTAGAGATGTCCCCACACTGGACCTCCAGCACTGAGCACAGACCTGTACACACACACACGCACACACGCACGCACGCACACACGCACACACGCACACGCACACACACACACACACGCACACACACACAGTAACATTACACAGGGTGGGATTGACTATAGACCTGTGCAGTGACGTCACCGCCCCTGTTCCAGAAATAGATTCCCCATTCATTTTTTCTCATAGACTTTTCGAAAATATAATTTATATAAAAGACGATTACGCCGCGGACAAAGCCAACTCGAGTCGTGACGAATCATGATGACACACACAAACTTTTGGGACAATCAAATCATTTCTAAGATGGCAAACGAAACAAAAAGTGTTGTATCATGCCGTTTTCTACTTCTTCCTAATTATATATTATATGACAATATGGTGTTTGTTGTCATGATTTGTCAGGACCCGAATTTGCTTTGGCCGCGGCGTAATCGTGTTTTTATTAGCCATTTTCGAAAAGTCTATGAGAAAAATGAATGAGGAATCAACTAGTGGAACAGGGCTGGTGACGTCACTGCGCAGGTCTATTGGGCGTACAGGGAGGTCTCCCGGTGGGCCACGACCCGTAGGGGGGCCGCTGGTATCACGGTATGATTAAAAGCACTGGTTTTCAACCTTTTTGATCCAAGGGCCCACGATTCATTCAGAATTTTTAGGCACGTAGGCATGGCCGCGGGAAGATATTGACAGTAGGGGGTGCTGGACATTCACTATGGGGTGCTGCAAGATGCGCACACGCAAAATGTGTGTGAATGCGCATTGTGCATGCACATTTTCATGCATTTACACACGGAAAAGTGGCTTTTACCTTCCCTCTCCACATGCATGAGCTAACAGGTACCTTAGCCTCTGATACAACGATAGATCATATGTATAAGGCCTATTAACAGGAATCTGTTTTGATTAAAATAACTAGTATTTTCCTCCTCCTGTCCAAGGGGGCTGTGTCTGAAAAAAGGGGGTGCTCAAGCCCCCCCAGCACCCCTACTTCCCTCAGCCATGCTCCAGAGACCACCATTTATTGACATTTTAGCCCCAACAGACCCCCAAAACTAAAGACATATTTTGCTTTTTGGTCCACAATTCCAGGCTGGATTTGGGAAACAAAACAGTCAAACATACAGATAAAAATGGCGATTAATGGTCTACATTTTCTAACTAGACTTGGGCCAATTTTAGATGAATATTTTAACTCTTGAGAGCGTAAACATGCTTCATGTTTACACTCTCAAGGAGTTACATCTGGTTAACCAACTATACCAGGTAGAACAGGTCCAACACACGCTGGCTGTGGTGGGCCGGTCTATAGGCCAAATCACGCGAAAAATGTCCGGGCCGATTTTTTTCTCCCAGTCCACCACTGACATTACAAATAACATCAAAGTCAAGGTCAAGGTAAACTTTATTGCCCACAAGGGAAACTTGTCTTGGGCTTTCACCCTGCTTCAGCCACACATTGCACATGAATAAACATAACACAAAACAGAATACACAGAGGGAGACGTCTTACATTCACTGCTGTTTCAGAGCCACATTCATTCAACATTTTAGTTGAGGCTGGTACAAGTTATTTTTTTAACTGATGTATCTTTTCCCTGAGGGTAGGAGTACAAACTCTGCATTTAAAACATGGGCAGCATCGGGAAAAATCAGTTTGGCCTGTTTTAGTGTGGTCTGCTCATGTAACAGACAGTGTTAATATTACTATATTTACTTTACTTATGACCCCTGAATATAAGACTTTTTTATTTATTTTTTCCAAACAGAAATATCAGTTCTGTCTGCAATGGGCCACACACACACACGCACACACGCGGCCACACACACACACACACACACACACACACACACACACACACACACACACACACACACACACACACACACACACACACACACACACACACACACACACACACACACACTCACCTACGATCCTCTTCGTCTCAGCTTCTGACAGCTTCACCTTGAGGAAGTAAGACACACGGCTGGCCCTCGTTTCCCCTGTGTGTTTGTGTGTGTGTGTGTGTGTGTGTGTGTGTGTGTGTGTGTGTGTGTGTGTGTGTGTGTGTGTGTGTGTGTGTGTGTGTGTGTGTGTGTGTGTGTGTGTGTGTGTGTGAGAGAGAAAAGAAAACAGAAAACATGCAAAACAACCCAAGATATTTCAAATTAAAGTGCTTCTATTTAAAATGATGTGAAACACTACTACTGCTACTGACTAACTACTAGGCCTGCAAAAAAAAAATCGATTCGAGTCAGAATCGCGATTCTACTTCCGCCAGATTCAGAATCGATTCACATTTTCCCTAAATCGATTTTCTTTAACTTATTTTTCCCCTTCTGGGCCGCCGTAGTATACTAGTATACTCCGCCGAGTATAGACAGAGTTTCGACAACTCCGTCCACTTCATGGGGCCAGTCCAGCGGCGGCAGTTTGCCCCTAATCGTGCTGCATTAACAGCGCTCGAGCGCTCCGTTTCTGACCCCTTAATGTCGCAACTCTTCTACTAGATGGCCCCATATAGAGTAATGATGGCTCTGACTTCCGCGATGATCTACTGTGTTGTTGTTTTCTGCAGTATGCGCGAAATAGTTTTATTAACACTGGCAGCCTGCCTGCCAGAGCAAAGCCTGTCCAGAGGGGAAAGGAGCCGGCCGTTTGTGTGTGTGTGTTTGCGTGCGAGAGAATCAGCGTATTTTTCGTCCCGTTCGCAACGAAATCTATGTAGAAGAGCCGCCATTGGACTGACCCCATGAAGTATTGTTTTGTGACTCTTGCTTTGGCAATGTAAATGTCTGTTTTATCATGCCAATAAAGCTCCTTTGAATTGAAAAATTGACTGACCCCATGAAGTGAAGGGAGTTAGGTAAGTCTGTCTACACATAGCCTCGATCTCCAGGCTCTCATCCGCGCTAGTCTACACATCTAGTAGAAGAGGTGCGACATTGAGGTGTCCGAATGTGAATGGCCTGAATAGGGACGGGCACTTATGGAGTCGAGTCGTAATAGTTCTATTGGCTGCAGCGATGTGTGTGTGTATTGCTCAAATGATCAACTAACGTGGGCTTTGGACAAACAAATCCTGCGTGAACGTTTTGATCAAAATAGCCTAGTTTAGAGTAGTTCACTGTGTTTACCTGGCGCTAAAAGCATGCTAATGATGACTGCTAAATGTAAACAAATGTATGCTACAGAACAGGCTGATGGTCGGCCACCAGATATTCAAATGATAATCAGGTGGCTTTTGTTTAACTGCAAGCTATAGTGTCAATATGCATAGAGTACAGTTAGACCAATTGGAAAACAATTGGGGAAACAAGACGCTGAGAACAACAAATCATGACTTGTAAATATTTTTTTTTATACCAAACTGTAAATAAAAGTACCAAATGAAGAAGAATGTTTCTGTAAAACATGCTTACAGAAAGCACAATACAACAGGCGGTAGATCATGCTCAAATCCCATTGAACCATTTTGTAAAAAAAGAAAAGAAGAAAGATTTAGAATTGTGGGGGGCATCTTTTTGAATCGAGAATCGAAAAAATCGAAAAATCGTTTTTGAATCGAATCGTGACCCAGAAAATCGATTCTGAATCGAATCGTGGGACACCCAAAGATTCACAGGCCTACTACCTACAGCTGTGTCACCACTAAACCAACAGCATTTCATCATTGAAAACAGAAAACTCTCTGAGTTTTATGGATGCTTATGCTAATAAAAGTCCTGTAACTGAAAATGGTATGGGTGCGGCTTCATCGCCTGTGGCGCGAAGCCCCCGCCCCCCCCAATTGGGAAATGTTACATCTGCCCCTGGATATACGTTACATAACAAGAGAAAACTCACTGCAGCGGATGCACAGGATTTTCTTTTAAAGTATCTGTATCTGTGCAGGGACGTGCAGAAAGTGTTAGAGAGGGGCAGGGGCTCAAATCCAAAGAGGGCATTTGGACAAAAATAACTCTCAGTGCCATGCTTGGAGAGCTTGGAGATTGACTATTTTGGGGGGCTGCAGCCCAGCACCCTTTAGCCCTTCAGGTGTTTTCAACCTTTTTGATTCCAGGGCCCACTACTTATTCAGCATTTGAGCCACGGAGGACCATCATTTGAGGACATTTTAGCCCCACAAATGGCGAAAGTAAAAAATTATTTTGCTTTTGTCCACAATTCCAGGCTGGATTTGGGAATTCCAAACAGTCCAACATACAAAATGACCATTAATCTTCTACATTCTCTAGTTGTGTAGACTTGGGATAATTCACATGATGAATTGTTTGTAAACATGAAGCCAAATGAACCATTTGGTTCCATGTTTACACTCTGTGGTGGGCCGTTTTGGGCCAAATTAGTGCAAAAATGGACCGGTCTGGACTAGAGCTGTCCGTCGATTAAAATATGTAATCGCGATTAATCGCATGATGGCCCATAGTTAATCTTTGATTAATCGCAAATTAATCGCATATTTTCATATTTCCCGATATACTCCCGATATCCGATATCAGCAAAAAATATATACAATTTATTAAGTTTTTTTTTTTTTTTTTTTTTTTGGGGGGGGGGGGGGGGGGGGGGGGGGGGGGGGGGACTGGGGACCCCCCAAAATAATTTCAGGACCACTGAGGGGTCACAACTAACAGGTTGAGAACACCTGCCTTAAACACTGCTTAAAAAAAAGAAGAACTATGTTGGTCGATGTAAGATGTAAGATGTAAGGTGATCACTTCACACAGGTGTGATTTTTAGTTAATTAGCAATAAAATAAAAATTGCTTTCCCCTTGCTACATTACAGTATATCAGCCTTTTCATTATTTTAAAAGGGAAAAAAACACCTTATATCTTTGTGCCAACAATACACAGCCATAGCCCACAGCCATAGTGGGCTATGGCTGTGGGAGAGGAGAGCTGTGTTTGGAGGGGAGGCCCCTCAAGCACAGCTGCTTAACAGGCTTAATTGTGTTGCCAACTGCCAAAATCCAAAATGCACTAGTGGCACTTCCAAAATGCACTAGAAGTAGCTAGAGCAGTGGTTTTCAGCCAGCTGAAAAGCACTAGATTTTCCACCAGGAGTTTCTCAATAATTTTGGCGCTAGGGGAGTCTGGAAAAAAACTAAATATAGTTACAAATGCGCCAAGTTGGCAACACTACTTCTGGCCATGCCGTCGTGATTATAGATGTACGTTTTACGCATCGCTCCTGCCTGGCTATAATCTTGCAACGTTTCTGCTGGGATTATGCATTGGATTTACAAGCAAAATCGAAGGATTATACTTTTGATGATCAATTTGAGAAAGGGTAAGGCCACCTCTCTCTCTCTCTCTCTTTCCCTGTCTGCTGCTTTGCTGCTCGTGTATAGCAATATATTCTATCGAAAGGAGGAACAGTCTCTCTCTCTCTCTCTCTCTCTCTCTCTCTCTCTCTCTCTCTCTCTCTCTCTCTCTCTCTCTCTCTCTCTCTCTCCCTCTCTCTCTCTCTCTCTCTCTCTCTCTCTCTCTCTCTCTCTCTCTCTCTCTCTCTCCCCCCCCCCTCCCTCCCTCCCTCCCTCCCTCTCTCTTTCTCTCTCTCTGTCCCTCTCTCTCTCCCCCTCCCTCTCTCTGTCTGTCTCTCGCTTTCCTTGGCCGTGCGCGCTGCGGTTAGTGTGCTGGATAAAGTGCTCTGTGCGCACGTGCCTTTCTGTTTAGTCTTCATAACAGTTAATGCATGGGACATAAGTGGCCATCAAAATAGTGCCTGTGTTCGTCACAGTAGTAGTTCTACAGTGGTTCGTAGGTCCAGTCGTTTGATGCAATCGTTTGATGCAATCCGTATTATTTCACGCAAACCCTCGTCCTCCACAATGTTAATCGGCCTGCATGGGGGGGGGTCCGTGCGTTAATCTCGCGTTAATTTTTTTGACGCCGTTAACGCACGGCTGAGTTAACGCGAGATTAACGCGTTAACGCGGACAGCCTAAGTCTGGACCAAATTCACACATAAAATGACCGGCCGAATAGAACAACACACAACAATCCGATAAACTGTGCAAATGTCCTCCCAGGACTTGTTAAAAACAATCCCATAATAACATAATTTGACCCGCCCCAGCGCAGCATGTGAATGAAGTGAACATTTCTAGACTCTGCCCAAGTCCTGCACAGGTAACCTGCAGGACCTGTGGGTCATCTGTCGGGTCACAGGTAACCTGCAGGACCTGTGGGTTATCTGTCGGGTCACAGGTAACCTGCAGGACCTGTGGGTCATCTGTCGGGTCACAGGTAACCTGCAGGACCTGTGGGTCATCTGTCGGGTCACAGGTAACCTGCAGGACCTGTGGGTCATCTGTCGGGTCACAGGTAACCTGCAGGACCTGTGGGTTATCTGTCGGGTCACAGGTAACCTGCAGGACCTGTGGGTCATCTGTCGGGTCACAGGTAACCTGCAGGACCTGTGGGTTATCTGTCGGGTCACAGGTAACCTGCAGGACCTGTGGGTTATCTGTCGGGTCACAGGTAACCTGCAGGACCTGTGGGTCATCTGTCGGGTCACAGGTAACCTGCAGGACCTGTGGGTTATCTGTCGGGTCACAGGTAACCTGCAGGACCTGTGGGTTATCTGTCGGGTCACAGGTAACCTGCAGGACCTGTGGGTCATCTGTCGGGTCACAGGTAACCTGCAGGACCTGTGGGTCATCTGTCGGGTCGCGCATCATAATATTGAGGTCAGCCTTCGGTTAACTACTGCTGTGCACTTCTACTCTGTGTCTCTGTGTGTGCAAAAGAACATTCACAAACGTCTGTAGGCGTAATACTGACCGTCTGAAGGTGTGCAGGTGTCTGTGGAGTACATGGACATGGCTGGAGTGAGACTGGCTCTGTAGATAGACCTGGTTCTGTAGATAGACCTGTAGATAGACCTGGTTCTGTAGATGGACCTGGTTCTGTAGATAGACCTGGTTCTGTAGATGGACCTGGTTCTGTAGATGGACCTGGTTCTGTAGATAGACCTGGTTCTGTAGATGGACCTGGTTCTGTAGATGGACCTGGTTCTGTAGATAGACCTGGTTCTGTAGATGGACCTGGTTCTGTAGATAGACCTGGTTCTGGGGTGGAGTGAGACTGGTTCTGTAGATAGACCTGGTTCTGTAGATAGACCTGGTTCTGGGGTGGAGTGAGACTGGTTCTGTAGATAGACCTGGTTCTGGGGTGGAGTGAGACTGGTTCTGTAGATAGACCTGGTTCTGGGGTGGAGTGAGACTGGGTCTGTAGATGGACCTGGTTCTGGGGTGGAGTGAGACTGGGTCTGTAGATGGACCTGGTTCTGGGGTGGAGTGAGACTGGGTCTGTAGATGGACCTGGTTCTGGGGTGGAGTGAGACTGGGTCTGTAGATGGACCTGGTTCTGGGGTGGAGTGAGACTGGCTCTGTAGATAGACCTGGTTCTGTAGATAGACCTGGTTCTGGGGTGGAGTGAGACTGGTTCTGTAGATAGACCTGGTTCTGTAGATGGACCTGGTTCTGTAGATAGCCCTGGTTCTGGGCTGGAGTGAGACTGGGTCTGTACATAGACCTGGTTCTGTAGATGGACCTGGTTCTGTAGATAGACCTGGTTCTGTAGATGGACCTGGTTCTGTAGATGGACCTGGTTCTGGGGTGGAGTGAGACTGGCTCTGTAGATGGACCTGGTTCTGTAGATAGCCCTGGTTCCGTAGATAGACCTGGTTCTGTAGATAGACCTGGTTCTGGGGTGGGTTGGAGGCTCCCTAGAGGTAGTCAAGAGCCCCTGGGTGTCCTGTTTCTGTAAAACACACAATGCAAACACAACTGCAGAACATATGAGGATGCAATTCAATTCAATGGACCTAAAAACATGAAAAAATAAAATGCATTGCCATAGCATACACCTGTTTCTGTAAAACACACAGTAAATACAAACAGCTGGAGTCACCCAGCCTGGGTGTCATTATATGTACACACAATACGCACTGAACGTAGGCAACAAGCCAAAGGAAGGCAACAAAAAGTGCTAATCCTGCCCTCAATATGACATTTTTACCAGTGGCCTTGTGGTTAGAGTGTCCGCCCTGGAACTGGGAGACCGGGGTTCGATTCCCGGTCGGGTCATACCAAAGACTGTAAAAATGGGACCCAATGCCTCCCTGCTTGGCACTCAGCATCAAAGGGATGGATTGGGGGTCAAATAAACTAATCGATTCCCGAGCGCGGCGCACGCTGCAGCTCACCGCTCCAAGAGATGGGTCAAAAGCGGAGAACTAATTTCACTGCGGTAACGTGAGTGACTAATATAACGACTTTGACTTTGACTTTTTCTCTGTCTATGTGTTCTCACTAGTGGTGTAAATAGCTGATATGCAGGAGAAAACCCGGCACTCTGGTCAGGACAGATCAACACAGATATCCTAGCAGTAGGACAACCAAAGGGTCAGACACAGGCCTGGAGTCACTGTTCTGTTGGGAAGGAAAACAAACATTATGCAAGTCAGTCAGTCAGTCAGTCTGTCTCTACACACTGTTAGGACCTCGTCTATGGCTCTCATACAGGAGGGGACGATTCACTTGCGTCACAATACGATATCTATATTTATGGTGCCAAATCAGTGTTGTGATCTACTTTCTGTTAGTAAATAAAAGTGCTGGAGTTTGGAGGAACTTGTTTGCATCAATGGGTTGGGCTGCTGCCTCCTCCTGCATTATGTGCAAATTCTAAACAGGAGGTAGGCTACACAGGGACGTTTAGTGACTAATGATGAGCGCTTCTAAACTGCAGTACTTCTGTCAGTAGAAAAGCAACTCCATGAAACAAATAGTTTTAAAGGACATGTCACACCAATATACAGCAACTCCCCTTTAGGTTCTTTAAGCACCATAATATAGTTTAGCAGATCTACAAGTTTGTGGCACTCTACGAGTGTGGAGATCCACTATTTTTTGTTATTAATCGTGAAATGCGGTGCAAATATTTGAGTATAAATTCATATTCTTTCCACTGTTGTTTTCGTCATTCTTTCCACTGTTGTTTTTGTCACTCATGACTATAACTAAAATGACTTTGTCAGAACCTCTTTTTCCTTAAAAAAAAAAAAAAAAAAAAAAAAAAAAAAGACTAAAACTATCATGAATAGAAATGACTGAAATGTGACTAAAATGAACAAGCCTTTCATCCAAAAGACTAAGACTAACTAAAAAAAAGAAAAAAAAACCAGGTGTACCAACAGAACACCAACTGTACCTTAAATATACTGTGTCTAGTTATTATACTCTGACTTCATTAAAGTAGTTTAAATACATGTTTTCATTTCATTTCCTTTACCAACATGGGACTAAAGGTTTTGATTTTCCACAGATTAAAACTGACTAAAACTATCAAGGATAGAAATGACAACATGTGACTGAGACTAATTAAGCATTTTGTCCAAATGACTAAGACTGACTAAATAAAAAAAATGCCTGCCAAAAACAACACGGATTCTTTCAGGTTGAAAGGTTTTAACTACCCTAATCTTAGCTTCTAGAGGTTTACATGGAGTAACTTATTTTCAGATAGGGGTCCGTTACAGTGAAATTAAATCGTTGGACCACCAGTGACAGAAACACAGGGATTTCAGAACACTGTCTCTGTTACAGTCTGAAAGGTTTCATGAAACTACTTCATCTGTTTGGTTGTGAGGAGTTCCATGGTGGATCACTGGTGTGGTTTGGGCCTTAAAATAAAGTAAAACTAAAAAATACAGATACTCTACATAATATAAAAGCTAACAAAAGCCAGAACAAACTTAATAAAACATGAAGGTTCACCCACCCATGCAGTTCCAGGGCATTACATTATCCAGAACAGTTCTTTAGACAGTTTGAACAACAAGACTGTTGAAGTTGTTTGGATGAAAACATCTGAGCAACTGCAGCTAGGAGGCCTTTATAGCTCAGGAGCCAATCACCTGCCACAGCACTGCAGGCAGGAGCCAATCATCTGTCAGTCCTTGCAGACTGGAGCCAATCACCTGCCAGACCAGGCAGATAGGAGCCAATCACCTGCCAGACCAGGCAGATAGGAGCCAATCACCTGCCAGGTTCAACCTACTAGTCACCAGCTGCTAGTCAATCAGTCACTCTCAAATCAATCAATCAATCAATCAATCAATCAATCAATCAACCAATCAACCAATCAACCAATCAATCAGTGGTAAATGGTAGATTCATGTAGTGCCTTTATCCAAAGCTCTTTACATAGATTATGCATCACACACGCACACACACACTCAAACTTGTAGTGGTGGAAAACGCTCCAGAAATGTTTTTTCCCCATTCATTTTCCTCAGACTTTGAGAATGCTTTATATAAAGGCAACGGCTACGCCGCGGACAAAGACAACTCGGGTCGTGACAAATCATGACAACAATCACAAAAAGAAAAAAAGAAAAAAATGGCAGGATGTTTCACTTTTCTTCTTAGAAATTATTATCTGATTGTCCCCAAAACACTGTGTGTGTCGTCATCGTCATGATCTGTCACGACCCGTGTTGGCTTTGTCTGCAGCGCAATCGCCTTTATCTGTAAAGCATTTTCAAAAAGTCTGAGGAAAATGAATGGGGGGAAAAAAACATTTCTGGAATGGTGCCGGCGTCATGACAAATGCTCAGCTCTATAGCCTACCGGTAGCTTTTTCATATCGTGTCAAATAAGAACTGTGTTCCAAAAAATAATCATCCCATTGACAAGATCTGCAGATGTAAAGGATCAACTGCTATTGTTACTGCTGGTGAATTATGAACATTTTTTTGCAGACTGTATCATCTGTGTCACAATCTGATACCTTTGAGGCTCAAATAGCCCAGGCCCCAGGGTCAATTTTCAGTTTTTTACAGATTATTAAAGTATGCATTGTAAGCTTTCATATGATGCATCACTCAAGGAAATTGGAGCATTTTAATATTATAATATTATATTATAATATATTATATATTATATTATATATTATATTTTAATATTATAATATTTTAATAATATTTTAGACAAAAAATGAAAAATATACTTTAGATCAGGGGTTTTCAACAGGTGGTCCGGGGACCACCAGCGGTCCTTGAGAGGGTTCCAGGTGGTCGCAAGCTAAGTTGTTTAACCAGATGTAACTTATGAGAACGTAAAAATGAAACCAAATGGACCCGCCAGGGTCCATTTGGTTTCATTTTTACACTCTCAAGAGTTAAAATAACCATCATGCGAATTAGTCCAAATCTAGACAACTAGAAGATTAGTTGTCATGGACAGAAGCAAAAGAAATCTTTAGTTTTGGGGTCTGTGGGTCAAAAAATATCCTCAATTCGTGGTCCGTGGCTCAAATGCTGAATAAATGGTGGGCCCTGGGATGAAAAAGGTTGAAAACCCCGGCTTTACAGGGTTGTGTTTGAAGATGTAGCAGCCTCTGCACCATGCTGGTGGGACTAACAAAATGGTGTGCCCTGGTATAAAAAAGGTTGAAAACCACTGCTTTGAAACTAAACAGGTTGAGACAGGGGTGGACTGGGAGCTCAAAACGTACCGGGCAATTTTGTCTCAGAGCGGCCCTCTGAATCTTTGTGGGGGCTCCGGGGCCTGAGCCCCCATGAGAATTTAAGACATAAGGGGCTCTGGGGCTCGGGCTAACTAAAATTAGTTAGTTTTAGTTAACTATAAAAACCCTGCAATAGGCAGTCTCATTTGAAGAGGACAGAGGGCCGCCAGCACTGATTCGTGGGCCGGTTTTGTGCAGATTTTTTTTTTTTTTTAAATTAAAACACGACATTAACGGCCCCCGGGGGGGGGTCGGCCCACCGGGAAAATGCCCTGTATGCCAGACTGTCAGTCCACCCCTGGGTTGAGAATCACTAGAGTACCTGTAGACATACTGTAGCTCCAGGAAGCCATATCCTATAAATCATACCTGGGCATTATGCGGCCCGGGGGCCAAATGCGGCCCTTTGGCTGACTCTGACCGGCCCGGGGACCACCAGTGGTCCTTGAGAGAGTTCCAGTTAAATATGGAGAGTTGGTTAACCAGATGTAACTCTTTGAGAGCGTAAAAATGAAACCAAATGGACCCTTGCGGGTCCATTTGGTTTCATGTTTACACTCTCAAGAGTTAAAATATTCATCATCTGAATTACCTAAAATCTACACAATCAGATAATGTAAAAGAATGGTCTTTTTTTATCTATGTTTGCCTGTTTTGTTTCCCAAATCCAGCCAGGAATTGTGAACAAAAACAAAATAAATCTTTAGTTTTGGGGTCTGTGGGACTAAAATGTCATCAAATGGTGGTCCTTTGTGGCTCAAATTCTGAATAAATTGAGGGCCCCGGTGTCAAAAATTTTGGTCTTACTCTGGTCTTGAAATTAAATTAATACTATGGAGACTTTAGTTCAGCCTTTAGTCTTGGCCCTCCACAATATTTTATGTATTTCCTTTGGCCCCTTGGGGAAAATAATTGCTCACCCCTGCTATAAATACAGACAGAGCTATGCAAAAAGAGTCTAAAACTCTTCTCTTAATGTTGGTCCCTGCCTCCCTGGTATATATTTTGTAATGAGGGTCCGTGGGTTAACTATTAGTCTTTGACAAAAGCACAGAGTTAGAGAGTTCATTAGCCACAAAATAAAAACTCCAAGAGCTATGTAGGAGGGAGTCACAACGACCTTCCCCCGTGTGGAGCTGGACGAGCATGTCTGTATCTCTAAAGCAACTCTTATCTTGTCCAAACGTAAATCTAATTACATTTCCATAGAGCTTTATTTGTCCGCTTTGTCTTCGGAATGAAATTATAATCCAAGCTCCCGTGGTTTTCAACAAACATGCTGTTTTGATCCACTTTGTCTTGGAATCTGGCAGCCGTCTTGCATTGTTTTCCATTGTAAATCCGCATGCCCAGCCTGTTGCACTATTAGGGCAGATTGAGAGACAAAGTGGATCAAAACAGCGTTTTTATTGAAAACCAAGGGAGTTCGGATTATAATTTCCTTCCGAATACAAAGCGGACAAATAAAGCTCTGTGAAAATGTGCTTAGACTTGTATTTGTACAGGGTAAGAGTTGTTTTGAGGCACAAATGTTGCTCGTCCAGCTCTCCATGGGGGAAGGTCGTTTTGATAACGTCAGAATCCGAGGGAAAACCTACAAGAGTTTATATTACCTGACAGTGAAGTCCTGGATGAGAGACATCATGATATCTGACAACCAAACTGACCCGTGTCTAAAACAATGAGGATTATTAAGGGTTTATATCAAACTGAATCACTGATAAAACTTTAAAACTGCTCTGTGTTTCTCCACGCTGCGAAAACATTATTATAAACATCCTGCTGGTTTCCTCTTCTAGCTGCTGTCTTGCCAGCAGCATGTTGCTGTTCTCAGAGCCATCTAGTGTCGGAGTGGCGACATTGAAGGGTCAGAAACTGAGTTGCCGTTCATGCAGCCTGAATAGGGACAAACTGGGGTTGTTTTCAAAAAGGGCGACGCAAACAAGCGCTATATTAGGGCACATGTGCAACATGTCAGCTGTTGTACAGAAAAAACTAAAGTATACCTTATTTTTTATGATACAAAACGGTCTGTTATTATTGCCTCAATTCTCAATAGATAGAAGTCTAGAAGCGTCCTCCATTGGACTGGCCCCATGGAGTGAACGGAGTTGTCGTTACTCTAGTGCTCTGGGGACGCTGTAAACAAGCACAATACTGCCCTCCACTGGAACACCATGGAACTGGAGAAGCTTTTTTGATCAATCATTGACCATAAAGTATTTCTACTGTTTATTATAATGTCCACATTCCATTTTAACATTTAGAGACATACAAATATACTAGATTATTAAAGTAAAATGCTTCAAGTTACTTTATAGGCTACAAGTTTTACTTGCCAACACAGTGGGAAAAGGGGCAGTTGTGTCAATAGTAGGCTACAATATCCAAAGTCACAGACACTATCCAAAGTCTTATGAATAAATAGTGATGTCCTGCCCAGGAACAGTCAGACCTGTACAGTAATTACCATACTGTATGTTACCCTGTGTTGACCAATCATCATCATCATCATCATCATTATGATGAGATTATGATCTGGAAGACACATTCTGTTTGTGTTTGTTATATTTTTGTTGTTTGTGTTTCACTCTGGGAGCACACGCACCATGTCAGTTTACATGATGAGACATTGTTATTGCATTATGTCACGTGGGTAGGCGTAATGGCGTTAATGAATGTGAAAATGCTTTATAAGTTACTGCAAAAAGCAGTTCCTTGTGTAAGGGCGTTACGTTTTCTATATGTCTGAAATAAAACCCTAACTGACTAATTAACTAACTAAGGGCGTTAGTCCCAACATTGTTCAATAATGAACAAGTGATTTAATTACTTCACAATTTATACTAGAACAGGTACATTTCAAATGAAAATAGAAAAACTGCCACCAGAATAAAAACAGAAAAATAAAGACGCGTTTACATCAGGGTCCTGAATGCCTACAGTATGGAAAAATACTAGAAGAATTGTGTGGACCATCGGTTTGACCTGAATTAGGCTACACAGTCTCCTATCTGTAATGCTATGTTTATCTTTAGGATCCCAATGGACCTTTAGCTAAGCCCCACCCTCTTGTCCACCCTAGGACACAATCCAGCCGGGCTCATTCATTCCAATGTAAACATCATGGACTTTACACAATAAATACTGGTTCATTTTTGGAACCAGACCTTCAAAATCTCTTCCAAATCCACCAACAAGGCATGCTCTATGCAGTGGAAAAAATGTGTGTGAGACATTTATTTTTTAAAACAATGTTTTATCATACAGGAAAGCGATTGGTGGAGAGGTTTGTCTATCACATGTTATGCTTAGCTGTGATTGGACCATAGTAGTTTGGGGAGGGGGTTATCTAAAGATCTATTGGACAATAGCAGTTTGGGAGGGGCTTAGCTAAAGGTCCATTATGAATTTAACTCATAGTGTGTACAAATGGAACCAAATCAACAGGCACATAAGGCTGCTATAGACCTGCGCAGTGGCGTCACCGTCCCTGTTCCAGAAGTGGATCCCCCATTCATTTTTCTCATAGACTTTTCGAAAATAATTCATATAAAGATTATTACGCCGCGGACAAAGCCAACTCGAGTCGTGACGAATCATGATGACACACACAAACTTTTGGGACAATCAAATCGTTTCTAAGTTGAAAAACGAAACAAAAAGTCTTGTATCATGCCGTTTTCTACTTCTTCCTAATTATATATTATATGACGATATTGTGTTTGTTGTCATGATTTGTCACGACCCGAGTTGGCTTTGGCCGTGGCGCAATCGTGTTTTTATTAACTATTTTCGAAAAGTCTATGAGGAAAATGAATGAGGAATCCACTAGTGGAACAGGGCTGGTGACGTCACTGAAAAGTCTATGAGGAAAATGAATGAGGAATCCACTAGTGGAACAGGGCTGGTGACGTCACTGAAAAGTCTATGAGGAAAATGAATGAGGAATCCACTAGTGGAACAGGGCTGGTGACGTCACTGAAAAGTCTATGAGGAAAATGAATGAGGAATCCACTAGTGGAACAGGGCTGGTGACGTCACTGAAAAGTCTATGAGGAAAATGAATGAGGAATCCACTAGTGGAACAGGGCTGGTGACGTCACTGAAAAGTCTATGAGGAAAATGAATGAGGAATCCACTAGTGGAACAGGGCTGGTGACGTCACTGAAAAGTCTATGAGGAAAATGAATGAGGAATCCACTAGTGGAACAGGGCTGGTGACGTCACTGCGCAGGTCTATTTGGTTCTACGCGTCATTTAACTGGGGACCACCTGGAGCTGCCTCTAGGACCACAAATACTGTAGCAACAACAAATAGCAGCGATCTTTAAGCAGCTCTCCTTGGGACAAACAACAGTCTTTCTTCCTCCCTCTCAAAACTTGTTTTTTCATTCTCATTTTAACAGTTCAGACATCTTGCTGCTGTGTTTGTTGTAAACATTGTGTTTCTCCCAGTAGATTATTACGCTCTGCTCCACCTCAGATATGTAGTGGGTTAGTTAAGACTAAAATATGGAGAGTTGGTTAACCAGATGTAACTATTAGAGAATGTAAAAATGAAACAAGAAAGTGTAAACGTGTAAACATGAAACCAAATGGACCCGCAAGGGTGGTTTTAGAGTTAAGAGTTAAAATATTCATCATCTAAATTTTGTTTCCCAAATCAAACCTGGTATTGTGAACAAAAACAAAAGCAATCTTTAGTTTTGGCATCTGTGGGGCTAAAATGTCATCAAATGGTGGTCCTCTGTGGGTCAAATACTGAATAAATAGAGGGCCCCGGTATCAAAAAGTTTGGTCTTACTCTTAGTTTCGCCTGGAAATTAAATTAATGCTACGCAGACTTTAGTTCAGCCTTGGCTGGAATAATGTGGCCCTCCACAATATTTTATGTGTCTCATGTGATAACTGCCCACCCCTGCCCTAGTAGGTCATTAGGGTTCATCGATCTAACCGCTGTAGTTCACTAATAAGGTAAGGGTCCAGCTGATGAAGAACCTGAAACATTACTGAACACGCCTGCTCCCCCTTCCGCAACACCATGTCAATGATTTCCCTTGTTTTGACTGCCCTGTTGTTTATCCCGTTGGCGTGATCCATTTCATCGTAGTTGATGACGTTCATCCCCAGAAGTTCATCCAGCAGACGACGCAGGTTGGGCTCTGAGAGTCTTTGAACCAGCTGACTCCTCTTAGACCGCAGCCACTGAGCTGCCGAAGCACCTTGAAAGCAGATTAACGGTGAATATCACCCAATACAATGTTCACACAAAAATGATATAATACAATAAATATAAGGTACAGGAATAAGACATCTATAAAAAGACTCATCGTTCATGTTTAAGAACCTTTTTAAAAGAATATCTGCTTCTGGTTTGCATATTCCAGGTTGTAAAAGTTCTATAAAGAACAGTTCTGACCAGACTATGTTGGTTGTGTTTTGGCACCACAAGATACCCTGAGCTGACTGATGGAGTATAATGTTCATGAGAGAAACCTGTATATAGTAACTGTTCATGAAAGAAGTGTGGTGTGTTGTTCCAAATAACATTATCCATGAACATCAAACAACAATATTTTAGTTTTACCTTTACGTTTAACCATGCCAATTCTCTATGCATATCAACTACATTTGTGCTAGTTGTTAGTGTAACAATGTAATTATTATGAAGATTTTCAGCCAAAGAAAAAATGTTTGTTTGTTTGTTGACATGGCCAGAATAACATACAGGTTACAGATATGGGACTGTGGAGTTGTATGACTCACTACTTCTGTACTGTATTGTATTTTTTGTAATGTCTTACATGCTTGCTGCAAGTCTGTATGTCTAAGACAAATGTCTCGGAATAAATTAACGTGTGTGTGTGTGCGTGTGCGTGTGCGTGTGCGTGTGTGTGTGTGTGTGTGTGTGTGTGTGTGTGTGTGTGTGATACTACCTTGGAGCAGATTTTGTGGCCCAAGGCCCAACCATCCAGCTATAGTGTTTTTCTAAGGTACAAAGACAAAACACAATCATTACATAAGAACTGATACCTCAGTTACAAAAGGCTGACTAAAAAAACCTAAATAATACATGTAAAATTGTTACATTTAAAGAGTGTATCACCTATTCTCAACATTATCTTGAGGATAAACTTTATTGTTGATACTACAGGTCCCAAATAAGAAACAAACACTAACCACTACATATACTGACATCACTACATGACACCTGATTTTTTATTTTATTTTTTTCACTGCTACCACACGTCGTGGTAGAAATGGATTCCCCATTCATTTTTCTCATAGGCTTTTCAAAAATTAGAGATGCCACACACAAATCCAACTCGGGTCGTGGCAAATCATAACAACACACACAATGTTTTGGGACAATCAAATAATCCTGATTTTTTTTTTTTTTTTTTTCCTTTTTTACTTCTTGCTAATTAGATATTGTATGATAATATTGTGTGTCTTGCCATTATTTGTGCGAGTTGGATTTGTCCGCGGCGTAACCGTGTTTATATAGATCATTTTCGAAAAGTCTTTGAGGAAAATGAATGAGGATTTCATTTCTGGAACACGGGCGACGTCATGGAAGGGGCAGGACTGCTCAGCTCAATTGTTATGTTTTAATGGGTGCATTTTTAAGAGCGTTTTAACATATGATGTGATGCGTGTTTTCCTGCCAGCATGTTGATGTGCATGATCACAAAGATCATCCTTGATTATGTGATTATAATTATGTATCTATAATTTTTATCCCACCATTTTCTAACCCATTTTTTCCACCCAGTGGCAATTCCTAATGTGATCCTGGGCTCTACACACCCTCCACCAACCTGGGGAGGATTCCTAATGTGATCCTGGGCTCTACACACCCTCCACCAACCTGGGGAGGATTCCTAATGTGATCCTGGGCTCTACAACCCTCCACCAACCTGGGGAGGCAGCGGACTGGCCTCATGCTTCCTTCAATGCATGAGGAGTCCAAGCTGCCTTCTTTTCACCTGACAGGGGGGAGTTTCCCTGGTTGGACGTAGCGCGTCGTGGAAGGAACACGTTATTCCAACCAGTTCCTGTCCCCTCCATCAGGCGCCCCTGGCCGGGGTGGGTGGGGGGGGGGGGGGGGCAGTCTAGAGCCTAGGATTACAGCATGTTTTTGTGAGGGTATCTACCCTAGGGGACACGGGGAGAACATGCAATTGGTGTGGTTGCACTGACAAATCCACACACTTCTCCTCTCTTACCAGACGTTTGATCACACTCCTCCGTTGGTCCTCATCCAGGAAATACCATATCACCGCCGTCACCACTGCTCCGCCCACCACTACACCACCCACCGCCGCTAACACCACTGTGCCTGTGGACCAGCCCACCAGGCCCCATCCTTCGGGTATCGGCACAACCTCCACCATCCTGATTGGCCAGCTGGGCTAACTAAAGAGAGAGGGAGAGACAAAGGAGGAACAATGTTTACGCAGTGGCGTCGATAGCTGGGGAAAAGTTAGACAATTTTAGGGGGGACCAAAGCCAGGGTGGGCCACTAAAAGCTTGAATTAATACGGTTTTATTTGTATTGATTATTACAAAACATATTTGATCTCAAAGTGCACCAGTTTGAAAGGGGAATTCCACACATTTTCAACATTCTAAAATGTCATTAGTATACCCTAGAGGTGCTGGGTGGACATGATGAAAACGTTTTCCCATTCTGTGTTTCTTAGAAATGGAGGTCTGAAGAAACATCTTGATGACATCATCAAGATGTATTTCATCATGTTAATGGATTTCTTTAGAAGCTTCTTTTTTTTCTGAGAGCGTACACATGGAACCAAATGAACCCATTAGGGTTCATTTGGTTGCATTTGTACGCTCTCAGAAAAAATGTTGGTGAAAAAATTGGTGAAATTCCCCTTTAACTACTCTTTTTCAAAAATCACCTCCTCCCCAGCGCCGCTAGGAAAGGGGGGCCCATGTGGAAAAGCTTTGCAGGGGGCCCAGAATTGCTAGCTACGCCCCTGGTTTGCGTGTCACATCATGCTGGTGTGGTGAGAAGAGTCTGGTAGGCAGCAGAGGCACTTTGGAAACACACATGTTGTTCAGCTATAGCTCTGGTCCATAGCTCTACTGCTTCTATCATTACACTATAGCTCTGGTCCATAGCTCTACTACTGCAAATATGATTCATCTATAGCTCTGGTCCATAGCTCTACTACTGCTACTATGATTCATCTATAGCTCTGGTCCATAGCTCTACTACTGCTACTATGATTCATCTATAGCTCTGGTCCATAGCTCTACTACTGCTACTATGATTCATCTATAGCTCTGGTCCATAGCTCTACTACTGCTACTATGATTCATCTATAGCTCTGGTCCATAGCTCTACTGCTGCTATGATTCATCTATAGCTCTGGTCCATAGCTCTACTATGATTCATCTATAGCTCTGGTCCATAGCTCTACTGCTACTATGATTCATCTATAGCTCTGGTCCATAGCTCTACTGCTGCTATGATTCATCTATAGCTCTGGTCCATAGCTCTACTGCTACTATGATTCATCTATAGCTCTGGTCTATAGCTCTACTATGATTCATCTATAGCTCTGGTCCATAGCTCTACTATGATTCATCTATAGCTCTGGTCCATAGCTCTACTGCTACTATGATTCATCTATAGCTCTGGTCCATAGCTCTACTATGATTCATCTATAGCTCTGGTCCATAGCTCTACTATGATTCATCTATAGCTCTGGTCCATAGCTCTACTATGATTCAACTATAGCTCTGGTCCATAGCTCTACTATGATTCAACTATAGCTCTGGTCCATAGCTCTACTATGATTCAACTATAGCTCTGGTCCATAGCTCTACTATGATTCATCTATAGCTCTGGTCCATAGCTCTACTATGATTCAAATATAGCTCTGGTCCATAGCTCTACTGCATCTATGATTACACTATAGCTCTGGTCCATAGCTCCACTGCTTCTATCATTTCATACGGTCCTCCGGCTACTCCATTGTACTACTAGCATTGTACTACAGAGCCGCAATGCGGGGTGTGTGTGTGTGTGGGGGGGGGGGGGGGGGGGGGGGTTAAGTTAGTGTGCTGTCATCCCTCTTCAAATGAAATAGTTATCACAACAGTGCTCATGTTTAGGCTATTCATTGTAATGTTCAATGTCGCTATGATGTGCCCTGCAAACATCGCTGTATCGCTCTCTCACTCTCTCTCTCTCTCTCTCTCTCTCTCTCTCTCTCTCTCTCTCTCTCTCTCTCTCTCTCTCTTTTAATCTTTGACCTAATGTAATTTTTTGATCTAATGTTGTACTTATTGTTATGATGTGTAAAGCACTTTGGTCAACTCTGTTGTTTTTAAATGTGCTCTATAAATATAGTTGGATTGCATAGTGGAAGGCAAATAACATATTTGTATAATAATTTCACCCTTGGTGTGATCATTTGATCAGTAATTTTACTTTTGCTATAAAGCAAAAGTAAAATAAAAGATAAAAGTGTGTGGATTTACTAGACTGCAATTGGCTTTTCAAAAATGAATTCAGTAAATCAGTGAATGTGACTCTAGATCTGTAGTTGGACACATTAAAGTATCAAAACACTAGTATTGTCTTTCCAGTTCAGCGTCAGCCTGTTATATAACGTCCAGGAAGTATTCTGCTTCCACGTAGCATAATGTACAGCATGTCTGTGAAATATGATGTGGGTTTTTGTCCTACAGGACAAAAGAAAGGGTGTGGTGACGTGAGAACATGTATGCACATGTATACCTCACTCATGAAGTAGGCTGTATGTTGTAGTTTTGTTTAGTTGTAGCTTTATATAGTCTTTGTTATAGTTTTTAGATTTATAGTTGTAGTTTCTAGTTGTAGTATACAGTATACAGTATATGTCCTGTCTAGTCCTGTCTAGGTGTCTGTTAGCTTCACACTACTGCCACTTTATCACACCTGGTTAGCTTAGCTTACCTTCACCTCAAGTTAGGTGTAGTTTGCACTTTACTGGTCAGTATTGTTTGGCTCGTCTATATATTGTCTTGACCTTGTCTTATTGCACTGTCTATTGTCTTGACTATTGTCTTATTGCACTGTGGAAAATGGAAACATTATTTCATCCCTGTATATGTCCTGACATACACTGGAGTGACAAATAAAAAAACTTGAACCTTGAACATTGAATGATCTCCCCATTGTTCAGGAGGAGGCCAAATCATTTTGCAACCTCAACCCCAACCCTTTTTAAAAAAAGGTTGTGACGCTTTTATGAAACCATCCCGTCCAGTTGCAACGGTCACAACCTGTTTTCACCTGCCCCGACATTTTTAAAACGATCTTGACCGATTTAGAAAAGCTTACAACCGTCACAGCCTTTTTAAAAATGGTCAGAGGTTAAAGTTAGGTTTAGGCATAGGTTTTACTGAGGTTAGGGAAGGTTTAATACAGAAGGTTAGGTTTAGTACAGATAAAAAAAAAGGTTGCAACCGCAAAGTTAAACAGTTAGAGCTGTTTGGAAAAAAGATCAGAGTTGCCATCCTATAAAAAGGTTGCGGTTAGCATCCATTGTGACCTTTTTAAAGAAACAGTCGAATATGACTGAATAAAAAAAACAGGCTTCCATGGCCAAGAATACAGACATCTTTCAAAGAAAAGATCTTTCAAACAGTATACAGGTTACAGCATGAGGCATAACAAAATACAAACTAATTAAAATGACAGAGTGTTACTGTGAGCGAACAGCACTGCCCAGGTTAGTGTTTAAAAGTCCAGTTTAGGAATTAGAATACTTTTGTTTATTTCTCTGATTTGCTCTGTGTGTCATTTGTTTGAAGCTGCACAGTGGGGGCCCAGTAATAAAACTTTTGCAGGAGGCCCAACATTTGCAGTGACGGCCCTGGGTGAAACCCATTTTATTAATAGCTAGAGTATTTACAATAATCCAAAAGGAATTAAATTAGGTTTAACAAACAATTGACACACAGAGCAAATCAGAGAAATAAACAAAAGTATTCTAAACCTAAACTGGACTTTTAAACACTAACCTGTGCAGTGTGTCGACGATGTGTCTCAAAACATGTGGATATGAGGAAAGATTCAGGCTTTCAACACCTTGTATAAGAACATAACCTACTTTCACACACTCACACACACACACACACACACACACACACACACACACACACACACACAGGGCATAGACCCCCCCCCCCCCCCCCCCCCCCCCCCCCCCCCCCCCCACCCCCCACCACCATGCTGCCTAGATAGATCCGGCCCTGTAGCCTATGTGCAACCTAAACGTTAAAAATGTATAATTATGTTAATATGATAAGACTCCATGTCTTACCCGTGGCTTATGGTTACATCTTGAAGAGCTGATTCGTCCAGATCAAACTCCTCCAGTCCAAACAGTCAGAACAGAAAGTTGATCCCCGTGGTAGACTGGTAGTATCAGGGAAACTCCGCCCTGCCAGGTATGGGAGGTACCCGTCAGCAAAACCATCTACAAGAAGAGATAGGACATTGACGGGTCAGAAACTGAACGTTTGAGCTGCTGTTCAAGCAGCCTGAATAGGGACAAATTGGAGTTGGAAATGCATCGTTTCCAACTACGCTATTTTATAGGACATGTGTGTAACATGTTTTATGGTAGTCTATTATTACAGAACAATCTAAAATAAGGAGGTTCAGGGTTGTTGTCCCTTGACTTGTCCCTATTTGTTGTCTCCATTCTCAATATTCTCATTCTCAGCCTCCATTGGACTGACCCCATGAAGTGAACAGAGTTGTCATTACTCTGTCTATATACTCTATGGTTCTGGTTGTGCTGTAAAGAAGCACAATGCTGCCCTCCACTGGGACACTTGTGGAAGCGTTTTTTAGAGTAGAAAAGGCTTTCATTGATTGATATTTTGCAGAATCACAGTAAGTTTCAAGCACAACTCAACGCAAACACTGTTAACTCTGAACCACACACCACATTCATTGCCAACTTTAATAATAACTAGGCCAACTAATTTGTTAAGGAGAAAATGCCTCTTCATTATTGCATGCTATTAGATAGACCTACATGAGTGTAGGGCAGGTTACAGGTACACAGATAGGTGTATGCAGTGTAGGCTATAGGCGCTGTATGTAGGACAGTCAAGTATAGGATGGTAACCACAAGGTTGCCGGTTCGATCCCAGGCTCCCGCAGAGTTAGTGTCGAAGTGTCCTTGAGCAAGACACTGAAGCCCTAATTGCTCCTGATGCGCTAGTTGGTACCTTGCATGGTTTCCACTGCCATCAGTGGATGAATGTGATGCACAGGCTATGTAAAGCGCCTTGGATAAAGGCGCTGTATAAATGCACCATTTACCATTTCCATTTGGTTTCATTTTTACACTCTCAAGAGTTCAAATATTCATCATGTGAATTAACCCAAGTCTACACAAATAGAGAATGTAGAAGATTAGTGGTCATTTTGATCTGTATATTTGACTGTATTGGTTTCTCCGAAATCCAGCCTGCAGGAATTGTGTGCAAAACCAAACAAAATCTTTACTTTTGGGGTCTGTGAGGCTAAAACGTCATCAAATGGTGGTCCGTGGCTGAAATTCTGAATGAATAGTGGGCCCTGGTATGAAAAAGGTTGAAAACCACTGCTTTAGTGAATGGAGTTTGCAACGGCGTAGTTGTCTATAGGCTACTTAAGGACGACTTTTTGGGGGGCAGGTCTTCCTGTTACCGATGACTGCCTGTGCTTTATTTGACAGGAGATTATCTGCTTTGACGGTGTTCATTTCTTCAAAGGTCAGGGCTTGACACCAACACTTGCCCGCTTGCCTGGGGCAAGTAAAAAAAAAATGGTGGGGCAAGTGAAGACTGCTACCTGGTTGCCCGATCGGGTGAGTGTGCAACTTAGTGCACTATAACACAACACAAGATAAATTTGTCCTGAAGGCAGTCATTGCGCAGTCATTAGACTTCCTGGGTGATTGTCAAATTTTTCTGAGTTGTGGAAGCAACTTGAAAGCGGATCATTTTTTTGTCATTAGTCTAACTCTTTGACAGATTTAGCAGTAAAGCTAGGTTCGCTCCCATTAGGCTCAATAGTAACAAAATAATTTATAGAAAATCCTCTGTTATTAAATGTGTGCAAATTCACCCGCTTCGACCTCTATCCATGGATTGAATAGAGCATAATCACAAGTAATCACACGATCGAATACAACGAGTAGACGCAGATAATAGATACCCACCGGGCAAGTAGATATTTTGTATTCATTGCATCGGTGGATCACGGCTACTACTAGTAGGGCGGGGCGAAGCATAGTTTTACTGAGGTTATGGTTAGGGTTAGGTTAGGTTTAGGCATAAGTTTACTGAGGTTAAGTTTAGGGTTGGGGTTAGGTGTAGGCATAGCCTAGTTTTACTGAGGTTATGTTTAGGGTTTAGGGTTAGGCTAGGGTTAGGGTTAGACGGTGCTTTATGCGGTTACTAACCCTAAACATAACTTCAGTAAAACTATGCTTCGCCCCGCCCTACTAGTAGTAGCCGTGATCCACCGATGCAATGAATACAAAATATCTACTTGCCCGGCGGGTATCTATTATCTGCGTCTACTCGTTGTATTCGATCGTGTGATTACTCGTGATTATGCTCTATTCAATCCATGGATAGAGGTCGAAGCGGCTGTGTCTGTAATGGAGGACAGACCATGTCTCTGCAGGGGCAGATCTAACATTTCCCAGTTGGGGGGGGCAGGTGAAAATGGTATGGGTGCGGCTTCATCGCATCAGATGAAGCCGCACCCATACCATTTTCAGTTACAGGACCTACCGGTATATTACTCAAGTAAAGCATCAATAATAACATCAGTTGTCGTTGAAGTTCCAACAGACACGCAGCATGCATAAAGCTAAAGGTCTGACTCAGAGAGTTTTCTGTTTTCAATGATGAAATGCTGTTGGTTTAGTGGTGACACAGCTGTAGTTAGTTAGTAGCAGTAGTAGTGTTTCACATCATTTTAAATAGAAGCACTTTAATTTGAAATATCTTGGGTTGTTTTGCATGCCTTCATGTTTGTGGGGCAGTCCCCAGCTGCCTCCATGCCCATGCCTAGATCCACCCCTGTGTCTGTGTCTGGAACAACACAGACAACTGAAGTGGTTCCTGGAGCCGTCCTCTGGCCAGAGACAGAGACCTGGAGGACACACAGGGACACACAGGGACACACAGGGACACACAGAGACACACAGAGACACACAGAGACACACAGGGACACACAGGGACACACAGAGACACACAGAGACACACAGAGACACACAGAGACAAACAGGGACACACAGAGACAAACAGAGACACACAGGGACACACAGAGACACACAGAGACACACAGAGACACACAGAGACACACAGACACACACGGAGACGCTTTGTCATCATGTTTTTTTTAAATATCAATTAAAGGCATACTCACTTTCAGAAAAAATGTAATTTTATGGTCTACTCAGTCTCATGTGAACACCCCAGACCGCTTATAAGTTACTACATTCACTATTTAGATATTTGATGTTCATTTCAGCTTCCCCGCCCCCTTCCTATACAAACGCATTATGAATTAAAACACTACATTTTAACCATGATATTTTAATCGAACCAACACCCAATATTTTTTTTTTCTGGTGACTGATATTCTCCTGTCCTAATACACTGTGGGGAATGTGGAATTGCATTTTCTGTTTTCCCTTCTTTTCTTTAAAGCAGGGGTTTTCAACAGGACCACCAGTGGTCCTTGAGAGGGTTCCAGGTGGTCCCCAGCTAAGTTGTTTAACCAAATGTAACTCTTGAGAACATAAAAATGAAACCAAATGGACCCGCAAGGGTCCATTTGGTTTCAGTTTCATTTTTACGCTCAAGAGTTAAAATAACCATCATGCGAATTAGTCCAAATCTACACAACTAGAAGATTAGTTGTCATGGACAGAAGCAAAAGAAATCTTTAATTTTGGGGTCTGTGGGTCAAATGCTGAATAAATGGTGGGCCCTGGTATGAAAAAGGTTGAAACCCCCCGGCTTTAAAGTATTGTGTTTGAAAATGTAGCAGCCTCTGCACCATGCTGATGGGACTAACAAAATGCTGCGCCCTGGTACCAAAAAGGTTGAAAACCACTGCTTTGAAACTATAAACAGGTTGAGAATCACTAGAGTAGACATACTGTAGCTCCAGGAAGCCATATCCTATAAATATGGACAGAGCTATGCAAGAAGAGGCTAAAACTCTTCTCTTAATGTTGGTCCCTGGTATATATTTATATATGTTTATATGGTATATGCTGTGTGCTTCGTGTAGATTTAGTCAGTGGTCTTAGTTTGAACACTGAAACCAGATTGCTCAAGTGCAGGCTTCAAAAGCAACTGAAAACATTTGGGCCCTTGATAATGTGTTTTAAAAATGTGGTCTCAAATAAAGAATTTGAAGTGTGTGTGTGTGTGTGTGTGTGTGTGTGTGTGTGTGTGTGTGTGTGTGTGTGTGTGTGTGTGTGTGTGTGTGTGTGTGTGTGTGTGTGTGTGTGTGTGTGTGAGTGAGAGAGTCAGACAGTGAGAGAGGGAAGTCTCAACTACAGTTTATCATAAATCATGTGATCGCAGCAGAGCAGGGAGGAGGAGCTGCTTAGTGTTTGCTGGTTCAGTCTGTAACAGTCCACCATTTTAACACAACAGAGAACTGAACTCTATAGAGCACTGCATGAAGTCTAAAGATTTAATATCAAGGTAAGTGTTTTTCCTTTAGGCCCATGGCCATTTTTGGGGGGAAATTCTGCCTGATATTACATCCCGAACTAAACCAGTTATTCAGTATAACTTCACATAACTATCTGCATATCTAGCAGGGGTTAGGGTGGTTATCGGTTTAGGTGTTCAGCTTTTTCGACCCTGCAGCTGTTGAAATATTACTTCAAGCTGTTGAAATATTATTTCAACAGGTGCAGGATATGAAAAAACTAACAGAGAGAGAAAAAATGGATCCACAAACTGTTTTAAAAGCTCACACATGCGTATTAAAGAACAGAGTGGAAAAAAATAAGTTAGAACAGAACATAGTCTCGCATTAAAGAATGGGAGTTTTTCCATATAGATTTTGCTGTGCTGGTCTGAGTAAAAGTATAGCTCTCAATCTCAAGTGTGTGTGTGTGTGTGTGTGTGTGTGAGCATTTATAGTACATGGTGTGACTTCTAGTGAACAGCAGATGTATCTCTGTCTCCCCCTACTGGAGGCACTGCAGACTGTAAGATACTGTATAAAAGGACCAGCAGACTTTCTACTGTCTGTCTCTACAGACCTACGAGAGAGAGAGAGAGAGAGAGAGAGAGAGAGAGAGAGAGAGAGAGAGACAGAGAGAGAGAGAGAGAGAGAGAGGAGAGAGAGAGAGAGAGAGAGAGAGAGAGAGAGAGAGACAGAGAGAGAGAGAGAGAGAGAGAGAGAGAGAGAGAGAGAGAGAGAGAGAGAGAGAGAGAGAGAGAGAGAGGAGAGAGAGAGAGAGAGAGAGAGAGAGAGAGAGTATTTTGGTATACACTCGGGCAGTGGCCATCATTTAGTTTTATTTGTATTTTTTAGGGCATGGCATAATTTATACATTAGTAAACATGTGAGGAATTGCTATTTTTCTGTTAATTTTTAAAACATACTATAAAACTAAGATATGTTGCATTCTGACACAATGTACTGTGGTGTTGGGCAGTGCAGATCAGACTACAGTAAGTTATAGGGCTGAGGGAGGTAGAGTATAGTATGTATCTGTGTGTTGTGTTTGACCTTGAACTGTACTTCACTTAGAGCATACCAGTATATTTATATTGCTGGAAAATTTCATCATACAGCCAGTGTCAAGGTTTATGGAAAAAAAACACAGATCTACAAGCTCAAAATGTTGTCAAGTTACGTTGAGTTGTGAGCTTGAAGATCAGCCATTTATTTTAGTGTGGTGTGGAAACATCACATGTTCAAAGCTGTTTATTTTCTGGATTCAAATACCAAACAATACCTGAAATAACAGATCTACAAAACATCTGTTACTTTTGGTGCCCTTGGATTATGCTGAGGTGTGATCATATGACCTGCGCCTGCCTGCCTGTCTGCCTGTCTCCCTGCCTGCCTGTCTCCCTGCCTGCCTGCCTGCCTGCCTGCCTGCCTCCCTGCCTGCCTGCCTGCCTGTCTCCCTGTCTCCCTGCCTGCCTGCCTGCCTGCCTGCCTGCCTGTCTCCCTGCCTGCCTGCCTGCCTGTCTCCCTGCCTGCCTGCCTGTCTCCCTGCCTGCCTGCCTGCCTGCCTGCCTGTCTGCCTGCCTGCCTCCCTGCCTGCCTGCCTGCCTGCCTGCCTGTCTCCCTGCCTCCCTGTCTCCCTGCCTGCCTGTCTCCCTGCCTGCCTGCCTGTCTCCCTGCCTGCCTGTCTCCCTGCCTGCCTGCCTCCCTGCCTGTCTCCCTGCCTGCCTGCCTGCCTCCCTGCCTGTCTCCCTGCCTGCCTGTCTCCCTGTCTCCCTGCCTGCCTGTCTCCCTGCCTCCCTGCCTGCCTGTCTGACTGTGTATAGACTGGTAAAAGCGGTTTCCTCTCTAGACACTTCTTACTGTACTGTATGTGCCTGTCTCCCTCCCTGCCTGTCTCCCTGCCTGTCTGCATGCCTGCCTGTCTCCCTCCCTGCCTGCCTGTCTGCCTGTCTGTCTGTCTGAATGCATGCATGTATATAGACTGGTAAAAGCGGTTTCCTCTCTAGACACTCCTTACTGTACTGTATGTGCCTGTCTCCCTCCCTGCCTGTCTCCCTGCCTGTCTGCATGCCTGCCTGTCTGCCTGCCTGTCTCCCTGTCTGTCTGTCTGAATGCATGCATGTATATAGACTGGTAAAAGCGGTTTCCTCTCTAGACACTCCTTACTGTACTGTATGAGACTGGTAAAAGCGGTTTCCTCTCTAGACACTCCTTACTGTACTGTATGAGACTGGTAAAAGCGGTTTCCTCTCTAGACACTCCTTACTGTACTGTATGAGACTGGTAAAAGCGGTTTCCTCTCTAGACACTCCTTACTGTACTGTATGTGCAGGCTCACATTCTAATCGCTGTTAATAACCTGTTGGACCAATCAGACTTCAGAACCCTTTGGACCAATCAAATCAATCAATATTCAATAGGCAAAAAAAAACCTTCAGAAAATGACCCTGATGGCATTTCTTTAGGAAATGTATTTAAGGTGTTGTTTCTATATGATTTTGACATGCTGAATATGAGTCACTGCTTACTCATAAATTAGCATAATTAATCAATAATATTGATTAATTAATAATCATTTTCAGTTCTTATTTATAAGAACTGAACATGGCTAGAATTCGATGAATAATTTGACACATCATGTTGTTTCTACAGGATTTTTATGTGCCGAATCCATTCCTGCCATGCCAAGTGCTACAAGCCAGGGGCGTCATCCTGCGTCCGTCCTCATGGGGGCTCAAAAAAAAAAAAAAAAAAAAAAAACATCAACCCCATATGGCAGGAATGAATTCTGTACATACAAACACAACACAAGTACAATTTATCAGAATTCTAGTCAATTTCCAGTTTTAGTGACTAATGTTTGTGATTATTCAATTCCTGACTAAATGGTGAGTGACTTGTATCACTTGGCATAATTATGGCAGAAATGAATTCAGCACATAAAAAGCATATAGAAACAACACATTAGGTACAGGTATGTACATATTAGTACATAATTAAAGATCCCGTAAAGCAAAAAAATATATGATACAAAATGTATTCCCAATTTGTCACACCACAGAGTTATGTATTATAGCCCCACAGACCAAATATTTATGATTGAAAAAGTCGCTATGTTTCAGAAATGATGTTTAAACATGTGTGATGTCGTGATAAGGCCCAATTAATCAGATCCAGCGATCCAGCTACCAATCTGTTGGATAATGAACATGAGGACTCTCTCTCCTTCTCTCTTCTGTATGTACAACATGCTGAGAGAGGAAAAGTATGCGCAAGCAGTCCACTGACCTGTTGACACTAAAGGAATGGTCTGTATTGCACAGCCTGAACGTGAAACCTTCAGATCTGCCATGCTCGCACAGTGACACACAAGCTATTTTGGAGTTTCCCTCGTATTCACACACTGTGAATGGAACTGCTATTCCCAATCATTGCTGCTCATATTAAGGAATACTTGACTTTGTTTCCCTAATGACTTTGTTCCCCTCACAGAACTCAGAGACTAAGATCTCACAAGGAGACAGTCCATGGAATAGGACTGTGGTACCATAAATAACCATTCATACGAGCACATATGTTGCCACCACCACGGATTACCGGATTCCACTTACTATATCATACTGTTTGATTGTCCTATTCATTCATACAATCATTCATCCGTGATTTATCTGCCATGAATTGAAAACATTACATCCACAGTACAATAAATGTTGAAATTGCAGATTGTGAAAGATCTAAGCTAGGAACATGTGCATGCTTACATCCATGCATTCCTAAGAAGACTCTGCATCACAACAAACAAGAATGCATGCTGAGAGTGCATGTTGAAAGAGCCGTCAGAGACAACCTGTCTCCAACATGCAACCAAGGATCTCCACATGGTAACTGAGATGTAGTGTGACGCAAATGACACAAACGTATATAAGAGGTAGTGAAGAGGACAAGAGCAGTGAGTTCGGAGACTGAGTTTTGGGTGGTCGTGAGATGGGAAACCACTCAACAAACGAGAACCGACCAAAGGGACCTCGCGGTCTCTAGAAGCAGAGGAGGGAGAGATGAGAGAAGGCACCAGAAAGGAAGAACCAGAGGGAGCCAGGACAGGAGCGATGACATCGCACCCAACCGTGCTGTCCCCACACTCTGACCTGAGTGTGACCCCAGAGGTGATCCAGCTCCGGCCCTGCAGTACCAACCCAGCGGTCCCAGGTGAACCAAGGCTCGCGGTCCCAGATGACAACTAACGGCCGGGGTTCCAGACACCCGACCTGCCACCTGCAGCCTCCACCACCGACCGGCCTGCGCTCTCAACCCTCAACCTCAAAGACCATCAAGTCTACCTCTCGCAAAGCTCCCAAAGGAAAGATAGACCATCATCTCAGGTTGTGTCGCATTACATCTGTTACCAAATCATGGCAAAGGACATTATCGATTAGGATCTATCATTATCGATTAGGATCTATCATTATCAATTAGTATCTATCTATCTATCTATCTATCTATCTATCTATCTATCTATCTATCTATACCATTTCATTATTATTAAATTCAATTTACTATTTGTATTTTGCATGACACTTGTTTAATTATTCTGATCCATTTTGTTTTCCAGTTTGTCTTATCATAGGTGTGATCAATAAAAGGCCTAATCATTTTTACAGACAAGTTTGTTCATTGCTCACTGTTTTAATTATTGGTTGATGACACATGTAAAATAAGGGGGCTATGAATTAAAAAGATCTTTTCCCTTCAGATTCCTGTAGATTTGTTAAGATAAATAATAATTATTTATTTAAGTCATAATCTTTCCATTGTTTTATTAGTGGTTTAAAGTTAAGGTTTAAATATAAATCAATCTTATGCTTATTCCTAAGCTCATTTCAATGGTGCCCTGATGATTGATTTTGACTCTTAATCTTGAAAACTCATAATTATGAATAATTTATTATTGAGCCATAATTATTAATATCACTGATCTAAAATCTACAAGTTAACTCTTCATATACACTACATAATTGGTGCCCCGCGTGTGAGGCCCCTTCAACCTTAAATTATTGTTAAATCGACTCCACATCATCAGTGAGGTCGATCTAACATCTTTATTTTGCTAATGTGTCATCAACATCAGATCATGAGCAACTGAACCTTGCTAGGGCATATTGGAACTTGACGTCACATCCAAAGCCTTAGCAACCTAAAGAACAAACAAATAATAATGATGATAGATAATTCAATGAGTAGTTGAAAATCTTAAGACTGTCCTACCCTGTGTAACTTAATCAGTGCGGTATTCTTCAACCAACAGCACAGAGCCAGTTACACAGAGCCCTTTCCTATATCTTGAGAGCTATATGAGCATTTTTCCATCCGAACCGTCATCAGTGTTGCGTAAGTTCAGGTCAACTAACAAACCAGGCGCGTATTTTACGCCGGTGCCGCCGGTGCGGTGCACCAGGGCCCAGGCCCCTTGGGGGCCTACTGAGAGGGAAGGGGGAAAAGAAAAGAAAGGCTGCTGACAGCGGGCCCTGCGACTGTTATGGACCTGTGGCCGGTCGTTAGGGGGTTAAACCTGAGAGTGGCCGGGCCTAGCAGTGGGAGGGGTAATGATATTGTCCAATCAAATTGGTACCTGTGAGCTGTCACTCACGTGTGAATGTGTTGTTCTGATGTCAGTTCCTCTTAAAACAAAACAAAAAAAAACAAAAAAAAAGTGTCAACTACAAAAAAAAAAGCGCGAGTGGGTTGAATTGAAGCATCGGCGTAGCATAGTGTCATGTTCAAGAAAAGTCATGAAAGTGGTTCCAAAGGCGAATGGAAAGAGAGCAGTCGGCAGCGGGAAGCGTAAATTAAGCTAAAATGACCAAATTGGACAAGTTTGTATCAGCATCGGTGTCTCTCCTCCTCCTGCTGCTGCACCCCACCGGCACCGGGCACTAGCAGCTACCCCAGATCCTGTCTCACAGAGCGGCGACACGCTGGACTCGAGTTGCCAACGAGTTCAGCAACACAACCGCCCTGTGACAGTTCTCCACGCGGCCACGCACGGACACAGTGTCGGTGAAAATGAATGTCCCCGCGCGCGGCGGCCGCGTTGCAGATAATGAACCCCGAATCCCCAGCACAGATTGAGGATTATACGACATGACACCGCATACCGATAAGACAAAAAGCTTTATAATAGCAACTAGTCCGTAGGCCTGCCGGACCGTTTCTCAGAGACAACAAAAAAGTCTTTCTCAGAAAAATACATCTCCACTACCCGTAAAATGACCTTCTAATGAGTGAGTACACAGTCACATTCATTAATGCGGTCAGTTTGCTGTCTTTGTAAAACATGTAATGTGCTGTGTTCTTGATGCTTGTTGCTTATACTGTGGAAGTGCATACCAGCTTTGTTGGCGTTGGATATAATGTGAATGTGTGAGTGTAATAGTTTGGGGACATCATGTTTGAGCCCAGGTCAGGGCAGGCTGTTGGATATTAGTAATGATGGAGGATAGAGATTGAGCTTGGCATCTGTCCATGTTGTTATGGTTCTGAAAATGCTGCGTGCGTGTGTGTGTGTGTGTGTGTGTGTGTGTGTGTGTGTGTGTGTGTGTGTGTGTGTGTGTGTGTGTGTGTGTGTGTGTGTGTGTGTGTGTGTGTGTGTGTGTGTGTTTCATGGCCATTTGCCAATAAAGATCAATGAAAATGAATGGAATAATTGTGTAGCCAGGCACGTTTGTTAGTCTACTGTATACAGTATAGCTGTAGTGTGTGTTTGTGCGCGCACATGCGTAAGAGTTGCTCGTTTATGGCAATGATAGGGGCCTACAAAATATTCTTGCACCAGGGCCCATCCTCAGCTCGTTTCGCCAGTGTAACAAACTCAAAACAAACTACTGCATGCTGTACAAAAATACACATCATCTTGTGTTTAGTTAGTTAGTATATACATTAGAATGCACGCAGTCTAAATGCTTAAAGTGTGAGGCCCACCATTAACGTGTGTTAAAGCCACTTAATGCCGTGTGAAAACACAAATAAGCAATTGTTCATATTGTGATCCTTCAACCATCATAAAGGATCAAGACTACTTAGTAGTGGTCACCTAGTGTGGTTCCGGGGTAGCAACCCGGAATTAATTGATCAAACACTTATAACATAACCCGATAGAGTCCACTATATTTAATAGTGCCCTGGATCACAAACCTGATTGGGGGGACTATTAAAACAGCAACTTGGTTGGGGTTGTACTTCCCAGGTGTTGTGGGAAAGTGGAGCTTTAAGGTTTATGTTATAAATAGCTAAGTTAACGTTAACAAACAGTATCACTGATACACCCAGGGACAACAGCCCCTATACTAGAATATTACGCGTTTCTCTGGTATAAAACTAGCTGTTCCTTTGCTGTAAAGTTGAGTATACTGAAATAGCCGGCCGCACATTTCAGTATCATTATTACAGTGGTAAATATTGTATATGGCGCATGTTTTACTGATAAAATAATATTAACACAACTGCAGCAAAGAACAAGAAAGACTTATTCTTATGGGCTACAACACACCCACAAATGTAAGAGTTATAGTTTTTCGTACCCCAAAGCCATACATACTGTATATAAATCTAAATAGACAGAGCTAAACTACCTAACAGTAGACCAGCATATGTTTATTGCCACATGAGTAAAAGTCAGTTATATTAACTGTGCTACTTGTGCTAAAATTTTAATTGTTGCTTTCTTGTTAGTAACCTCGGCTAACTTTTTCGGGTTAACAAGCGCTGCTTTTAAAATTATCCCCCTGATTCTCAGTAAAAAGGGTGGACAAGATTGATGTGACACCCACTGTGACAGCCACTGTCAGCTAGCCGTAAAACAAGTGTGCTTTACATTCTTTCTAGTCACGTGACACTGCCCTCCAGACGGCAAAAACCCAACGCCATCTTGAGTGTACCCCTTCCAGATGCCATATTTTTGGCTGTCCCATCGTGCACGTGAGTGGGTCTAAACACCTCTTCCCAGAGGAGGTCTATATTTGTCTGGAAATAGACACACACACGTTACACACACACATACACACACTGCAAGAGACTTCCATTCTCTGTTTAGTGTATTCTCAGGAACAACCAATAAATCTCACCCCCACTTATTAATCCTTCCAAATAATCTTCCATTGTTGTAACTCTTAAAAGCTTTTCATTTTTGTTGTGGTAAAATTATTTTTAATTTAATCTCTTTAATTCTCTAATCAATCTCTGTGTTGCAGACTACAGAGACCAATATGGCTGACACTTGTTCCCTAAACATCAATGTAATGGAATTGGTACGATCTCTGTCACTCCTTATGATGATGACGATGATTTTTATCACCGGATCACCATATCACAAGTTCTTTCTCATGAAAGTGCTTTGTGGACTAAAATTCATCAAAGAATTTGTACTAACAACAATTGATTCAAACCCATCAGAAAAATCAATGCAGAATTCTCTAAATTTGAATGCTAATGATTTGAACTCACTTCCCACTCCAGTTCTCAGAGACGAATGCAATTCAACACACCCTTGACACTGGAAAAGGAAGGTTCAAATCAACCACAAGTGAATAAGGTACAAATTGAGATCCTTCATAATCTTCATGAATTGGGAAATTCACTAACTGAGATAAAAAGTACCAATAGTCAAATGAAAGATGCGCTGGAATCCATTACTACTCTTAGTGATGTGTTAAAAGAGACAGTGTCTGAAATAGCCAAACAAAGCCTAGACTTAATAAAAAGTCTAAAGCATGAAAATGAACAGCTTACCATTAAGAGTAATCAACAACAAAAACAGATTAATTTACAACAGGAGGAGATTTATTCTTTGAAACTGAGACTGACTCCTAAAGAGCCATTAGAACTCCCAACTGCCAATTCTGAAGATCGTGAGATTCAGGAGAGTCACCTGCTTGAGACAGAGACCTCACAAGTTATACAGGACAAACCAGTGTCCTTCCAAAAGATTGAGAATGTGACTACGGATTTATTAGACAAAATAGCACACCATGTCCCAAGATTCGACACAACATCTGATCAGTCTGACATTGTTGGATATTTAAAAGATATTGACTTCTCTCTTAAAAATTTCCCAAATGTCACCTCTGCACATAAAATCCAACTGATTGGCATGACCTCTGACGCTGAGGTAAGACGATTTATTGATCGTCTACCATGTAATGTTGTTGAGAATTATGACTATCTGTGCCATTGCCTAATAGCAGAATTTGAACTTCCCAAGTCATATAACGCCTTGCAATTACATCAAAAGAAAAATGAGCGTCCAAGTACTTTCTTTCGTCGTTTGCAAAAGGCGTGGTTCCATACAGAACATCCAAACCTAGAGGAAAGTGATTATCTTAATGAACTCTTTATCCTTCGCCTCGATCGGAGCATCAGAGATGCTGTCCAAGCGGCAGTATCTCTATATCACCCTCTATATAAATATTTGCCCAGCTTGCTATTGAAAAGAGAAGCTGACCGAGTATATTTTGAACGTTGTATGGAAATTGAAAAAAATGACAGCCTGTCTCACCTACAGGAAAGTCACTGTGACCCTGCAGTGGCGCCCTCACCTGTCCCTCATCTCTCACGACGAAAAAGAATGGCTCTACTTAATTCAGAAAGGCATAGTCACAACTGTAAGAATCCATGAAACTTTAACATGCAGTTCTCACAACACAACACTACGCGGGCGTAGAGTTGTAGTATGTGGGAATTGTCATACTAAAGTTACATGCACCCAGCATATCGCTATTGCTGAGTAATATTCCCGATGTGACGACATTTACATCCTCCATTGTGGAAACTGTAGTTCTCCACCATGTGGTACATTGCCTCTCTCATGAACAGTTGTGTTATACAAGAGCCCACGTTGAATTAAGTAACGCCCTCTCTCATTACACTGAGGGAGAGAAATGTCCATCCTGTGTTAACACATTGTAATTCATAGATATTGACAAGCACCCCGCACTATTCTGGGTGACTGTGATGCACTCAAGAAGGCCCTGATGGCTGAGTTATCCAACACCAATGCCAAAGTGAGCCTGACCTTTGCTATGCATCTTAAGCAAAAACAAACTGAGTAACCAAATATCTATTTCAACCAGCTAAGAAAAGCTTATTGTAGAACAGGTCTGGAGTTGACCTGGAAATAATGATCCCTTAACAACTCTTCCTCCTTCAACTTGATTCAAACATCAGACATTGTCTGAGCAAATGGTGTAAAGATTAACCTAGCAGATGAATAAGAGTAAAATCTTATCAAATCTAAAATTATTATCTTATTGAAATTACAGAGAATTGCAGCTGTCTCACCCCCAGGGAGGTGCCCCACCTGTCCTATCAAAGGAATTCTCTGCCTAATTCACATAGATGTAGCATAGCTCGAGATAAATACACTTGCGTTTAGAGTCTGATGCATGAATAAAGTCTATTTCCCCATGCTGAATTACTATGATAGTTCATGAATTGGAAGTAACCAAGATAATAAAACTTAACCCTGTTTTATTATGCTAATCAATATTTAAAACTAAATATGATATTTGTAACTTGTCAAATTGATTCCTTGACAAAACATTTTAACAGATAAACCTGCAAATTACATGCATGCACTCCTTATGTCATTAATATACCAGAACCTAGGCTGGCATATTACTATTTTCAATCATTTGAAAACGAGAAATCTAGGATCTTTGCATGTAAATCCTTTAACAGATGATCTGCTGCTTTATTTGTTAAAATTAATCTTTAGACTAGGGCTAATCAAGTTACAATACAATTTTGTTACTCTGTCACTAGGATTGATACAAACGGACCGGAATGAATTTAGGTTTTTGATTTTCTGTAAATCTGTTTTACAGATCGCGTGTCGATAGACATCCACCTTTGGGGGGATGTTGTCTATAAGTTGCTACTGGCTCTCAAGATATCCTATCTTCTATCGCCTACAATAGCCAACTTGATAGATCTTCATTTTGATATTCACTGGCTAATAATCTAGTAGCCCACACAGTGAACATTATTAAACAGTGAATATTACTACACTAAGCCATTAGGTCTCCAATAGGTCTTGAAATAGACACATTGCATGCTGCATGTATTTATTTCCCATGCCCTATTTCTCCTTAGTGTAGAACCCACCAAGGAACAAGGTAGCCTACCCTCTTCCTCTCTTTAGAAAAGTTGGGAAGAAATTCTCATCTTTGACCCATCCAGTCAAAAGAATTCCTTCCTTCCGTCTTTTCGTTTCTTTTATTTCCTTTCTTTCATTTGTTTTATTCAAACGTGTTTCCCTATATTCATCATAGGAAATCCCCAACCACCAGTATTATTTAGTACATACTGAAGGCCTGCTTATATTCATTTGAAGAATAAATCCATGTATTATCTCAGGAAGTTTTCAATGAGGAAATTAAATAATGGATCAGTAGCATTATCATATTATAGGTGTAGCATAGTGATATGTTCATATGCCATGAATTGCTAACATGATCTATTGCTTCCCTGAGTCCATTAATTGTGCTTTCATCAACTACTTCTTTTCACAATCAAAATTTCAGCGGCACCCTTTGACCTTTTGATTGTGAAAGGGGGGATGTGTAGTGATAAGGCCCAATTAATCAGATCCAGCGATCCAGCTATCAATCTGTTGGATAATGAATATGTGGTCTCTATCTTCTCTCTTCTGTATGTACAACATGCTGAGAGAGGAAAAGTATGCGCAAGCAGTCCACTGACCTGTTGACCTGTTGACACTCAAGGAATGGTCTGTATAGCACGGCCTGAACGTGAAACCTTCAGATCTGCCATGCTCGCACAGTGACACACAAGCTATTTTGGAGTTTCCCTCGTATTCACACACTGTGAATGGAACTGCTATTCCCAATCATTGCTGCTCATATTAAGGAATACTTGACTTTGTTTCCCTAATGACTTTGTTCCCCTCACAGAACTCAGAGACTAAGATCTCACAAGGAGACAGTCCATGGAATAGGACTGTGGTACCATAAATAACCATTCATACGAGCACATATGTTGCCACCACCACGGATTACCGGATTCCACTTACTATATCATACTGTTTGATTGTCCTATTCATTCATACAATCATTCATCCGTGATTTATCTGCCATGAATTGAAAACATTACATCCACAGTACAATAAATGTTGAAATTGCAGATTGTGAAAGATCTAAGCTAGGAACATGTGCATGCTTACATCCATGCATTCCTAAGAAGACTCTGCATCACAACAAACAAGAATGCATGCTGAGAGTGCATGTTGAAAGAGCCGTCAGAGACAACCTGTCTCCAACATGCAACCAAGGATCTCCACATGGTAACTGAGATGTAGTGTGACGCAAATGACACAAACGTATATAAGAGGTAGTGAAGAGGACAAGAGGAGGAGTTCGGAGACTGAGTTTTGGGTGGTTGTGAGATGGGAAACCAATCAATGGACGAGAACCGACCAAAGGGACCTCGCGGTCTCTAGAAGCAGAGGAGGGAGAGATGAGAGAAGGCACCAGAAAGGAAGAACCAGAGGGAGCCAGGACAGGAGCGATGACATCGCACCCAACCGTGCTGTCCCCACACTCTGACCTGAGTGTGACCCCAGAGGTGATCCAGCTCCGGCCCTGCAGTACCAACCCAGCGGTCCCAGGTGAACCAAGGCTCGCGGTCCCAGATGACAACTAACGGCCGGGGTTCCAGACACCCGACCTGCCACCTGCAGCCTCCACCACCGACCGGCCTGCGCTCTCAACCCTCAACCTCAAAGACCATCAAGTCTACCTCTCGCAAAGCTCCCAAAGGAAAGATAGACCATCATCTCAGGTTGTGTCGCATTACATCTGTTACCAAATCATGGCAAAGGACATTATCGATTAGGATCTATCATTATCGATTAGGATCTATCATTATCGATTAGTATCTCTCATTATCTATCTATCTATCTATCTATCTATCTATCTATCTATCTATACCATTTCATTATTATTAAATTCAATTTACTATTTGTATTTTGCATGACACTTGTTTAATTATTCTGATCCATTTTGTTTTCCAGTTTGTCTTATCATAGGTGTGATCAATAAAAGGCCTAATCATTTTTACAGACAAGTTTGTTCATTGCTCACTGTTTGAATTATTGTTTTGATGACACATGCAAAATAAGGGGGCTATGAATTAAAAAGATCTTTTCCCTTCAGATTCCTGTAGATTTGTTAAGATAAATAATAATTATTTATTTAAGTCATAATCTTTCCATTGTTTTATTAGTGGTTTAAAGTTAAGGTTTAAATATAAATCAATCTTATGCTTATTCCTAAGCTCATTTCAATGGTGCCCTGATGATTGATTTTGACTCTTAATCTTGAAAACTCATAATTATGAATAATTTATTATTGAGCCATAATTATTAATATCACTGATCTAAAATCTACAAGTTAACTCTTCATATACACTACAGTGAAATACAATGGAAAAAATTCTGGCCCGATTCTCCAGGACTGTAGGGGCGTGGCCAGTGCTGTAAGCTCATTAGCATATTCATGAGCATTATGCAAATTAGCATATCTCGCCGTCCAAACCATACAGCCTAACTGTCAACAACAAGCCAGTACTACAGCGCTAATTTTACTAGCGTCGTGTGTGTGTGTGTGTGTGTGTGTGTGTGTGTGTGTGTGTGTGTGTGTGTGTGTGTGTGTACGACATGTGGATCTGAGAAAAGAGACTGACTGACTACAGCGGTCCCATCATCATGGTCCCATAGGCTGTAGGGACGGCCACGGCCCTACAGCCTATGGGACACGACAGGAGTTACGACAACTCCGTCCACTTCATGGGGTTAGTCCAATGGCGGCTGCCCTCATTGAAAACAATGCATTTCCAACTCCAGTTTGTCCCTATTCGGGCTGCATGAACAGCGCTGGAGCGCTCAGTTTGTGACCCCTTGATGTCGCAACTCATCTACTAGATAGCTCTGATGGTACGCAGCAGGGCTGGCAGGCAGTGTTGCCAATTTCGCGCATTTGTCACTATATTTAGTAGCTTTATTCCAGACCCCCATTAGCGCCGAAATTAATGAAAAACTCCTGGTGGAAAATCCAAGTGCTTTTTAGGTATGAAAATGGTTGAAACCCCACTGCTCTAGCGCATTCTAGTGCATTTTGGAAGTGCCACTAGTGCATTTTGGATTATGGCAGTTGGCAATACTGCTGACAGGCAGCAGCAGCAGCCGTTAGATAGTCCGTGAATGAAAACGTCGCCAAGCTCTCCCATCGACAGTTACTAAAAACACTCAGTAGTTTTCAGCTGTCATCCACAAAATCACGCATGGAGAACAAACAAATGTCAGAGCTTGTCAGCCTACAGGCAAAACACACTGTAGTACTATGGTAGGAGCCAAAATGCCTTTTGTTTATTTCTTTTATTTAAATATATGAAATGACTATGAATTGACCTGTCAAACCTGGCAACCGCACAGACCTGTCAATCATTCACTCTTAGAAATGTTGGATTAAAAACAACCCAATCTGGGTTGTTTCCCAACCCAACACTGGTTAACTATAGGACAGAACACATGCTGGGTTATTTTAACCCAGTGCCTTGGGTAGGTTCATATAACCCAAAAATTGGGTTGTTTATATAACCCAATTGGGTTGTCTTTATAACCCATTTAAGGGATTGTATTGACCACATTGCTGGGTTATTTAAACCCAAGTTGGGTTGTTCATTTTATAATTATTATTTCTTTATGCAACCCAATTGGGTTGTTCATATAACCCATTTAAGGGATTGTATTGACCATACTGCTGGGTTATTTAAACCCAAGTTGGGTTGTTTTATTTATATATATATATATATATATATATATATATATATATATATATATATATATATATATATATATATATATATATATATATATATATATATATATATATATATATATATATAAATACCAATAATATATTATGAAATAATAAATTTCTGTTCTATAATTTACATTTCATTGGCACGACTGATGATCAATTGAACTAAATTAGCAAATTCTCTTGATACACCTCAATTACATCTGTTTTCAAATCAAATATATTCTCACAACTTCTTAACAACAACAATTTATTTAACCATTAAACATATAAAAGTATTAGAATGCATACAAGGATTGCTGGGCATATCGTCTGTCGAGTGTAAACCTCATATGTCCCATAATTAAAGCTTCAGAACATGCTTCATTTAACAAAGAACGCTTCTTTTAAAACAATTTAAGGGTATGAGCTTGGGGTAAAATGTATAAAAATGGGCAGGAGTAAAATGGTGTGCACTCGCAATCAAAAGGGGGAGCGGGGGGTTCTGACAGTTAACTGACTGAGCTATGAGAGAGTGATAATAGGGAGATACGAGAGAAAGGAATACAGTAAATCTGTAAGGGGCATCCAGAGGGCAGTCTACTTGCACGCAAGTATTTTAGTTTTCAAAAAGTTCACTGATGGGGAAACTGTTCCCTCGAGTTCGTAAATCACACTCTGAAAGAATTGCCAAGTAGGCACACACTCAGGTGGATAGTGAGTGTCAAACACGTAGAAGCTCTTGAAGCATGTGTCCACCGCAGCAAGAGCCGTCTCCGTCCCAATAGCCCTGCCACAGATGATTGCGAAGGCTTGAGAGCAGAGCATTCCATCTGCCAGCAAGAGAACGTACGGGTGGTTCCTGGACGTTTTGGCCTGCTCCAAATACTCCACCATGTTAGTGCCGACCTATGATGAGAGAAAAAAGAAGAAAAATAAAGATAAGAATTTCAACAGGAGCAGAGCAACTGTCATCAGCTCTCTACTGAAGATCTTTCAATCCCCTCAAACCCCCATCAGCTAATTTTGGAAGAGCTCTATAAGAAAGAAGTTTAACACCATTCAAAGCTCTGGTCTTAAAACAATTTACAGGGTTCCCAGACGTGAGCCGATCAGCTATTTTCAGCGGAAAAGACCTATTGAACCCTGAGAACCCTGCGTTCTATCATGTGAATAGGACGCAATCATTCAGCCCCCCCCCATTTGTTACATATTTGTTGTTTGATTTTTTCTGGACCTGGATTTGCTCCATTCCAAAACTTTTCCAGTACCATTTTCAAACCTTTTCCAGAAATGTCATGACCGTAGGAACCCTGAATTCATTATGGGGTTACAATTTCTAAGAATAGTGACTCATGAAATGAGTAACGCACTGAAATGCTGGGCTGCGTCACTCATTCCACACTTAGGGCTCCATTTTCGTTACCGCTATACCCCTTATCCCTTAACTTCTTTGCCTTTTTAAACTATAAAAAAAAAAACATTTCTCAGTAGTTCAAATGGCCAGTCTACTAGCTCACAACGTGTTAATAGATTGACATGTTGAAATAGTCCAAAAAAGTTTTTCAAAATAGTGAAAATGAAATAAGGGATATGGCATAAGGGGTTTAGCATGTAACGAAAATCTCACCCATAGAATGTTTACAAATTGCAGGAATCAGCCGTTCCAACAGAGTAAAAGAACAATTGAGCCTTTTTACTAAGTGTATATTTTCATTTCTGTTCAAAGGTACATTACTTACAGGCTTAACATCAATGAAGGCTTTCTTCGATTCATCCACAGTGGCCCGGACGACTTTTCTTCCCTGTTTAAAGACAGGCGGAGGGAGCAGGATAGGCAGCAGCGACAGGGCGACTTCTCCCTTGGCATCTGTAGGACGACAATTATAGGAGTCAATATAGACTCAAATAGCCGTATGATACAGTAAAATAAACTTGCAGATCAATTAAATCACCAAAACACCCTGTCGACAGACGTGAGGCATGGTGTCGGGAGACGTGGAGTCAAAGATTGTTGACTGTGACTTACATAAAGCCATCACCAAGCATGTACCACACGCTGGAGACTGTCAAAAGCCTTCTCAATCATCAACCATTGCAATCCATAACTAACTTGATGCAAAAGTTGACCGAGATCCCATCAAGATAACTTATTTTCTTATAAAAAATATTTTTTACCTTGTGTGATCCGTTCCGCTGGCACTGGGAGTTTCTTTTCGCGTTTCGCCAGATAAATTATCTTGTCAGCGTAGAGAGGAACCCATGTCTCGAAGAGCTTAGGTGCAGCTTCTCCGAAGAGGATTGAGAAATCCTGTGCAATCTAAAAGATGGAGACACATTGAGAAGCAAGGTCATGTAGACAATATGACAATACACTCACTGTAGGAATCAAAACTCACGAGTGGTGACAATGCATAAGACAATGTGTGCAAGCTACTGTAGGTGCAAAAGATTTATATGCAACAACTCCACTACTTCTGAAAAGAAACAGGCTTTATACAGCACGTAGGGTTCCCACACATTTTTTCCAATGGTTTTCCAAAACTTTCTTCCAAAGGACTTTTCCAGAATATTTAACCCAATTTCCAGGCCCATATATAATCAGCGCAATGATGAGTCTAATCTAAGTCTAATGTTCATTTTCACTCCCAGTACATTAGCCACACAAACATCAGTTTTGTGGGGAAAGCTTCTGCTGAAAACAGTCGACCGACAAGCTCACAATGTGACGCACTGCGTCGCATTGTGAGCTTGTCGATCAGCTATTTTCAGAGGAAGCTTTGTTACATATTTTGTATAGGTTTTTGATTTCATTTCTTACAAAATCAATGGCCAAATCCACGACATTCCAGGACCTAGACCAGGAATTGCCAAGTAGGCACACACTCAGGGAACACTCAAATTGGGAATCCTGTAGAGGAGAATCTGCATGGCTTCTGTTTACCAAACTGAATTGACATGTGGTGACCCATAGTCTTACAACAGAAGTTCAGTTTCTACACATTTATGCTCTAGCAAACAGGCACGAGGCTATTTGAGTTTTGACTTACCATGCCTGGATTTGTAAGGCGAGGGAACTCGGCTAGGACTTCAGGAATCTTCCTTTCGTGGTCGGCCCGTATCCAGAGTCCCCTGTACTGGCAGGTGTCGCGCATGTATGCCTCCACCTGGGAGAGGGGCTGTGTGTTGTTCTTCAACCATTCCGCAAACTGCACAGCTCGCTCTTCAGATATGGTGGGTTCTGGAAAATACAAAAGATCACATTGGTGTCAAGTATAAATATTACTTCAGGCCATGCAACCCCAGTGAGCTAAAAATGGTGCCATTCAAATGGTGCTACACACCATTTACTTATGTCACTTATATGACAGGGTTCCACGGGTTTGAAGTGAGGCACACGCATGCCAACTATCTAGTATATAAATGTAGAACAATCCTCTGAAAGGATATTGATGTAGCAATTGAGGCAATGTCATAGAAAAAACAAAATTCAGGTTTCCGGTGCAGCAGTGGCTCATGGTAGAGTGGCAGGCAGTTGGCTGAATGGGAACCGTGAGGTTGCCAGCTCAGTCCCGGGATCTCCCAGAGTTACTGTCAAGTGTCCTTGAGCAGGACACTGAACCTCTAATTGCTCCCGGTGTGAAGGTTGGTGCCTTGCATGGTTTCCTCTGCCACCGGTGTATGAATGTGTGTGTGTGTGTGTGTGTGTGTGTGTGTGTGTGTGTGTGTGTGTGTGTGTGTGTGTGTGAAAATGGGTGAATGTGATGCACCATCTCTGTGAAAAGCCTTGGATAAAGGCGCTATATAAATGCACCATTTACCTGTGTAAACCCGGCCTTAAAGATACAGCATTACTGGAAACGTAACAATTCTGACACCGTAAGGAATACTTCTTGTTGCAGAGTCGTGTGCCGGATTACAAATGCCACTCTAAACCAGAGGCATATCTGGGACATTGCTTACCTGGTATGACTGTCCTGCTGGACACACTCGCTTGTTCCCCCTGCTGCTGTGGCCTGCTGCGCCCCTCTGAGGTCCTCAACCGCTTCCTGATATTCCGAAGCCTTTCCTCTAGGAACCCGGTAGCTGGGCGTCCAGTTCGACCCTTGGCATACCATGTGTCCTGACAAGATATACAAAATAAACCCCAAATAAGCCCAATGATCCTAAAATGTCTAGTTGAGCTGGCCTGTGCATATAAGTACATTCAATTATCACAAAAGAATTAAGACACTAAATACTCACAAAACCACTGCCGCCCTGTCCCTCATCCTTTAAGCACGGGAATGCATGAATCAAAGCGGAAGCCAGGGCAATTTTGGTGTTTGAGGAAGGTCTGAACATGGCCAACACATACAGATACAATCATTAGACAATTAAAAAGTCTGCATACTGAAAAACACTCTAAACAAGAAAACAAGACAAACATATTTGCGAATTCTGTGGCCGTAGGCCACCTCCTGTGTATGTTAAAGGACGACTTCACCACTTTTCTTCATATAATTGGTCCTCACTAATGTTCATGATAAAATAGCATTTTTTTTCCTACTCTGTGAGAGGGCTGTGAAGTTCAGAATTATGTCCACAAGTGACATCATCATTTACCAGTGATATCATTGTTTGGCATATATACATTTAAATTTAAATTTCTAAAGGAATATCTGCCCAACAATGATCACTGGTAAATGATGATGTCTCTTGTGGACATATTTCGGAACTTCCCGCAGCCCTCCTATGAGAGACAGACCGAGTAGAAAAAAATAATGCTATTTTTTCAGGAATATTAGTGAGGAGTGAGGACCAATTATATGAAGAAAAGTTGAAAAGTGGTGAAGTCGGATCCTAATAAAAAATATCCTCTAAATTTTTACTCACGTTTCTCCACATTTTTCGATGAGGTGAGACACCAAAATCCGCACCATGGCACGTCTCTCTTTTGTTGTGATCAGTTGGTCTGTGTCCAGGTTCTCAACTATAGACCTGCCCTCAGTCACAGCTAAAAGAGCAGCACGGACATCCTGAAAGAAAACAGACAAAAAGGCAAATAAACTACAAGCATTGCTGAAACAAAATATTTCCTTGCAATCACTATTGGACGATGTGATTGATAAGATTCATGCGAGAGCAAAGGCATTTTTCAGAAGCGGGTCTGAGCCTAGGCCTCTGTGGGTCCCTCTGTTACTGTGCAAATTATAGGGAAAGGGCCCTGAATAGCCTGGCCTTTTCAGAAGCCTCAAAACTCTGGAAATAATAAAAAAGTCCCCCCGCTTTTCTGTTGCCTAGAAATGGAGGTCTAGAAAATATGTACCATTTTTATTATTTCCACACAACAACTCAAAGGTATATTAATGACATATTCAAATGTTGAAAATGAGTGGTTTTCCCCTTTAACCACATGAACCCATATGGGTATCCGCTGTCCCTCAAAGCTCAATACTAGGTCTTTTCTGTTTTCTGCTTTTGTCTGGAAAGCTTCTGCTGAAAACCCCATAAAACCGATGCTGAGGGTTTAAGTGGTTAAGCCGTCGATGTGGTCTGAGTATACCCCATACACTATCAGCATTGGCTGGGCTCAGATCGGCTACTATTGGACAAAAATGCCTCTTTCTCTCTGGCAAAATTAGAGTTCAGGATATAGTAATAAAAATCTGTGACAGGGTGTCGCTCTAATAATCAGAATGTAAAGATGTGTTTCATGCAGTGTCACCCATTCAATCAATCACAAAACAAGCAGCATATTTAGCTTAAAACATGGTCACATGTGGAGCTTTTAAGAAATGTTTACTTAAATTAGACACAATGACTTACAAATGATGGAACTGCGTGCAGAACAAGCACACCCATTGGGTCAGCAGGCATCTCTGGGTTTGGAGGTGGAGTCATCTCTGTGTTTGGGTTTGCAAGGTCAGTCATCTCTGTGTCTGATTGATGGTCAGTCATCTCTGGGTTTGCAACAGTGGCAGCTGGGGGAGTGGCTGGTGGGCACAAACATTGCCCAACCTGTGTAGGGCAATTCTTTACAGCACTCTACTCAAGCTTTAAATCACACAGATCTCTATTGAAGCGTGTTTAACTCTTAAAAACTGAGTTTAAGAGAGAAGGCTTCAGTAGACACCTGTGTAAACTCTAAAGCAGCCCCCCACCCTTAGTCAAATCTGGTCTGGAGAGTATTGAAGCGTGTTCAAATCCTAAACTGAGTATAAGAGTTAAACAAGCGCCAATAGAGAGCTTTGTTAAATACAGCAGCACCCCCCTTTATCCTAGCTCTACTGAATCTTTTTCACAATCCTTTAACCCCAGGCTTGTACTATTCTAAAACGAATGCACCCCCTCGCCCTCTACTACAGTGGTTCTCATTTTTTTCAGACCTGGACTCCCCAAAATATTAATATTTGACCTGGAGACCCCCAATTTGTTACTCCGTTCCACAGATAATTATTGTGAAAACAGATCTACAAGCTCAGCTGTTTTCACAATATGCTGGGGATCCTGACCCACAGGTTGAGAACCACTGCTATATTATACATATCCCCTTCCCTGTCAGCTGATTAATTCTAAAATACTCTATAGCGAACTGAGATGTATAAACAGTCATCATGTTCTCTGTATGATTTCACAGCATGCAGTGAATGATGATCAAGTAGTTCACTTGGACCAACAACTGCCAAAGTCTCAGTCAGGGTCACACCATATGCATGAAAATGCCGTTCAAAACCTTTGGTTTCCCACTTCTGTATAACAAACTTAGTTGTTGGTGTGTTTGTTGCTTGACCCAGAAGAATGATGGATTTTATAAGCCCAAACTGGGGTTCACCATCTGAGTCGTAGGAAAGGAATACGGTCATGCCTGGTCTGTATTCAGTGCCCTTGAAGGTCACCCAGGCTGGCACCAAAACCTCACTGAAAGCAGGAAAATCTGTTAAATCCTTTTGGATTTCTTTAAATCCATCTATGGTGGACAGAAAGATGCTGGGCCCTGGGCCAACCTCTGGAATGTGATTCAACACGGAGCCTGACATAAAATTATAACACAGCTGCATCTGATGTCTATACGCCATTGTCTTGCAAATATTGCGGAAGTTGCATGTGATGTGACTGACTCGTTTAAAGAAGTTGTGTTTTGCCTCAAAGCGCATTGACCAAAAGTGCACCAAGGGTCCCAGTTTTCTGATTGCTTGTGGATAGTGAACCATGAAGTGGTGCTTTGGACGCAAATGTAACTGTGGAAAAAGCTCAAGAAAGAGGGAGTGATGCTCCTCAATGATCTTAGTCAAATACCGTGTTGCAGCGACAGTAATAGAGGGGGAAAAGATGAACTCCATGCAGTGTAGCAAGAGTAGGATGAGTTCCCACTCTTTGTTTCCCTCTGGAATCAGGTCACCAATCATGATAGGCAATAGCCTAATAAGACACCAAGTTTGCGCTGCTGACTGCCGCATGGCTCCTTCAGGGGTTGTCAGATCTTTTTTGCTAATGACAGAGGGCTTGTTGGTCTTGTCACAAAAGCCATAATCAAAGCTGGTGAGTCTGTAGTTTATTTGGTCAAGTGTGACATGTTTTTGCTCAATCAGAGTATTCAAGATGAGCTTGACCTCATAAGGCCCGACCCCTTCGAGCACGTCATGCATCAAATCTGGGGCCACATTGTCAGTGACATGATAAAATGACAGCTTGTTGAGCTCGCTGTCTTTATGCAACCCAGTTTCAGAAAATCTTCCGAGTGCCAGATCTGCCTGATGGGTGTGAATATTGCGCATCAGTGCTGGATCTTCCAATGTCTGCCGCGCCGCAACATTTTTATGTGCTTTGCACCAACGGCAATAATAGTTAGCCCCGAAACCTCCAGAAAAACCTAGGATGGTATTTACGCCCAAGTTGTCTCCCACAACTTGCACAAGTGAAAACTTAACAACGCCTTGAAAAAAAGGTGTGTCAACGGTGATTCCCTCTTTCTCAAGAAACTGCAGCTCTGAAACAATGGGGCGCAGGACGAGATCAAGATCATATGCAAGCTTAGTGTCGTCGGATTTGTATACTGCACACAGGAAGTGAGACCGTAAACTGGAGAGCAGATCTGGTGGCAAGCTCTTGATCAGGAGGTAAATGAAGCCAAGCTTGTGTGTGCCAGTCTTTGATCCAAGCGGATTTACGGTCTCACAGTCATCATTGTACAAGAGGAGTGGAATGGACGTCTCTTTCAAGAAGAGTGGGTGTGTTTTGCAAAACTCCCCATCAAAGAGATCTTGAAGGACTCCACCATCTCTTTGCTGCCACTCCAGCATTGACTGTAAGATGCCAGGCAGTTCAAGAACCTGTTCTAGGAGACGTGTGAGTGGAACACGCTGAAATGTGTCTGGAACCTCGATTTGTTTCACAGTACCGGTGGCAGAGTCCCTTTTCTGGGTGTAGGAAACCCCCCCAGGGAAAGTTTCCTCAACAGGTTCAATGAAGCCTCCTAAACTGACAAAATGCTTCATCTGTTTATACTCGCTGTCTAGGTCTCGGAAGGGCTCAGCACAGTCTTGGAACTCCACCATTAGTTGTTCTACCTCTGGGCTTTGATTATGTCCCAAACTCCTGAAAACTGCCATGGTCTTTGACTGCAGTCTACCCACAATGTCAGCAATTAAACTAGAGGTTTGCTCAACAACCAAATGAATGCCGGACAATGTTTGCGAAGGCACAGACCGCAAATGAGCTAAAAAAAGAGCAACCCGATCAGTAATGCCCTCTGAATCAATCTCATCCCACTCATCGACTTCTTCTGCTGGCTGTTCCTCTGCTGGCTGACCTTCAACATTAAGGAACTCAGGCTGGACTGGACCTTGAGCAGGTACACCAAGCACCTCCTCAGCATTTTCATGCTGCTGTAGGTGTCTTCGGAATGATCGCATGTAGGGAAATGTTCTACCACAGCCAATCTCACAACATTGGAAATAGTTTGCGGCTTGAGTAACATGATGTACGGCACGCAAATGGATAAAGAGAGCTTTCAAATTCCCAGGAATTAGATTTTTACACCTAAAGCAAATGTACCCCATGACTGAATTCAAAAAGTTGTTGATCCAAGTGAACTATTTGATCTGAATTCTGAACCAATATGTCAAGCACTGAAGGGTAACGTCTTCATTTAGAACATGGTGACTGTGTATACAACCGCGCTACTTACAAATTCATTGTGCTTCCTAATGAATTTAAGCCTCTCTCCTATCCTGGGGATCAAGGTGGTGATTGTGGGTGTGTCCAGGTAGCCAAAACTCTCCTGATCAATGGCCTCATCTGAAAGACAGAAGACAAAACATTACTGCAGTCACCATTTTGGAGAGTCCTAGACCAGTGGTTTGGGACCACTGAGGGGGTTCCCCACATGACAATGAAGTGCTAGCGAATACTGGTCAAGTAACTGGACAACTGGGCACACGGCGTAAAATTCGCTATTTTGTCTAAAATGTGAAAAAAGTAATATTTGAAAAATAGTCTTAAAGGATAAGTTTAGTTTTTTTCAACCTTAGCTCGTGTTTTAGATTGTATTTAGGACACGTGAAAGCTGAGTGTTAAAATTATTTCATATACTGCTTTCTTTAGTTTCTGTGTGGCTAAAATGCTATTTGTATGGGGGTGGGGGCAATCGTACAAGGGGGTAAATATGTCTTATTTTACAAAATAAGCTGCTGCTTTATTTGTATTTTTATTTACTAACTTACTGGGGTCTATAAGGACCATATTAAATAAATAAATTTATTCAGCGGCTTATTTTGTAAAATAATACATATTTAGCCTCTTGTACGATTGCCCCGGCCCCCTGTACAGACAGCATTTTACCAACACTACAATTGCGAAAACTAAAGAAAGCAGCAAATGAAATAATTTTAGCACTCAGCTTTCACATGTCCTGAATACAATCTAAATCTCCTTTAAGTAATGTACAGTATACATGATGTGAACATGCATGGAAAATAATCAGACTATTTTATCTTTTAAGTTATTGTTTGTGTCCCAAAATATCCAGGTTTTCTACAGTGGCTAACTGGGCCCATTCATTTACCATGCAGAGTATAAAGCAGGCATAATTTCAGTGCTGCCATAACACAGTACCAATAAAATGAAGGAATGGAGATGATCATCTTACCTCTGAACCTTTCTATGAGCCCCGGAAGCTGCCACTCAGTCAACTTTGATGCAACAAAGTCGTCCATTGATTGTCAGTATCTGAAACATCAAAACAAACAGTGAGTCCATTCAGTACTCCAAATAATTGTTTCCCAAACAGCGTCGGGACCCATTTGTGGGTCATGGAAACATTTTTATGGGTCCCCATGTTTTGTTTCCTACATTTAGTTTTGAAGTAGGCCAAAAAAAGGAAAAAGAAATCATGAATTTAAAACCAATTCAATTACTTTTTTTCAGTAATTTCATTAAGAGATCAAAGAAAAATCAAATAAACTCCATACATTAGAAAACATATGTTTAAGTAGTGAAAATAGCCGATCTACAAGCTCTCAGTTGTGAGCTTGTAGATCTGCCGTTTTTACTAGTTTGGGAACCGGGGAAACGTCTACTTTCTCTTTTGGGTCACTGGCTAAAAAGTTTGGGAACCACTGCTCCAAATGTCTTCACAACATGGTAAATAACAATAATAGTCCAGCTCGACAAATACGTGACATACAGCAACAGTAGTGAGACAACGTGCGACACAGCGCAGCCCGACAAATACTACATGACCGAATATTAACATTACCAAAGTTTACAATATGGCCCTTGATCAAAAGTTAAAATGTATGCGACTTACAGCACCGTTGCTGAATTCGCCACGTTCAGATTGGCTGGTTGACTAAAAGCTAAACGAGCGTTAGACAGCAGCATCCATAACAGCTAGTTAGCTAGCTGGCAACCTAAAATAAAAGTGTGTGCACCACCGCGCTCACATTACTCTGATTTTTTTTTAACACCCCCACATGTGTGATATTGCATAAAGACCAAGTTGACAAGATAACCAACGCTACCCCCTAGATATAATACATACTGCATTTATCGGGTCATTTCGAGTTAACAACAACAACAACATGTTGCTATGCTCAGGGATTAAAGCAAAAAAAATCCTGAGCCTGAACTTTCCAAACCCATACATATATATATATATATATATATATATATATATATATATATATATATATATATATATATATATATATATATATATATATCATTCCATTTGTACACACTCAGAAAAAAGGTCCTGAAAGAAAAAATATTAACATGGTAAAAGATGTTTCACCATGTTAATGATTTTTTTTTCCAGACCATTTCTAGGAGACAGAATGGGGGAACCACACAACACAACATCACGTGTATATTAATAGAATAGTAACATGTTGGAAATGGGTGGAATTCCCCTTTTTTGGAGGAATTCCTCTTTTAGTCTAACGTGGGCTTTTTCCTCTCTCTCCCCCACAACAGTGTGTGTACAGTACACACGATCGTTATTGTTTCAACTATGTTGACGTGCTCTTTGCTTCTCTCGTGCAGCGTGCTTATCAAAAGCTGCATTATCGAAATCCTTTGTCCCTGTATGAAAATGCAGTTTTATCGTCTAGATTTGGATGCTCGCGCATAGCTTATCTAGCACCGCATCTCGCTCCGTTCGTCAAGGGGGGCACGTGCCGCGCCTCCCCGACTGAGGAGCACTTCGGCACGGACCGAGGCACCGAGGCACGTCGCCTCGGTGAGCGCAGCAGGCACTTCAGAGTTGTGTCAGAGTTGCGACATTGGGGGGTCAGACACTGAGCGCTCGAGCTGCTGTTCATGCAGCCTGAATAGGGACAAACTAGAGTTGAAATGCGTTGTTTAAAACGTAGCAGCGGCGCCATTGGACTGGCCCCATGAAGTGAACGTAGTTTTACGCATGTTTTTCCCCTCCCCAATAGGCCGGACTTCCGGCACCACGCCGGAACCCCTGTATGGTGTTTGCTAAGCTAGGTGGCTAGCTAAACAAAATCCCCATTCAACACCGATAGCCAGCAGCAGCAGCTAACTAGCCGGCGGCTGGCTACCAAAACAAAACACCCCACACCGCTCACATTACTCTGATTTTTTTTAACACCCCCACATGTGTGATATTGCATAAAGACCAAGTTGACAAGATAACCAACGTTACCCCCTAGATATAATACATACCGCATTTATCGGGTCATTTCGAGTTAACAACAACAACAACCGAGCAACAACATGTTGCTATGCTGTTTGCTAAGCTAGGTGGCTAACTAAACCAGAAACCCCATGTACCGGGGATAGCCAGCATCCATAGCAGCTAGCTAGCTAGCCGGCTAGCTACCCAAACAACACATCTCGGCCGCACCACAGCACTCACATTACTAACACACTCACGTCTATGATATTGCATAAAATCCAAATGTTGATGAGATAAGAGATAACGCGGAGCGTTACCAAGCTAACGTCATCCCCTAGATATACAAATGGAACCAAATGTGCCCGTTACCATTTGGTTCCATTTGTACACTGTCAGAGTTAAGAGGAGACCTCGGAATTTAAACGTTTGAGAACCACAGACTTTACTAACAGGCTAAACGTAGCTAAACCGAAGTAGCAAATCGGAAATGTGGGCACTTTATGTACAAGTCATCTTGATAGACCTTCATTGAGTACTGTTTAAACATGTATTGATCATCAACACGTTCTTGCACTCATTACTATTTTTCTAAAATGTTTCCTTTTACCGTTTTGGACAAAATAGCCAATTTTAAATCGTAGTGCCCACTTGAACTGTTACCGATGCTACCAACAACTATTAACCTACCACTCGACTCCTGACTGAAAACCAGTGTTTCACGAACTTTTAGCCATAAGCCATAAGAAGCTTTATATAATATCAAGTCAACTATAATGGTAAAATGAATGGATATATAACAAACCTGGCTTTGTATCTTCAATGGTCATCTGTAGCCATCCGAACCATCCAGCCATCCAGCGCTGCACTCACTGTCTGCTGCGCGGCGCGTTCAACGGTCCTTAGTTGCGCAATGCCCATGCGCAAGTTTGAATAGTAAAACCCAGTGTATTGGGTAGTTCTGAATAAACCAACTATAATCTATAGAAATCACGACCCAACAGCTAATAACTCCATACCCAACAGAAACAACCCTAGGAGTTATGTTATAAGAATACCCAATTCAATGAAAATAAACCAATTATATGACCCAATAGACGTAACCTACATACTGGGTCAAAATAACTACTCAACAATTTTAAGAGTGTTCAATGTGGCTTGGTGGGCGGTTGTCATAGTAACCCTTTTTTACCTTCCGTGTGTGTGATTGCACTCAGGTGCGACAGGGGAAGGCAACAGTTTTCAACCGTGCTGTGAGGTGACGGTCATGATAGTGGCGTTTTGTGACAGTTTGTTTTCTGTAAGTTTTACCGCAGTTTAAGTTCATTTTGAGTGCTGCTGCAGACTATAAATAAATGGATTGACATATCCAACATGGAATCTACGTCTACACCTTGACTTCTTTTCATGCACGCGTTTTACTAAATCCAACCCGGTCGCCCTGCTGTATAGCCTATAGGGCCAGGCTGTACATTGTTGAAAACTACTGTCTTCGTTTGAAACGGACTACTATTAGCCAGAAGTTTAGTTGTTCTTGGAAGAGGATCTTCGTGGGCAACGTGCAACAGAACGGTCGCTTGCCTGTACAGGCCGTCTGTTGCGGAAAGACACTGTTTCGCTGTGTTGTTGTTTGCGAAACTTGGACGGACCGCGAGACACGGACTACGGGGGACGGATCGCCGTGGGATACGGACGTGCAGCAGCCGCTGCCAGAGACGCGGCGTTCGGACGCCCACCAACCCGCCCACAGCGCAGCGCACCGCCTCCGCCGCCCGCGGCACCGCGAGAGGACCACGCCGGGGACCACGCGCCGCGCAGGAGTGGGAGGACCACCGCATCGGCCCGGCCGCCGGCAGCACCGCGAGGGGAGCAGGCTACACGCCGTTCGGAGGAGAGGGAGGACCGCCGCCTCGACCCGGCGGCACCGCGAGCGTTTGGGCCAGCAGCCAACACCACCACGGTCAGCGGCCCTTCGCGCGGCCCGACCACCTCGCCAGCGTGTAGACCAGGACAACATCCTGCTGCTTGATCGTGACATTGAGCTTCTACTACAAGTTCAACTTCAAAGTGGACCGGTCCGAAGTGCACAGACAAGAAAGGTATGTAGCGTGCTACCAGCTGGTTACATGGCCATATAAAACAATGTGTGCACACAAAAAGGTACTTTGAGAAAGAAAGTGAAAGAAAGAAAAAGGGTCAAAAACGAGCGCTCTGGTTAAAATCCAATGCATTGGTGGTTTTATGGTTTTCTGGTTTTCAACTCCTATACGGTTTTAAAAGGTCTTGGTTTTAATGTGATGGTTTTAACTGTGATGAACATCTGTGGGTTTTATTGAAATAACAAAGGTACTGTTTTACATTTTACACTGTTGGTTGGTTTTTGTATTGCAAAAATGGATTCAGATAAAGGTGTTCTGGGTCAAACTGAACCAATTGAGTCAGATACTGGTGTTCTGGCTCAAACCAAGCCAAGCGTGATGGAAGAGCCCCCCGTGGCTGAAGCGCACGCTACGCGCTCAAATGGTGACGCAATGCAAAAAATGGTTGAACCTTCAGAGTGTGAAATGCAGTCCACAGAGGCTGAAAAACGGTCTGATGTGACCACCACAGGTCGCAGTGCCCACAGTGACAAATCACAGGTCCAATCACATGCTGGTACAAAACGCAGGGTGAAATTAACACCCAAGGCCTTAATGGAGAAAATCGAATCCCTACAAAAGGAGAGAAAATCAAGCTTCAACAAGGCATCCAACCTGCAGAAAACAATTGGCGAGTTGATGCAGAAAGGAGGATGCAAACAAGAAGTTGAAAATGAAATAATGAAATATCAGAACCTGTGCAAGGACGCCAGAAAAGCACACAATGATCTCTTGCCACTAATCCCTCCACAGGAACAAACCAAACATGACATATGGTTCCAAGCAAAAATGATCAATGTAAATGAATTTATTGAAGAGGTTGATGAATGGATAAAAAGGTCTGAAACTGTGCAGCAAAGTGAGGAGGAGGAGGAAGTTGAAATCCATCCAAATGACAGCATCTCAAATGTTGAAAGTGCAAAGTCCAGTCATAGAAGTCACACCAGGTCTGCAACGAGCAGAACCAGCAGGTCCAGCACCTCATCAGCCCGCAGGCAGGCAGAGGCAGAGAAGGCTGCCCTAGCCATACAAGCTGCAGCACTGCAGCAAAGGCATGCCATTGAGGAAGAGGAGGAAAGCCTGTCACGAAAAAAGGAAATGTTACGAAAGAAAAAGGAAAAAATGGAAATGGATGCACAACTAGCAGCTTTAAATGCTAAAATAGCAGTTCTACAAGCTCCCAGTCCAACCCCTTCACAGACACACAGCGATGGAATGGAATCATACTACAGAAAAGGAACAAAACCAAAAGAACCCTCAGTCTCATTCAATCCCCTAGCCAGAGAGTATGTGCCATCCATACAACAACCCGTCCAGATACTTACCCAAACTCATATGCATCAACCAACCACATCACAGCAGCAACCAACCTGGCAACAAACCCACATTCAAACAGAACCAAGGAAGCAGCAAGCCTGCATGCAAACCCAAATACCACCTCAACAAGAACAACCACCACCATCCAATAATACATCTGAACAACAATACTTACCTCTGAATGCAGCACATGGCAACCCCACTACTCACCTGAACCACCCTGTTACAAAGCATACCATTTTTCCTCAACCCAATGACAATTCAACCGTATATGACCTGTTGCAAAAGCAAAATGAAATCACAGCCATGCTAATGGAACAGCATAAATCTCACTTACTGCCACCCAGGGAAATTCCATGTTTTGATGGGGATCCATTGCAATTTCAAACCTTTGTCAGGGCGTTTGTACACTGTGTAGAAAGAAACACAAGCAATAAAGGTGATTGTCTGTACTATTTGGAAAGGTACACCAAGGGCCAGCCCAATGAACTTGTGCGCAGCTGTCAACTCATGCCACCAGACAGAGGTTATGACATGGCCAGAATGCTCCTTGAGCAACACTTTGGAGATGCTTATAAAATCACAGCAGCGTACCTGGAGAAGGTGCTCCAATGGCCAGTATTGAAATCTGAAGATCCAAAATCCCTTCAAGCATACTCACTTTTCCTTCGCCAGTGTTGTAATGCCATGGAAACGGTACAGTACATGAGAGAACTTGACATGCCAGTCAACATGAAAACGGTGATTTCAAAGCTTCCATACAAACTCAGAGACATTTGGAGAGTCTCTGCATGTGGCATAATGGAAAGATTTCAGCGCCGACCTCAATTCACTGACATTGTGAGTTTCATTGAACGCCAGGTCAGAATTCAGTCGGATCCGGTCTTTGGTGACATTAAAGATCCTCAAAACACAGGAAAGCCAGGTAAAGGAATAAAGTCTCAAGGCAAACCCACGTTCAAGGGAGACAGTTTTGCCACAACAATTGAAACTCCCCAGTTTGACGTGAAAGAACCAACAGGAGCCCCAGCAAGTCCAAAGCAGAAGGACACATCTGGTCAAAACACCAACACTTGTATATGCTGCTCAAAAAATCACACTCTTGACCAATGTCCACAGATGGAGAAGAAGTCCCACAGGGACAAGGTTTCTTTTATAAAGGAAAAAGGGATCTGTTTTGGCTGTCTTTGTTCTGGGCACATAAGCAAATTTTGTGACCAGCGTTTAATGTGCAAGGCATGCAACAAAAAACATCCCACTCTGCTACACATTGACTTTAATGAGAAAGAAAGCAACACCAACCAGCAAGAGAAACAATCGGTGAGTGATACACAAGTTTCTTGTGAACAAACAGGGGCCGGTAACAGCAACGGTATCTTATCCATCCTACCTGTACAGGTGAAGTCCAGCAAAGGAGACAAAATAATTGAAACATATGCATTCCTTGACCCCGGCAGCACAGACACATTTTGTTCTGAAAGCTTGAGAAGAAAATTGAATTTGAATGGAAGGAAAGCAAAAATAAGTCTTTTAACCATGGGCCCAAAGGCATCAGTCTCTAGCTACATGCTGACAGACTTAGAAATTTCAAGCCTCACTGGAGATCAGTTCTATGACTTGCCCAAGGTTTACACACAGAAGAAAATGCCTGTGACAACCAGTAACATTATTAAAGAAGAGGAGCTGGCTAAGTGGCCATATTTGAATGGAGTTGTTCTCCCACGTATTGAAGCCGATGTTGAGCTATTGATTGGTACCAATGCCTCTAAACTGCTTGAGCCGTGGAAAGTTGTGAACAGTCGTGGCAATGGGCCATATGCCATTCAGACCCTATTGGGGTGGGTCATTAGCGGTCCCCTTTCCAGCTACCTTGAGCCGAATGAGAGTGTTACTGTCTACAGGACCTCCATAATACACCTGGAGGAGTTGATTCAGAATCAGTACAACCACAACTTTAATGAGAGGTCATCAGAGAACACAAAAGAAATGTCAAGGGATGACAGAAAGTTCAAGGAAAGTACAACTGATTCTTGCAAGCTTCAAGACGGAAATTACACCTTGGAGCTGCCCTTTAAGAAGAGAGATGTCTCTCTGCCAAACAATCAGCGTGTTGCTAGGCAACATACACAGGGTCTGAAAAAGAGGTTTGGGAGCGATGAAAAGTTCTACAGAGAGAACACAAACTTTCTGAATATTGCAACCAGCAAACAGTATGCTGAACATGAAGAAGAAAGTTCAGAAGGAAAGTGGATTGAAGGCCCGGAGATTCTATGGAAACCAGAGGAGGAGTGGCCTGATGGAGATGGCATCTTGGAATGCAGCATTGCTGCCGATGATCCTGAGCTCAAGAAGGAGCTCACCAGCCACGCAGTAGTGATGTCCCAAGTGCCACACGCCAACTGACCTACTATTCTGACTCGAAGGTTAAAGTCGGTTGCTTGGATCCTGAAAATCAGGAAGACTGTATTGGAAATGAGTCAAAAAAAAGAAACCAATTGAAACAGGAAAAGACAGAAAATATTGAGCAGGAAATGAAACGCTTTAAAGCTGCATTAGGATACCAGCGCGTAACACCAGACGATCTTTGTACAGCAGAAGTTTCCATCATTCGTTTCATTCAGCAACAAAGGTTCCCTGAAGAGCTCACTGCATTGACGTCTGGTGTGGCTGAAGAGGAGAAGTCTCGTCCCTGGAGATATTGTATTGATCGCTGATGCGACAGCCCCACGTGGTTCTTGGCGTCTTGAAAGAGTCCTGGAAACCTATCCGGACAGGAAAGGACTGGTGCGTTCTGCACACTGGACAGACCAGTAAGAAGCTTTGCTTGATTCAAGAAGTGGACACTTGATTGAACCTCTTAGAGAGGATTGTTTTTGTTTTCAAATTTTCTATAATATTTGGCTCCATTATGTATATATTTAATTGAATTCTTCACGGCTTCCCGCAGTTCTCAATTAGGGGCCGGTGTGTAGGAGCCAAAATGCCTTTGTTTATTTACTTTATTTAAATATATGAAATGATTATGAAATGTCCTGTCAAACCTGGCAACCTCACAGACCTGTCAATCATTCAATGTGGCTTGGTGGGCGGTTGTCATAGAAACCCTTTTTTACCTTCCGTGTGTGTGATTGCACTCAGGTGCGACAGGGGAAGGCCAACAGTTTTCAACCGTGCTGTGAGGTGACGGTCATGACAGTGGCGTTTTGTGACAGTTTGTTTCTGTAAGTTTACCGCAGTTTAAGTTCATTTTGAGTGCTGCTGCAGACTTGAAATAAATGGATTGACATATCCAACATGGAATCTACGCCTACACCTTGACTTCTTTTCATGCACACGTTTTACTAAATCCAACCCGGTCGCCCTGCTGTATAGCCTATAGGGCCAGGCTGTACACTAAGCTTTCTTATATGGTAGCTAGCCTAGCTAGCTATCAACCAACACCACCACCACCACCACCACCAGCAGCTCCGCTCCGCTGTGAAGAAGAGGGGGCGGGGCTTCGGTTTCTAACTGACTATATGGAATATGATTTATATACAGTAGTACTGTAGGCTCATTAGCATAATTCGGCGTGACTACGTCATCAAGACGAATTATGCTAATGAGACAAAACCTACCCATGAGATTAACCAAAACACATAAAGTGGTCTTATTCTACAATGCTGTAAAATAAAGTTTTAGTTTTTTGTCCAGTGGTATAAAAATGACCTTTGTACATGATTTTTATGTCTAAAAGAAAAAGGCTGAATTTGGTTTACGGGGTCTTTAAACAGTCATTTCCATTTTTATAATTATAATGATTATTTATGCTAATTACCCACATTAAAATCATAAAGAAACAACACCTAACATAAAGAAACAACACCTAATTTTCCTCAAAAATGCTACCATAACACCTCATTTTTTTGGCTTGTGGTTCCCAGACTAACTACTGTGTGTGTGTGTGTGTGTGTGTGTGTGTGTGTGTGTGTGTGTGTGTGTGTGTGTGTGTGTGTGTGTGTGTGTGTGTGTGTGTGTGTGTGTGTGTGTGTGTGTGTGTCAGGTTTCCTGAAGAGCAGAGATGAGTCAGTGTGAGCAGAGAGAGGAGGATGGAGCTGACAAACATCACATCCACACAGCAGAGTCTACACAACATACAAAGTATATCCTCCAAAGTTTATCCTCTTTTACTTACAAACCACACTGTTAAATTATGATTATTATTATTGCAAACAAAATAATGGATGCTTCTTTTTGTTATTTATTTACATATTGTACACATATTGAATACATTTTCTTCTTTGTTTCTATGATTCCAGACATCTGTACCATAGATCAGAGTCTCCAACACCGAGCTACACGTCTATGAAGAGTGACAGGTCTATGGGAGAACCTCATAACTTCAGTAATGAACCTGGACCTCCACACACACAGTATGTTAATCCTCCTGTACAACATACACACTAATATACAGTACACGCCACTAGAAAATGATGCAAACACATTTCTGTACTGCACTAGGGTACGCTTGGGACGACAAGTCAGTTGTACCTTTTTATGTACAAATCCCCCCAGGGCTTGACACTAAGACTTGCCCGCTTGCCCGGGGCAAGTAAAAAAAATTGTGGGGCAAGTGAAGACTGCTACCTGGTTGCCCGATCGGGCAAGTGTGCAACTTAGTGCGCAATAACACAACACAAGATAAATTTGTCTTGAAGGTGGTCATTGCGACCTGGGCTAATTAAGATGATGAATTTTAACTCTTGAGAGTGTAAAAATGAAACCAAATGGACCTGCAAGGGTCCATTTGGTTTCATTTTTACATTCTCAAGAGTTACATCTGGTTAACCAACTTAGCTGGGGACCACCTGGAACCCTCTCAGGGACCACGTGTTGAAAACCCCTGGTTTAAAGCACCCAAGTACGAAGTAAACTTAAATGCAAAATTTACAATATATTTGGGGGGCAAGTGACCATGACCTGAGGGCAAGTAGAACCTGACTTGCACTTGCCCGATGGGCAAGTTCTCCGGAGACCTTAGTGTCAACCCCTGCCCCCCCTTTATTTTTCTGTGTGTAGTGGTTGAAGTGTTAAAAAATGTTTGACTGTTCTTCTTGTATATGCCACTACTGACATTTGAAAGCACAGTATTTGGGGTTTGAGTTGACAGTTCTATATTTGAGGGGAATGTCATGTACAGCCTGTGTAATCTACTGGTAGATAATGATCTACATTTTGGGCAGCCCTGCTCTAGACTCTTGTTGGAACTCTCATTCATTCAATGTCACATTGACTATGATTCTACCTGTTGGTTCTCCAACATCTTAATGACACAATAAACTAAACTCCAGACTTCCCAAAACAAGTTAACACATGGTGAATACATGAAGTTATTCTGGAGGACATGTGTTGAAATATTTCTATGATTCCAGAAGTGTGTACCACAGATCAACTCCCAGCCTTCTGTCTATGAAGAGTGACAGGTCTATGGGAGAACCTCTTACCTTCAGTAATGAACCTGGACCTCCACATACACAGTATGTTGATCCTCCTGTACAATATACACACTAATATACACAACACTAGAACACAACTAGGGACACAGCAGGCATGTCAAATATCTTTGCTGAAGTGATTATCTCGTTAAATAATGACAGCACACACTGTGTCGCTTGTGAATGTAAAAACATTACATTGACCTACTAAACACATGTAATTCTGAACAGAATTAAAATGTGAATTACATGACAAATACAGGATATGATAATAACAGTGATCTACTATGATTGGTAACACAGATGAAATTTGTGGGAAAATGAAGCACTTATTTCTGTCTCTCTGTCCTTATTTCTGTGATTTAAAAAAGTGTGTACCACAGATCAGAGTGTCCAACTCCCAGCCTTCTGTCTATGAAGAGTGACTGGTCTATGGGAGAACCTCATAACTTCAGTAATGAACCTGGACCTCCACACACACAGTATGTCAATACTCCTGCACACACACACACACACACACACACACACACACACACACACACACACACACACACACACAGGCTTGTAAATGCTACATGATGGGGACCCATGAGTGGACACCAACGGTGTGGGGACACCCCTTTCTAGACATGGTACGCCTCTGAAAAAAATCATGTATGCTCAGAAAAACCTCAGGAACCAGAATATCACTTTAAATTAGCAAAATTCAATACTTTTTCTCCCAGACCTGACTCCACGCATCCATCTGGGGACCAACAGATATTCCGCCTTCCTGGGGACACCATAGCACACCTCAGATGGCATACCTCCTGGGGACTCTATCTGATAACACTCGGTCAGATATTGCATCCTCCTGGGGACTCCATCTGGTAACACTCGGTCAGATATTGCATCCTCCTGGGGACTCCATCTGATAACACTCGGTCAGATAGTGCATACTTTCTGGGGACAACACTGCACAACAGTTTCAGATATTACTCTTTCTGGGCATCTGTATAGACAGAGCATTCCTGTGCACACATCAGACAGTACAGTTTGTGACCATACCACAATTTCAGGTCTTTCTTTATGGAACACATCTACAGCCTTTCAGGTTGTACTGAAATTTATTTTTTCAAAATACAAAACTTTTTCAGAACTTTTTTTTGTTAGGTCTCAACTGCAACAGCAGCAGAGCACACCAAGCAAATGAGGACTTAAAGTTGCTATAAGCGAGTTTATGGTCAAAATAAGCAAATTTGTGGTCAAAATTATAGTGACAATCTTTTTTTTTTTTCATTGTTTTTATGTTTTTCATTTAGTCTTCCTGTATTTGATCATCTCTAAAAAAATCTAGCCTTTTTGACTTCTCTAGGGGCCACAGTAGGCCTCCAAAGAAAATAGTAGTTACTATAGTCATATTGGTTACATTTTTGCTTAAAAATATCACATCACATCACATCACAGCTACTCAATTGGAGTAACACAGGCAAAACAGTTTTGACACCATCACAGAAGATCCGCAAGCTCATATTGCACCAAACTTCACAAGATAGTTGCTTACTACTACCGCAATGTTCTTAGCCACTAATTGCGCTCCTACTGCGTCCACAGCGGCTAATATACCTAAGTAAATTAATTCCTCGGACTATCGTGATGTCAAAAAGCTACGGTCCAGACCTAGCACAACTGGGTGCAACTCTACCAGAGCCATAGAGAAAGGCAGAGTTGCACCATACAGAAAGGCAAATAACCCAGAGTTGCGACATCTCCGTTCACTTCCATGGAAAGGTGTAATGGCCGCTGCTCTACATACTTTTATTCAGCATTGGGACAGCTATCTGTCCTCAGGCGACAGCCCAGCTTTAATTCTCTGAAACCACTTAGTCCATGTTGCACGGGCACGGCCGCTGTACCACTTTACTTTAAATAGTTTTGTAGTATGCCTAATAGTATCCATGTTACACAATCTCCCATCGTAGTGCAGACGTGTGGTTTTGAAAACGTGACTGCATGTATCCATGCAGCAATTTGCGTGCACGCTTACTGTGTGCTTGCGTGGCCAATAGCAAGTACATGCATACACGTTTAAGCAGTGGTCGGTGGTCCCCGCACTGATGTTGCCTGTATGGAGCAGTCTGTCATCAAGTTGATAGATTGATTAGGTCGACAATAATAATAACCAATGACGGTTGTGTAGGAATGAAGAGACGAGAGCAGCGGCAGCCCCAGGCAAATACAACTTTAGTTTAGTAGCCTAAAGCAGGGCTTTTCAACAGGTGGTCCGGCCGGGGACCTCCAGTGGTCCATGAGAGGATTCCAGGTGTTCCGCAGGCTAAATGATGGAAAGTTGGTTAACTAGATGTAACTCTATGAGAGCTTAAAAATGAAACTAAATGTACCTTTGCAGTTGCAGGTCCATTTGGTTTCATGTTTACACTCTCAAAAATTAAAATATTCATCATGTGCATTAGCCCAAGTCTACACAACGACAAAATGTAAAAGATTAATGGTCATTTTGATCTGTACGTTTGATTATTTTGTTTTCTCCAAAATCCAGCCTGGAATTGTGGACAAAAGCAAAACAAATAAGTGTAGTTTTGGAGTCTGTGGGGATAAAATGTCATCAAATGGTGGCCCGGGGCTCAAATTATGAATAAATAATAAAAGGTTGAAAACCACTGGCTGAAAGGAATTAAATAATTGTGAGGCCAGCATGTTTGTGGAGTGGACCTGCAGCTTTAGTGGCAAGTCCATGTGGTCCGTGATTCAGGCTTGGCTGGTTGGGCCAATATACGAATGGATCAGCATAATAATAACAATAGGCTAATAATAATAATAGATAATAAGCTCATAAGCAGCTAAATCAGGGGTGGACAATTATTTTTTCCCAAGGGGCCAAATGAGATACAGAAAATATTGTGGAGGGCCAGGCTTAAAGGCTGTACTAAATTCTGCATAATATTAATTTAATTTCTATATAAAAGTAGTAAATGGCAGTGTTTTGACACTCTAATAAGAGTATTATCATTATTATTATGCAATGAAAAAGTGTGGTTGTTAGGGTAAGGGTAAATTTGGATTAAAATTGTCATTTAGCTGGGAACCCCCTTGAAGTCGTGTTGTGAGCTTTCAGATTGCGGGTACAAACTAATGGGTCTATGTGTTCCATTTGTACACTACAGTAGTTACAGACCGATAAGGGTGAATTTGTTTCCAAACTATCATTTATCTATCAGGGATTTTATATTTTGCACAGAACAACAGGCCTACAGCCAGTCAGTTGGAGAGCCTCACTGCATGTCGCAGCTGCGGTCATGTGCAACCTGTTTCAGATTGATTGAGACACTAGAAAGAAACTACTGGACAAATGTGTTTGCATGTATGCTATGTCCTGCTATGGCAAACGTTCAGGGCAGGTCAGATCCAGGCAAACCAGTAGTGGTGTATACTAGGGCTTAATTTGCCCTTCGAACATCGGACAGCAAATTCAGGCCGAGCTTCGAAGCATTGAAAACAATGCATTTCCAACTGCAGTAACAGCGCATTTCACAGCGAGTTTCTGACCCCTCGATGTCGCACATCTACTAGATGGGGGGGAAAAGTTAAATAAATAAATAAATGCGAATCGTTCGGGATCATTAATATTCGTTCTCGTGGCGACCTTAGCGAGCGAGTGGTTCGAATCCCGAGCTTCGGTATACAGCCTTACAAACCAGCACAAATAAAATCTGTCCTAAACCAGCAGGGCCAACCAGAAGCCATAGTCAGCTCAGAAAGCAGAGGGGGGAAGGGACTAATGGAGAAGAGATCCAGAAGAAATAAAAGACACACCCCACCCTGAGATGACTTGGAATTGTAGGAATTCAGTTGAGATATTACGCTGTGTTTTCAAATATGGTGAAAACAACAGATCTACAAGCGCACGTGTTGCAGAGGCGACACATTGTAGGCTTGCAGATCAGCTAATCTTAAGGAATAATTTCATGGTACTCACTACTATTACAATTCCTCTTATGTCCAAAAATTAAGTTGCCTTTGACGAAAGATGCAGTGTTGCAAAGTGTACAAAAATACTTGACTCAACATTTTCCACTTTGGAGAGAGCGCAGGTCGCCTGTTACCACAACAGCGCGGACTCTAGGCGTGAGGCTCGCGCAGCGGGCCTCATGTCTAATATGTGTCCAATACAGGCATAGCAGATGCTCCTACGACTCCCACTTTGGAAAAAAAAACGTTTTGTCATTTTATGGTTAGCCTCGACACCCAGGCTTTCATTTTCGTTCGTGTTGCGTGAAAACGGAAAGCCTGAACTAAATTGTTAACCCACAGTGGCCTAGAGGGGCGAGTCCACCTTCTGGGGTGAGTGTCGCTCTAAATGATGTGACGTAGAACAGCAGTGGACGGGCGCGGGAGGGTCCGGGGATGACGACACGTTCTTGAGATCAAATCTGATCAGCTTAGGCCAAAATCATTTCGGGTTAGGCCAGGCTATTTTATGGTCTACTCCAGGGGTGCCCAAAAGGTAGATGGTGATCTACCAGTAGATCACACAGGCCATGCAGGTAGATCACATGACAGTGCCCCCAGCACTTGGACCCTTTATAGATCTGTAACTCTTGAGAGCGGTGAACTGAAACCAAATGGAACCGTAAGGGTCCATTTGGTTTCATTTTAACGCTCTCAAGAGTTAAATTACATTTTATACAATTGAATTACGTCATTTTCAAGAGTCCACACAATTAGAAAATGGAGAATAATTGTTACTTTGACAAACTTTTTGCCAGTTCTCTTTCGCAATTGTGGACAAAAACGTGAAAGCTCTTAGTTTGGGTGCAAGAATCTAAACTCAACATCACGAACTGTCAACTCAAACCTCAAATACCGTTTTCAAACGTCAGTAATAGCATATACAACAAAACCTTCCAATTCCCCCCCTCTATTTTTCATTATAAGTGCATTATTCTTAAACACTATAACAGTAAGTAACACCATCACCACTATTTCAAAGCTCTAACTTTCAAGGGGGCCTTGAAATGGATTTTCAGTAATGGAACAATCACATTTTTGATGTGTAGATCTTGTTGAGCCGGTCATTTTGCAAGTAGCTCTCAAGTCAAAAAAGTGTGGGCAGCCCTGGTGTACTCAGTCTCATGTGAACACCGCAGACAGGCTTCTGCTGTTTTTGCTAATTAACGACCCAATCAATGCAGTGCAAGGGTGGGGGGTGGGGGGGTATTCTCCCACTCTCCTAGGGTATTATGATGGCCGGTCGTTAATTAACTGGGGGAGAGGGGGGGGGGGGGGGGTGCTCTCTCCTGCAGCAACTCTACTCTACTCACTGAACTGATCAAACTGGATCTACTTAAATAAGAAGTTCCCTTTATTGAAATACGGAATGTACCAGCTTGATTATATAATAATCCATTTTATTATGTTATTTGGATACCCATAAGAATCATACAAATTGAGTTTGAGACCCCTGTCCTACTGCGTGTTCCATGCTGAAAAAATTCTGTTAAAATGCTTCATTATGGTAAGGTAAGGTGTGCACTTCACCCCACGGTAGAGTATGTGCATGTGCACATCTTGTAACCAGTAGGACTGGAGGATTTCCCAAATCACACAAATCACTTACTATACCTTTTAAATGATTGTAGTGGGTCAGTGGGCCTAATGATTTAACAATGTTTGACTCTGAGATGTAGTGGAGTATATTTCCTGTAATCAATGCACCTGCGCCCCCCCCCCCCCCCCCCCCCCCCCCCCCATCCTCCACTCCAGTCCACACTGAATGAAAGATGCTACAGAGTGCTACAGTTGAGTGGAGTGGGGGATGGGCGCAGAGTCTAGCTGACAGTTCAACTCAGAGCATAAGCTGTTGAAGAGGTCAGACCAACTTTACACACAGCTTCAGTGTATACTGTATACTATATTATATGTTTATAAATATATGGTCTATAAATGGAACCAAATGGACATATCATCTAACCTAACACAATGATGTTCATAATTAATTAGGGATGTATACAGTCAAGATTCCCTGGAATCCAATTTGAGAACCACTGTGTAAAACAGCATTAATAATAGGAATATTTCTACATAACAGCTTGGAAGCTAGTAGAGTAATGGGTGGTTGAACCCCAAATTTAGTGTGCAGATCTTGTTACCGGGAGGCCAGGCCAGTGGGATTTTTCAAATCGCCCAAATGACTTACGGTACCTTTTAAGAATCAGGTTCCTATTTTGGATAAACTTTTTTGAGCTTGCTGCTTTTTGCTGCTTTTTGCCATTTTTGAATTTGAATCCTGAAAATTATTCATTGTATTACTTTACCCTTGCTGATAGTATTTGGCAATGCTAAAGAACATATACTTCTTAAAACACTAAAAGGTTTACAAAGACAATAATGTCAACAATGATATTGTAAGAAAACTGTATGCTTCCAAACTCCAAACTGTTCTGACACTCAGTGCCACTCTGTACAAACAGACAGAGAATTCAAATTGCCCAGGCACAGGGAGAGGGGGGGGTTGTCCTCCCACTCTCCTGAAGCATTATGATTGCGGGTCGTTAATTAACTGGGGGAGAGGGGGGGGGGTTGTTCTCTTCCCATTGGCTAGACAGCAGGAAGTGTGTGAACTTTTCACACTCCTGTGCAGTACCTGTTGTAGCCACTGGAGGAGCACTTCTAGCACACTTTTAGCACACTTTAACACACTTTTCAGATTTTAAAGACCAAGTGGGACATTTCACAGAACTTCACTGGGCACATAATTGCAATGTTCTGGATTGAATTAAATGATAAACGGTGTGGGGACCTCGGGTGAGGACCCCAGATGGATTTTGGGTCCCCAGTTGGTGAGTGTGCTGTCAGACGGACGTCCCCACCATGTAGCAATTACAAAACCACACACACACACACACACACACACACACACACACACACACACACACACACACACACACACACACACACACACACACACACACACACACACACACACACACACACACACACACACAAAATGGGAGAGCCAGTTGCGACGTAAGCCACGGCCACAAAATAATTTAACTGAAATTGAAAATTTTTGGCCATCAGTTGAGACACGGTCGCGACTGCTTGTCCACACATCACAACATTTCGATGATTTCAATCCTCCTGCAAAATGGTCGAGGAAACCATGCAAGGGACAAACCTGCACATCAGGAGCAATTAGGGCTTCAATGCTTGCTGGTGATTTTTGTATGTTTTATTTATCAACTTATTCTCATTCAAATAGCATCAGAACCTCTACATTGGCCATCAATAAAGTGTTGAGGCCTAATATGGCCTATATAATGGCCTATATAACTATAGCCAATAGGTGTCAGTAAGCGGCTAATCGCAAAGAAAGTGGCAAAGAAATAGTTGAAGAAGTGCTTCTACTTCTGGTGGTACTTGGTCATATCTCTTCCTGTTTTTTTGGCTCTACCATAATAAGCTGGTTGTGTTCAATAACCGCAATTATGTATATTATCATAAATATGTCAAATCACGCTGCATTGCTGCGGTGATTGCTGGATTATGATCAGAGATGGACATACAGGCACGTACGAGCGCCAACCCGAAAATGTTGGTCATTTCTTATTGCGTTGGACCCGAAGTTAGATGTTCAAGTAAAAAAAAAAGTTAATCACCTAAAATTAATATTTTCTTTTAGACAAAGGAACCTAAATGTGTCCCTCATGTCTGCAGCCTCAATTTTGATTGATTAATTGAATAATTAGCCATCAAGGGGTTAAAAAAGGAGAACATCCTAATTTCAGTTATGAACACACACACACACACACACACACACACACACACACACACACTATGGCTTACTGTGCACAACACACGCATGCGCGCGCGCACACACACACACACACACACACACACACACACACACACACACAATGCCCTGCTGTACACAATAAACACACTGAAACACATTACGCAACACTAGAACTAGGGGTGCATAACATATAGCTTAATGATGGGATTATCTGGTTATTGCATTGACCATTCTGATTAGAATTAAAATATGGATTACATGAATGACAAATAGGCATTGGCTATTTTATCTAGTCTAGTCTAGCTACTACAATGCAAGAGCGGCGCTGCCCGTTTGTCTGTCCGCCTTGGTTGCACTTCTCCTAAAAAAACTACAATGTTTGCATGGATCTAACCATGCACAACACCTCCGGCACTGTTGTCTTCACAGCATAGGCTATATTTCATCCATGCAACGGCCATATTTACTGTACACTGTCCATTTATATGAAAATAATTTTGGTGCAGTGTCAACCATCCCGTCTACCGATTTGCGTACATTCCGCCCGGACTAAGCTACTGTGACGTCAAAATCTGTGTTGCCAACCACCAAAATCCAAAATGCACTAGAATGCGCTACAGCGTTGTGTTTTGAACCATTTTCATACCAGGACCCACTGTTTATTCTGCATTTTAGCCACGGAGGACCACCCCTTAATGAGATTAGTCTCTCAGCTAGCCTAATTTAGGAGAAATAACTGACAAAATGTTCGTCAAAATAGCAATTCTTCTACATTTCCTAAATGTGTACATTCTTGAAAATTAGGTCATTCAGATGGCTAAATATGATTTAACTCTTGAGAGTGTAAAATGAAACCAAACGGACCCGAAAGGGTCCATTTGGTTACCAATGGTCCTTTCTAGGAACGAAGGAGGACTCCATCATAGCAGGAAAAATGCTGAAAAACAAGGGTTTCATCTCTGGCGCCTGTCAACACATTTTGCCCCAACTCACAAGCAAAAAAGCACCAGATTTCCCGCCAGGAGTTTTCACTAATTTTGGCGCGGGGGGGGGGGGGGGGGGGGGGGACAAATGCGGCAAGCTGGCAACACTGCACCCTGTGCCTCTGCACGCTGACCCAACCCCCTTCTGGCTTTGCTAGCCACTCCATATAACTCTTACGTAGTGCTGCTCGATGGGATGAAACTCCTCAGCATTTCTCTCAACAACACGCCCGGCAGAAGACGGACGTTACTTACTCTTTCTGGGAGCCGCAAAAACCAAGCGAATGCATCTTAGTGTTGGATACGACTAACGCAGCGCTACCGACACGGCTGCCTGCCCTACAACCAGCAACACTTCACGAATCACAACACCACACACCGAAAACCACACAGCGTCTCTCTCAGCGCTCACACTGATACGGTCAGATAGGAACAGTGAGTCTGGAAAGCTAACTGGTGGAGGGATCGGTGTGTACGTAAGGGACAGCTGGTGTCGCAATATTGCTGTGAGAGACAAGATCTGCAACCCCGACCTGGAGTTGCTATGCATAACACTGCGCCCGCACTACATTCCTAGAGAATTCAGTAACATCTTTGTGTGTGCTGTGTATGTTCCACCTGATGCTAAAGCCTCCAGCGCGGCTAACCAGATTGCTGACTGTGTACACCGACACCTGCAGGAGAAGCCTGACGCGGTTATGCTAGTGTTAGGTGATGTCAACCATTGTGCCCTGGGAAGGGTTTTACCTGGTTTTCAACAGTACGTGAGGTGTGGGACTAGAAATGACAACATCCTAGACAAATGTTATGGTAACATCAAAGGTGGCTACACAGCCAGGGCCAGACCACCCCTGGGTGGCTCTGACCATAACACGGTCTACCTTATCCCCACCTACCGTTCTGTTTTTAAATCTAGTAAACCAACGGAAAAGACTGTGCACGTTTGGACTAGGGACTCAGTGGAAGAGCTTAAGGGCTGCTTCCTTTTGACTGACTGGGAAATCTTCTTTGAAGATGCGGACATCAACTCGGCCACTGAGTCGATCACTGCTTACATCTCCTTCTGTGTGGACTCAATAGTACCACAGAAGTCCATAATTACCTACCCGAATAATAAACCTTATGTGACAAGGGAGGTAAAGGAGTGTCTAAGGAGGAAAAGGGTGGCCTTCAAAGCGGGAGACACCCAAGCTTTAAAGGTGGCACAGAAGGACCTTAATAGACATTTGAGGGAATCCAGGAGGAAGCACAAGGAGCGTGCTGAGATGTACCTGGCTAGATCCAACACAAGGAAGCTATGGGACTCCATTCGTGGCATGACAAACATGAGGGCAGACAGGAAGCCCATTGCTGCTCTAGATGAGAGCACAAAAGCAAATGAACTAAATGACTTTTTCATGAGGTTTGAATGTGATACTTCTATGGGTTGTCTTGATGTCATTAATTCCCTTGAATGTAATGCTGATAACAGGTTGGTCCTAGATCGTGAGACTGTATGCAGAGTTTTCAGAACCATTAAGACTAACAAGGCAACCGGGCCTGATAATATGCAAGCGTCCTTGTTGAAAATGTGTGCAGTAGAATTATCGCCGGCATGGCACATGCTGTTTCAATTGTCTCTGGACTCACACACAGTGCCTGTGATATGGAAAAAATCACTCCTTGTTCCAGTGCCAAAAGTATCTTGCCCATCTGAGAACAACGACTACAGGCCTGTCGCCATTACATCTAATGTAGTTAAAGCACTGGAAAGGATCCTGGTGGAGTCTGTACGGAGGGACGTTGAACCCAGACTGGACCAGTACCAATTTGCTTATGCTAGAAACCGAGGCACCTGCGATGCCATTTCTACTGTCACACATTTCACACTGAAGCATTTGGAGGATAAGTATGCCTATGCTAGAGCATTGTTCATTGATTTTAGCTCTGCGTTTAATTCTATCCACCCAGACATACTGTTAAGGAAGTTGTCGGGACTGGGTGCTAACCCGTTTGCCATTAAATGGTACTGTTCCTTCTTGTTGAATAGACCACAGAGGGTCAGGTTCAACAGTGTAGTGTCTGAGGAGGCACTGAGTAGTACAGGGGTTCCACAGGGAACGGTGAGCTCCTCCTTCCTTTTTACCCTGTACACAAACGACTGTGTGAGCTCTTGTCCTAACCAGTATGTGATCAAGTTTTCTGACGACACAGTCATTTTAAGCCTGCTATCAAGCAACTCTAGCCTGCTCAGCCATACAGCTGGAGTGAGTGAAGTTGTTGACTGGTGTGATCGGAACTACATGATTATTAATACAAAGAAAACGGAGGAGGTTGTCATTGACCCCAGGTCCATCGGCGATCACACTGTACTGAGCGTCAATAACAACATCATCAAACAGGTCCCCTCTTATAAATACCTTGGTGTGCATATTGACGAGGACATGAGCTGGAGAACACATGTTGCTTCTTGTTGCGCTAAGATACATCAGCGCTTACACTTTCTTCGTAGACTCAGATTGTTTGGAGTCAGTTTGAATATTATGTTGATCTTTTACAGGGCAAGCATAGAGTCAATCCTGAGATATGGGATAGCTAACTGGTTTGGTAACCTAACTGTCAAACATAAATCTCAGATTGAGAGACTTATTATGATGGCTGGAAAGATCATGGGCTTGTCTAGCCCCCCGATCACCCCAAAAGCCATCTTTGACCAAGCTATACTCAGACAGGCTCAAAGCATTGTCTCTGACCCATTACATGTTCTCAACTTTGAGTATGTGACAATGCGAACAGGCAGGAGATACAGAGCTCCACCGTTGATAAGGTATAACAGGTATAGACGCTCTTTTGTACCTCTCTCTATTAAGCTCCTCAATGGCGAGAGCATTTAGCCCCTACCATGGTCTATGTGTGTAACTGTTTTGTCCTATGTCTACTGTCATGTGTCTGTTTGTAACTGTATGCAGCCCTGGTCTCTGACCCCAAGACAAATCTCTCCCACGGGAGACTAATAAAGCAAACCTTGAACCTTGAACCTTGAACCTTGAGTTAGAGTCGCAGTCGCTACAGACACAGAAACCAACAAGCCGTTGTAAATTGCTTGCCAAAACACAAAAACCTCACGAGCTTCACATGCAACATGTTGCACATGCATGCATGTACGCGCTGCCCACGTATATTAACATTTAGACTGTCGATCTGCACAATGACAATGTTTCTTTTTAATTGCATGCATAATATTATTAACCACGCGAACACTGAGTTACAGACCCAAGGACCCATTTGGTTCCTATCGCTATCTCAACTTCAGGTATCCCTGAACTACGGGCCACATACTATAGGATGCCACCATTGATGTGTGTGACTGTATATGTCATATGGTGCATGTGCAACTATCCCCACATTGTAAAGGCACAAGCACACTGCCCTCTTCCTTATACCTGTATATTGGCGTTTCCAATTTTCACTTGAGTCCACTGCTATACAAACAGTTTCAACTATGTCTTATTCTTTGTTAGGGTTTATGTTGCACAGACCTTTGCCTATACATGTATTACCACTGTCCCCCTCCATATTCCATGTATCCTCATTACTGCTGCATTATATACCTCCCTGTTCATGATCATGAACTTTTGTAACAATTTCATGTTACTCACAACTATTACAATTCCTCTTAGTATGTCCAAAATTACATTGCCTATGACGAAAGACACAGTGTTGCAAAGTGTCCAATAAAATGCACAGTTTCAAAATTGGGGTGAATGCAATTCGCCTGTAGCGCAATGGCACGGACTCTAGGCGTGAGGCCCGCGCCTCATGTCTAGTAATAGCCAATGACTGGTACAACTTTTGGGGCAATAACACTTTTATTAGTTTATTCTTTCTTTATTTATTTATTTTCCACAGAGAGACTTTTGTGACTGAGCAGAACCCTGGACTGACGACACCCAGTCAAACCACACCTGGACTGGAGACACCCAGTTACATCACAACTGGACAAGGTAAGAAAGTGACCTTATTGATAATTTAGACTGTTAAATTGCATAAATTAGTGCCAATATGATACACTGACGTGACTGAAATTTAAAGTACCGGTATATACAAATACCAACTCAACAACTGGACAAAATAATGTTGGATTGTTAATAACTGCCTGTTATTCTAAAGAAATCACACAATTTCTGTAGGCTATTGAATTAGTAATTTGTACAGTAACCTGAATGTATAATAAAAGTACATGTTTTCATTTCAGATGTCAGTCTGCAGGAATATTTGAACAAATTTGTGAACATTCTTGATGAAGTGGAAGACCACATGAGGGAAGAGTCTGGAACCTCCCTCACCAGCACCTACTCAGAGCTCTACGTCTCAGTGGGACAGAGTGAAGGGGTTAACAGCCAACATGAGGTGATGCAGCTTGAGAGAACTTCCAACATGAAGACCTTCCATGATGATCCAATCAACTGCTGTAAAATCTTTAAGATCATCCCGCCTGGGAGAACGACACCCAGCACAACAGTTCTGACCAATGGCATCGCTGGCATCGGAAAAACATTCTCTGCACGCAAGTTTGCTCTGGACTGGGCAAGAGGTTTGGAGAATCAAGATATAGATCTCCTGGTTCTCTTTTCATTCCGGGAGCTGAACTTGGTCAGAGATAAGCAGTACAGTCTTCTCAATCTGATCCATGATTTCCACCCAACGTTAAAGAAGGTCACAGCAGAGCATCTCGCTGCCTGGAAAGTTTGCTTCATCTTCGATGGTCTCGATGAAAGCAGGTTTCCTTTGCACTACGACAAAAATGACATCATCTCTGATGTCACAGTGACATCATCGGTGGATGCTCTGTTGACAAACCTCATCAAGAGGAATCTGCTTCCCTCAGCCCTCCTCTGGATAACCACCAGACCTGCAGCAGCCAATCAGATCCCTCCTGAATGTGTTGACATGGTGACAGAAGTGCGAGGGTTCACAGAGCCCCAGAAGGAGAAGTACTTCAAAAAGAGATGTAGTGAAGAGAAGCTGGCCGACAGAGTCCTCTCACACTTGAAGACATCAAGGAGCCTCCACATCATGTGTTACATCCCAATCTTCTGTTGGATCGTCGCTACCATTCTGCTGAACATGTTGAGGAGGACACACACCACGATAGGACAGCTGCCCAAGACCCTGACTGAGATGTGCTGCCACTTCCTGTTGGTTCAGACAAACAGGAAGAAGAAGAAGTATGATCCGACACATGAGGTGGAGAAGAAAGAAAAAGAACTGAGGAATCAACAGCAGCTCACAGAGACTGACAAAGAAGTTCTTCTGAAACTGAGCAGGTTGGCATTTGAACATCTGGAGAAAGGTAGTATCATGTTCTACCAAGAAGACCTGGAAGAGTGTGGTCTTGATGTCAATGACGCCGCGTTGTACTCAGGAGTGTGTACACAGATCTTCAAGAGAGAAAGTGTGCTGTTCCAGAAAACGGTTTACAGCTTTACTCATCTGATCATCCAGGAGTTTATGGCTGCAGTCTACCTGATGCATTACTTCACACAGAAGAACATGCATGTACTGGAGTCCCGCCCCAACTTCAGCTCCCCCTACAACCTCAGATCACGTAATCCTTTACTAAAGACACGACCCCTCAGAGACACCTCCCTCTCCAACTTCCTGAAAGCTGCCACGGAAAAATCCCTGAAGAGTAAAAATGGCCACCTGGACCTCTTTGTACGCTTCCTTCATGGCCTCACACTGGAGTCCAACCAGAGTCTGTTAGGAGGTCTGCTGGGTCAGACAGAGAACAGTCCAGAGGAGATCCAGAAAGCCATCAGGAACCTGAAGGAGATGTTAACTCGTAATGATGTCTCTCCTGACAGATGTATCAACATCTTCCACTGTCTGATGGAGATGAATGATCACTCATTACATCAGGAGGTCCAACAGTTCCTGAAGTCAGAGAACATAACAGAGAGACTGTCTGAGATGCAGTGTTCAGCTCTGGCTGTCATTCTGCAGATATCAGAGGATCCTCTGGAAGAGTTGGACCTGAAGAAATACAGCACAACAAATGAGGGGAGAAGGAGACTGGTCCCAGCTGTGAGGAACTGCTCAAAGGCTCGGTTAGTAGTTAAGTGAAAATAAACATAGTTTCTAGTATTATCCCCGCTCCGCTCCGGCCATGGCCTACTTTTGCGCAGCGTGCAAATGTGCACTCAGTAGAGTTCGAACTTGATAGCGTTTTCTCTATACTAAGTGCTGATCAGTGTCGGGCAGTGACTAATTAAACATTACATATTACAGTAATATTGTTACTTTTTCCAGCAAAAGCAAAGTACAGATATTACTCTGCCAACATGGCTAATAAGTAACATGTTACTCTGAAAAAACATGCCTCATTACTTATTACTTTTGAGATTTTTGTTGCATGTTGAAATAGAACATATTTACAAGCTATCAACAGATAACAACACTGCAGCTTGTAGATCCTAATCCGCCACAGCATGACATACACATGACATACACTATACAATTTACAGTTGTCACTAAACACATTGTATTGTACAGCTCTATTCCTTTGTGGATGGGAGGTGGGCTGGGGAAAGTAATATTGTAATATGTAATATATTGTTCTTTCATTGAAGTAATAGGTAGTAATATTATTACTTTTTCTAAGGGGTCAAACGTAAATTAAAGATATTACTCTCCTAAGCAAAAATGCCAAACACTGTTGCTGATCTAGTTTACTTATTTGATTGGTTCAATGCTGCATATCAGTAGTTTCCTGTCATGACATTACCTTCAGAACACTCAACCCTATGCTTTCTAGATGACTTTACTGTCCAGCTGCCAGAGAATACATTACCATCAGAACACTCAACCCTATACTTTCTAGATGACTCTACTGTCCAGCTGCCAGAGAATACATTACCATCAGAACACTCAACCCTATACTTTCTAGATGACTCTACTGTCCAGCTGCTCAGAGAATACATTACCATCAGAACACTCAACCCTATACTTTCTAGATGACTCTACTGTCCAGCTGCTCAGAGAATACATTACCATCAGAACACTCAACCCTATACTTTCTAGATGACTCTACTGTCCAGCTGCTCAGAGAATACATTACCATCAGAACACAACCCTATACTTTCAAGATGACTCTACTGTCCAGCTGCTCAGAGCACCACTAGCATTTCCTGGATCTGTCTCTTGTATCCATTCCTCACATAACCTCCATACTGTAGGTTGTGGAATGTCATACTATTAGATGTTATGAAATGTTATAATATTGTAGGTTATGAAATATTCTAGCGTTGCATGTTATGAAACTAGATGTACTACTAGATGTAGTTCATTATTACTTATGCGATTGTAGTATTACGCGGAAGCGGGGATCGAACCCGGGACTCCCACTCGCCAGTCCAACACACAACCAGTCGCGCCAATGGGGGCTGTTGTGGCTGGCTCATGGCTGGGTGCTACACGAGCAAAGCAAGTGCAAGTAATGATCGGTTTGTGGCCGTCAGCCATCCGTTAGAATGCTCCAATTGGCTGGTTTATGATGATGTAATGGTGACGTTATTAAGATATCAAGCATCTTCTCCCGGAGGTGTCGGGGTACTCGCTCTCCAGTTGCCATGGCCTACTTGTGCACAATGCGCAAGCTGGCCCTCTACTGAGCGTAGATCTAGTTTCATGATTCATATGCTGTGATGTGGTGTTGTGTATTCCATAATACTGTTTATTATTGGGTAACTGTTTAGTAACTAGGTATCATTTGTTCTGATAATGTTTATTATCTGCATTTACAGACTTGCTGGCTGTGACCTCAGTAAGACAGAGATTGAAGTTGTGTGTTCAGCTCTCAGCTCTAATCCTTCCCATTTGAGAGAACTGGACCTCAGTGAAAACAACCTGCAGGACCAGGACTAGTGGAGCTGCTCTGTGCTGCACTGAAGAGTCCACACTGCAGACTGGAAGTTCTAAAGTAAGGGAGTGACCAGTTTAATTAGAATGTTGTGGCAGGGTCACAGTTCAAGTATAATGTTGGGGTTCCTCAGCTCAAAAATCATCATGTTGGGGAAAGTTGGAGGCCAGGGTTTGTTTTAATGGAATCCAGATGTGAAAGCACCATAAGTTTGGTTTGGTTTGGTTTGGTTTTACTTTATTGTCCCGAAGGAAATTTGTCTTGGGCATACGAGTGCCACTGCGTAAAAAAGAACAAACACACATACTGTACAACAATGACAATACAACAATACAATCAACAGTAGACAGCATAGGATACCACCTCAGAGAAACAAAACAAAAACAGATATCACTGTCATTTTGCAGGCGAGTAATTCATTCCCTGAAGACGCGCAGAAACTAGGACCCCAGGGGAACCTCACCCACAAGGGGGGGAGGATGTTTGTTAAGCTGAATTACAGATGTGGGAATAAAGGACTGCTTGTAGCGGTTGCTTTTACACTTTATTGCTCTAAAGCGTTTCCTAGAGGGAAGCAACTCATATTCAGCATAAAGGATATGCGAGGGATCCCTGAGAATGCTCTTAGCAAGGGCAGTGACCCTGTCCTCGTAGGCGGACTGCAAAGGGGGGTATGTTTTCTGCCCTATGACCTTCATGGCTACCTTAACCATGTTGTTAACTTTATTTTTAAGCTGAACAGATAGTGAGCCATACCAAGCCGCCATGCTGTACCTGATTAAGCTGCCTAGAACAGCATTATAAAAAGTCAACATAATGTTTGTACTCACTCCGAACAATCTTAGTCTACGGAGAAAGTGGAGTCTTTGTGCTAGTTTACTACACAAGTGATCGACCTGAATGTTCCATTTCAGCTGATTATCAAGTTGAACTCCCAGATACTTATACGAATTGACCTGTTCAATGCTGCACCCTGCAATGACTACAGGGTCGTGGGCTCTGTTGGTCGTGAGATCGAAGATCATTTCCTTTTAGTAAGGGAAATATATGAAAATCTGGGAATAAATTCGTTACCAAGCAAACTCTTCACCAATGTGTTTCTAAAGGTGTCTAATAACATCTCCTAAAAAGTTGAAATTCAACTCCTGTGGGAAACCTAATAAAAAACTGCACAAAGTTGGTGTACCAATAGGCGATTTTCTAAAATTCGGAAATGTTTAATTTGGCCTTAAGTTACTTGTGAGGAGTCAAACTAGGGGTTTTTCATCATTCTGAGTTCATTTATAACATTTGTTTTTCACTACAACCATTCCTTAGTGGAAAAACTGGCCCACACCTCATTACATTTACATAAACTTGTATTTTATTACAATTCGTTTAACATTAGTCAGAGCAAAGAGTCAATGTGTGAATATACATCCTCAACAGTGTTGGGCAGTAACTAATTACTGTAATATTGTTACTTTTTCCAGCAAGTAAAGATATTACTCTGCCAAAATGTGTAATAAGTAATATTTTACTCTGTCAAAACATGTCTAGTTACTCTTACTCTCGTTTACTACTTTTGAGCTTGTTGTTGCATGTGAAAATAGAACAGATTTACAAGGTAGCAACAGATAATAACAGAGATCCATGGTAGTTAGTAGATCCTAACCCACCACACATGACCTACACAGTTACACTGTTACACAGTTTTCACTAAACGGAATGTGTTGTACATTTCTATTCCTTTGCGTGTGTGTGTGTGTGTGTGTGTGGGTAGGGAGGAAAGTAACATGTAATATTTAAAATCTAGTAATAAGTAAAGTAATAGTATTACTTTTTCTAAGGGGTCATAAGTAAAGTAAAGATATTACTCTCCTAAGTAATATTGCCCAACACTGATCCTCAATGCCTTCATCATGAATAGCATTCTTATATTATTATATATTCTTAATAGCAGGTAATGCCTTGACAGGCTTCACAAGCTGAGATCCACTTGCCGTCATTCTTCTTAAAGCTGCATCGTTGACTGCTGCAATCTCCATGGCAATTGCAGCTTGCAAACTGGAGCAGCTCTTCAGGAGCCATTGGGAACTGGAACTGGCTAGAGTTGGAACTGGCTCATAACCATGAACACCAACTACCTATCCATGGTTACTGGGGTCCAGAGACATGCTCTGTAGAAGGAGCCAGTTCCGAGTCTGTAGGTAGGCACGGAGCAAATAGAGTCTCCAGTGGTAGAGTCTCCAGTTTGTTCATCTCAGCCGCTGCCTTGTGTGAGAAGTTGCTGTATCGAACCTCACCCAGAGTAGTCCCTAGTATATGTAGAGGAAGATCGATGTACCAGCCTTAATCACTGTATATACTGTATGTCCCCTGCCCAAAACCAGAAGAAGAATGCACTTGAAGGTTTGTTTCATTCAATATAGAAAAAAACATTGATATAAATATTGGTATTATTACCTGTCAAACAGAGTTGTTTTACCATGACCAGCGATAGCAGAGACCATATCACACAAGGCGTGACAGAAAACCAGGTAACCTCTCTGTTTTTCAGTGAGAGCTTCTCGAATCCAGGTGACATCATAAGAGCCATTTGATGTCGTGAAGAAGAGTGGGTGTTTGGTGCCTGGGCTATGCACTAACATTACAGTACGTCTGTGTCAACTGCCCGAACCAGAAAATATAATATATGCAAATAATGCAATGCATGTCCAACTATGTGAAAATACGTAAAACTAGTCAAAGTTCTTACTTTTAAGAGAGTCATAGCTAATAAAAGTATGTATGTTACTGACAAGGCAGACAATTGCTCTCACAACTAAATTGTCAGCATCAGTGTCACTTGGCTCCATAGTGACGTTAAGCTTCCAAAATGTTTAAGAGAGGAGGTGAATGAGCTGACTGTTTATCTGGCATTTGTTCAAGAAATTTGCTTTTGGTGTTCAGTGTATGAGATCTGGTGGTTGATGGTGGATGGCTTCTCTATATGGTGAGAACAAGGTCGGACTTGGCAGGAGATTGCCACCAGTGACCTAAGCTACTTGCAGCATCTTGGCCGGAACTCTCATCATTGTGGTCTTTGATGGTTACAACTTGCCAAAAGATCATGTTCACATCCGCCATAGCAAGAAGTCATGCTATGATGTCCAGATTCAACCAGATCTGATACACTGGGCACCAAGAGCGAAGTTCTTGGACAACTGCCACAAAAAGAGTCAGCTCATTCACCTCCTCTCTTCAATATTTGGAAGCTTAACATCAACGTGGAGCCGACTGACAATGATGCCGACACTTTAATTGTGAGAGAGCCATTGTCTGCTGCTACAGGTGGCTCTTTGGAAAGGTGGAGCTTTGACTTTATATATTTTATTATTTTCGCATAGTTGGACATGCATTGCATATATTATTATATTTTCAGGTCCAGGCAGTTGACATATTGTAATGTTGGTGCACCATAGCCCAGGCACCAAACACCCACTCTTCATGACATCAAAGGGCTCTATGATGTCAGGAGGATTCGAGAAGCTCTCACTGAAAAACAGAGATGCTACCTGGTTTTCTGTCAAGCCTTCACTGGGTGTGATATGGTCTCTGGCTCTCTGCTATCGTTGGTCATGGTAAAACAATTCTATTTGACAGGTACTCATACTAATATTTTGGGCTGGTACTGTGATCTCCCTCTACATGTACCAGGTACTACTCTGGGTGAAGTTCGATACAGCAACTTCTCATGCAAGGCAACGGCTGGGATGATCAAACTGAGAATCTACCTCCAACAGAGAGTGCCTCAGCACAATATTCGCTCCGTGCCTACCTACAGACTTGTGACTGGCTCCTTCTACAGAGCATGTCTCCGGACCGGATGGACAGTTCCAGTTCCAACTCTGGACCCCATGGCTCCTGAAGAGCTGCTCCAGTTTGCAAGCTGCAATTGCCATGGAGATTGCAGCAGTCAACGATGCAGCTTCAGGAACAATGACGTCAAGTGCATCTCAGCTTGTGAAGTCTGTCAAGGCATTACCTGCTATTAAGAATATATACATATATAAGAATGCTATTCATGATGAAGGCATTGAGGATGAATATTCACACATTGACTCAAAGCATTCCACACAGTGAAATCACTGTTTGCTCTGACCAATGTTAAACGAATTGTAATAAACACAACTTTATGTAAATATAATAAGGTGTGGGGCAGTTTTTCCACTAAGGAAAGGTTGTACTGTAAAACAAATGCTATAAATGAACTCAGAATGATGAAAAACCCCTAGTTTGACTCCTCACAAGTAACTTGAGGCCAAATTAAACATTTCCGAATTTTAGAAAATCGCCTATTGGTACACCAACTTTGTGCAGTTTTTTATTAGGTTTCCCACAGGAGTTGAATTTCAACTTTTTAGGAGATGTTATTAGACACCTTTAGAAACACATTGGTGAAGAGTTTGCTTGGTAACGAATTTATTCCCAGATATGCCAAATATCTGATAAAATTCCCTTACTATTTGTTTTATTACTGTTTAAGATCAAACTGTTTTCCATGCACCTATCTGCAAAGGAGGAGACCTCCTGGAAATACACAGAGGGATCGTCGCCTGCTCGTAATAAACTCAAGACTACTGTATCGTCTGAGAACTTTAAGATATGATTTTTAGGGTGGTTGCTTCTAAAATCATTTGTGTAAGCAGTGAACAGTAGAGGGGAGCACACGCCCCCTTGTGGCACCCCCATACTGCCATACTTGGTACAAGAAAGAGAACCATTTACCATGACGTGCTGTGGCCTTCCGGTCAAGAGTGAGTGAAACCATTTGATCATGTAAGGGTTTATATTCAATTGTACCAGTTTTTGCACAAGCAAGTCTGGTCTCAGAGTGTCAAACGCCGAGCTGAAATCGGCAAACAAGACCCTAACGTATGCTCCTGGGGTCTCAAGATGTTTATATATAAGATGTGTTACAGTTACAATAGCACTTTCTGTGCTGCACCCCGCCCTATAAGCATACTGACAGGGACCTAAGTATGGAGCTAGCTGCTGTTTCAGGAGGTTTACAATCACTCTTTCAAAACATTTCATGACATTACTAGTAAGTGCTATAGGTCTGTAGTCCTTATTGGACGTGGGACATGGTACTTTAGGAATAGGAATTATGATGGACTTTTTCCATAAATCAGGAACTCTGTGACTATCAACTGAACTCTGGAAAAGTGGACACATAGCATCTGCTAGCTCCGATGGGCACTTTTTAAGGATAATAGCAGGCAGACCATCCGGTCCCACAGATTTCTTCAATGTTACACTGCTAAAGATTGATTTAACTTGATTTTTGTCTATAGTGAGGCGATCAGAGTCTGCACAACTTATGCTGTCAAGGCTGAAACCCTCACTCCCGAGTTGGGAAGTTTCAGTGTTGAATCTGTGAAAATAGTCATTAAGTTCGTTCGCCATTTCCACCTCATTTAATGTGGCTAACTGCTTCCTACTTGGATTCATGTTTGTGATTCTTTTCACGAAGTCCCATAGTCCCTTGCTGTCCATGGTGCGGACACTGTCCTCCAGTCCAGCACGATGTTTCTCTCTCGCCGTCTTCAGCATCCCGTTGAGCTCTTTTTGGGCTGCAGCCACTCCCACACGATCCCTGTTTTTGAAAGCCAGTTTTTTCTTGTTAATGACAGTCTTGACCTCCTTCGTAACATAAGATTTATTGTTTGGGTAATGCGTAATGACTTTTTTCCCAACTACATTGTCCACACAGAAAGCAATATAGTCAGTTAGTGTGACTGTAGCCTCATTTAGCTCCTGGTTGTGAAATACGCTCCAATCAGTACTGAGGAAGCAACCACTCAGTGTTTCAATACTGTCATCAGTCCACTGCAACACAGTCTTTTTCTGTGGCTTGTTTGTCTTTAGCAAGGTTTTATACGTGGGCATCAAGAAGACAGTAGAATGATCAGAGTTTGAAAGAGGGGGGAGGGCTTTTGCTGTGTAAGCGCCCTTTATGTTGCCAAAGCATTTGTCGAGGACATTTTCCTTCCTCGTACCGCAACGAACATATTGGGTGAAACCAGGCAGGACAAGCTCAAGCCTGCAATGGTTTACATCGCCCAGCAGAAACACTGGGGCACCCGGGTAGCGCTGACTCTGAGTGTGGATACAGTCCGCTAACCGTGTAGCTGCTCTATGAGCGTTTCCACTCGGGGGTACATAAGTGGCACAGATTATTATATTGCCGAATTCCCGAGGTAAATAAAAAGGCCTAACAGAAAGACACAGGAATTCAACGTCGGGGTCGCATGCTTTCTCCCTGATGGTGAATTGTTTACCCCAGTTATTGTTTAGGTAAACACATATTCCCCCACCTCTTGTCTTTCCAGACGCAGCGTCTCTGTCCGCTCGTATGCACGTGAATCCATCCAGGTCCACCAGGGAGTCAGGCACGTCCTCCCTTAGCCAGGATTCAGTCAGCACCATGATACTGGAGTCCCTGTATTCATAACAGAATCTGCTGTTTGTCCGAAGCTCATCCATTTTAGGTCACAGCGACCTCACATTACTAAGAATGATGGAGGGCAGGGGGGCTTATTGCCCCTCCGGCGGAGACGCTGTCTAACGCCTCCTCTCTTACCCCGTATCCTCCGTCGTGAAGCTCTCCCCGTTGGCTCGTCCGCGATGATGTACTCCGGTATGTTCTCCGGGGGTGCTGCGCCGCTTAGCCGAAGAGATAGTAGCGTCTCCCTGCTGTAAACACAACGCAGCTCCGTAGACGACGGGAGGGTCAGGCTGGTTCCGAAGAGTTCGCTCACCAGCAAGAGTAGCACCAGCGAGGTCCAAAAGGCCGTCATGCCAGCGACGAGTTTAATTAGTCCAAAACCGGCGAAAGTTTACGAGCGAGCTAATGTAATGCCCGTGGCAACGAAAGTTTACTAGCCAGCTAGAGCTGCTGCTGGCAGGCTAGGCTAGCCCGGCTAGTGGCAACAGCCAAGAGTTCAAGTGACAGGAACAAACTTTCCAGTGATTCTGGTATCCCCTGCTGCCAGGGGGTGAAAACATGCAACATAGAACAAAAGACTATGATACAATACCGGACACAGACGTAAAACAAAACAATAAAGAAATAAGAACGCAGCGGCACTCGCGCCCAGGTCGCCAGCAGAGCAGCGCCCCGGAAGTGAAGTGGGACATGAGAGTCCTACTACAACATACTTTTACCATTTTACCATTCAAATCTGATGTCCTACCCAGATTACACAAAGCATTTGCACATTTGATCTGTACAAATGTCTCTCAAATATTGAGGACCACAGACATAGAAACATTACATTTATCAGAAAACTGTCTGAATTGAATTTAGAAAACGACATTTAGTTCTCTCGTTTTAGTTGTCAAAATGTCTTAAATGAAAGGTATTAGCTGGAATAACTCTGCCACCATAAGGATAAGACAAATATGCTTTGAAATATTATACTTGCCCACGATAACTGAATTTAAAAATTAAAACTACTTCAAGTTGATGTCGTATGTCCATCCCTATGGAATAGTAAATTCATTCCATATATTGCATTACCATTGACAGGAGCAGTTCCTTTTGAGTGTAACAGTACGTTTTAACAGCGGGTGATGGACAACCGCCATCAGCCGACATCCATTATTGATCTATGGGAGCCGCCGATGCGGGCGATAGCAGCACAACGGGTGGCGCTCGGAAAAGTGGGCGGGGCAACGTTGGACGAAAAAGATAAAAATTGCTGAGCTTTTTGGCCAAATCGGCCAACGTTCCTCCGGGGATAACCAGCCCACTGAAATGTAGGGTAACATTCTATATATATGAAATAAATAAAATATAAGAGCAACATGGAAGTCTAGAACAACCTATATCAGGGGTCGGCAACCTAGGGCACGAGTGCCAACGTTGGCACGCTGGGTGGTATCGGCTGGCACGCGGCCAGATTCTGGAAGACGTTTTTTTTTTTTCCTTTGGTAATAATTTCTCTTGAATGTGCATGTTATAAAATAAAGTTATCTGCACTAAGGCTTCAAACCAAAATTGCGATATGAAACCATGTCATTAGCAAATCGCAATGGCGATTATTCATTAATTTAATCAATATTCAATCGGAGCAAGTCTGATCCAGTCTTGACACTTCTGTGCTGCGTGCTGCCCTGCCTGCCCAATCAGTGTGTCTGCAGTGCTTCTGTGCACGCACGCGGAGCAGTGGAGCAAGTTGTTTTGCTCCCAAACAGTAAAAAGTTGCATCAGTTGCTGGCTGGTTGCTGGCCAACGCATGTCGTCTGTCCCGCGGACCCCCCGTCATGTCAACCTAACCAGACAACATCCACGCTGAAAGTATTGCGTTTCGACTGGTGTATGGCTTCACGTTAGCCTCCCACTCCCTGTCTGTTGAATATTGTTAGCAATGAGGCTAGCTTGTAGCTCGTGTGTGCTACTGCTGACAGAATAACTGTGTGTGTGTGTGTGTGTGTGTGTGTGTGTGTGTGTGTGTGTGTGTGTGTGTGTGTGTGTGTGTGTGTGTGTGTGTGTGTGTGTGTGTGTGTGTGTGTGTGTCTCGAAGCGGGGTAGTTTGAGGGAGACCAGATGTCCTTTGTGTGGGACAGTCTCTCATTTCAAAGACTTTTCAGTCATCACACAAATTGAGACCCTGTCCCACATTTTGACAGACTACAGTGGTCAATTGTCCTAATAGTCCCTCTTATGTTTTCTGTTGTAAAGTTTTCTCACTTTCTCTTTTCAGTTGTAAAGTTTTTTTAAGCCTGTTAGAATAACAGGAGAATACATGCTAACATGAATAAATAACAAAATGATGGCTGGGCACTTTTAAGACTATGTATGGACAAATATGACATGAGGCATTTTTAATACCCACCGTAATGTGTTGCTAACCTGCAATTAAATGTCCCTCTCAAGTAATACTTCTGTCCCTCAAATGAGCAGTTTTGGTCACCTTAAGTCTTTGATCTATCTATTGTGAAAGAAGAATATCTACCAGGCTGCCTGTTCTGATAAGAAATTTAAAAAAATGGCCTAATAATGACTTAACTGCAGTAAATGGCCATTGAATATGTGATGACCGTGACAATGCACTATTTATTGACTATAAGGGAATTTATAGTAATTTTTTTAGTGAGTGTCAAAGAAAAAAATCATGGCACTTCATGTCAAAAAGGTTGCCTACCCCTGACCTATATGGTAGAGGTATACAACCACCAATAACCGATTTGCAACCGATATAGGTTTTGTTTAGCTGGAGTGAAAACAGAGCTTTTCTTTGTGAATTATGCACAAATTGTGTACCGATATGTTTATGCATATGGTACAGTAACACTGACAGTGTTAGTGTTAGTGTTAGTACTACAAACTGCTTTATTGAACCAATGTCTTTATTCAAGACCTTACTTTCTTCATTTAACTTGTTTGGTCAAACTGTGAAGGAACAAATGTAGTAGCGTGGTGGAGTATAATGGACTATATTACATGGCTTGAATAAATGCTCCAATCAGAAGCCAGCGTTCTGGTCACGTGAGCGGTAACATATTACACTATAATTCACCGCTATACCTCTATATCTGACCGCTGCATAATCAAGGTTCCCAACGTCCAAACAGCTGTGTTCATATCAATCCGCGGTGCGCTTCCGCATTTAGTTCCAGCACGCCGCTAGCGGGTCCATTTGGTTAGCTACGTATTTGGTTGTTTACATGCCGTTGCCATTCAACCTGAATTTAGCCTGGGGACCATCTGGAACCCTCTCAAGGACCACTGGTGGTCCTCGGACCACTGGTTGAAAACCACTGACACAAGCTATGTAATAACACCCTTCGAACCGGTAAACTTATTAGGAAACAAATCACCGGTTCGTTGGGTGTTATCCCTTACATAGCGTGGCCTCTGTGGAGAACTATAAGCTTGTAGATCTATCGAGAAAATCCATCAATAATGGATGTTGTAAACGTGTTATATATTAATTGAGTAATTAATTAGCTTATGTCTGTTTCCATGTGTTGTTTCAGCCTGGCTCACTGCTACCTGTCAGAGAGAAGCTGTGAAGCTCTGGCCTCAGCTGGAAGCTCTAATCCCTCCCTAAGAGAGTTGGACCTGAGCCTCAACATGGTGAATGATTCAGTCCTGGAGAACTGCAAGTGAGTAGACCTGGACTGTGTCCATGTTGGACAGTGCACTGTTTCCCTTAACACTGGATTCACTCTGACACAACGTCACAAAGCATGCACAGAGAACAATGCAATTAACAGCATTTGTACTGTAATCAACACAAATAAACTAAAATGTAAGGAGAGTGGATGCTATAGAGGTTAAGGTGGAGTCTGAGGAGGTGATGAGATCCAAACTGGGCAGCAGTGAGTATGTCTGGATGAGCTGCAGGACCAAGATAATGGTAGGAGAAACACTGTAGTGTCAGTTAGTGTGTTTTGTTGATGCATTGTTGTTCTACTTCCTACAGAGTGAAACACTGTAGTGTCAGCTAGTGGAGACGTTGTGTTAGACAGTTAGACATTGATGTATTGTTGTTCTACTTCCTACAGAGTGAAACACTGTAGTGTCAGCTAGTGGAGACGTTGGGTTAGACAGTTAGACATTGATGCATTGTTGTTCTACTTCCTACAGAGTGAAACACTGTAGTGTCAGCTAGTGGAGACGTTGAGTTAGACAGACATTGATGCATTGTTGTTCTACTTCCTACAGAGTGAAACACTGTAGTGTCAGCTAATGGAGACGTTGTGTTAGACAGTTAGACATTGATGCATTGTTGTTCTACTTCCTACAGAGTGAAACACTGTAGTGTCAGCTAGTGGAGACGTTGTGTTAGACAGTTAGACATTGATGCATTGTTGTTCTACTTCCTACAGAGTGAAACACTGTAGTGTCAGCTAGTGGAGACGTTGTGTTAGACAGTTAGACATTGATGCATTATTGTTCTACTTCCTACAGAGTGAAACACTGTAGTGTCAGCTAGTGGAGACGTTGTATTAGACAGTTAGACATTGATGCATTGTTGTTCTACTTCCTACAGAGTGAAACACTGTAGTGTCAGCTAGTGGAGACGTTGTATTAGACAGTTAGACATTGATGCATTGTTGTTCTACTTCCTACAGAGTGAAACACTGTAGTGTCAGCTAGTGGAGACGTTGTGTTAGACAGTTAGACATTGATGCATTGTTGTTCTACTTCCTACAGAGTGAAACACTGTAGTGTCAGCTAGTGGAGACGTTGTGTTAGACAGTTAGACATTGATGCATTGTTGTTCTACTTCCTACAGAGTGAAACATGGAGGAGAAGATTGTTTGACTAGACCTCAACTCATTACAAAACGTGAGTATCTGTCTGTCTGTGTCAACATCACACTATAACATTAATGTTGTCCTGTAAACTTCTTCTACTCTGTGCTCTTGTCCTGGTCCTTAAAGGGGGCGTGTCATGATCCTTGGGAGATAACATATGATCCCTGATATACTAATGTTGATTGTGACATCATGTAGCAGGCATGCCAGTCTTGGATGGCATTGCTAACAGCATGATGGTGAGAGATGGCAAAATCAATTCAATGGCTTATACGCTGTAGATGAATCGTGACTTATAGTAACGCTCTGTCTCTCTGTCTCTCTCTGTCTCTCTCTGTCTCTCTGTCTCTCAGTCTCTCAGTCTCTGTCTCTCTCTCTCTCTCTGTCTCTCTGTCTCTCTCTCTCTCTGTCTCTCTGTCTCTCTCTCTCTCTCTCTCTCTCTCTCTCTCTCTCTCAATTTGAGGCAGGATGGATGGGGGAATGTCTGTCTGTACTGTAATAGAGAGATATAGAGAGAGAGGGAAAGATCATACAGTACCGTCAGTCGCGACTCATTACTATCATACGCAACTCATTCACTATCTGCTGTAGCCGTTGGTCGCGGTCACAAAGTGATGTTGCCGCTCCTGGAAATAGTGGTTTTGGATCTATAAAAAAGGTTGCGACTGGGTGAGCATTTGTCACGACTTCTTTAAAAAACGGTCACAGACTACAGGGTGAGGTGCCAAAATGATCTCAGCGTCTCATTAAAATGTAAAAATGTCTCATTCACTAATATAAACCATGATGTGACACATTGTAGCTACAGTACTAGAGGACAGATACTTAACACTGTCATTAACACCATGATGTGACACATTGTAGCTACAGTACTAGAGGACAGATACTTAACACTGTCATTAACACCATGATGTGACACATTGTAGCTACAGTACTAGAGGACAGATACTTAACACTGTCATTAACACCATGATGTGACACATTGTAGCTACAGTACTAGAGGACAGATACTTAACACTGTCATTAACACCATGATGTGACACATTGTAGCTACAGTACTAGAGGACAGATACTTAACACTGTCATTAACACCATGATGTGACACATTGTAGCTACAGTACTAGAGTAGCTACAGTACTACAGTACTTAACACTGTCATTAACACCATGATGTGACACATTGTAGCTGAGTCATTCCACGGAAACGGTATCATTTGGCCTTTTTTTTTCCCAAAATTTTGACCGAAAGGTTTCACTTTTCTTAATAGCCCACAATATTAAGGACATCTTCAGCTGTAAGAAAAACATAATTTCCCATCTCAGGCATTCAATTTATTTTTTTATATATCTTTTAACATGTTAATTGATAACGGAGTTGAGCCAATTAAGTTCATAACGGAGTTGTGATTTTTGTACTAAAGATAGTCACTACTCTAACTGAGTTGAGTAAGAAGAGAAGACTTGGCATGCCTGAGGTTACAGAATCAGATATATTGTTGGAATAACAAACAGAATCTTTATAACTAATTGTTTTATATCATTATTTCATGTAACGGAGTTGAGCTGTTATGATTTACGACCACATGTGAGAGTACAAAATGCCTCTAAAACGGTGTAAAATGAGGTTTTAAATTGCCACTTTCTGTAGCATGATGGTCAGAAGAGTTGTAGAATACTACTTCCTATTGTTGATGTCACTAAAGGGCCAGTTAATTGTTGTTATAGAGGGAAGAATGACTTGTGTAACGGAGTTGAGTGCAACTGAGGGACACAGCTATATAAAGTCATTTAAATGATTAATTATCTATTTATTCAAAAACTAAACATGTCCAGCAATAAAGTACAGATAGATAGATATGCTCATGTCATAATTTTTGGATTTTTGTTGATGTTTAATAGTCATATGTCAAGTCCACTTTCATCGATGGCCACTGGGGACATGGAAAAATGGACAAAATAGGGGGTGTCTACTGAAAGAAAACAAGATAATTTCTGATATGAAGCTAAAATCCATGTAATGTTTACACAATATTAAAGGGAACATTTCAATTGATTAAAAAATCTTTTAAAAATATTTTTCAGTGACTCCATCAATAAAATACAGCTAAAACGGTCAGAGGGACTGCAAATGATACCGTTTCCGTGGAATGACCCAGCTACAGTACTAGAAGACAGATACTTCAACACTGTACTTTCCCTGGATGATTGTGGACCCACGCGGTGGACCCCCAAACCAGATTTGGGGGTCCACCAGGTGATTGTGGGGGTCCATTGGGTAAATGGATGGTGGATCTCAGATGATTGTGGACCAGATGATGCTGGATCTCACAAATGATTATGTTGGGGGTTCTGCCACTGTGGGTATGGTGCGTGTGCGTGCGTGTGCGTGTGTCTAAATTGCACAAAAATACAACAAGCACACACTCATTCACACACACACATGCATACTGTATGTGTGTTTGTGTGTGTGTGTGTGTGTGTGTGTGTGTGTGTGTGTGTGTGTGTGTGTGTGTGTGTGTGTGTGTGTGTGTGTGTGTGTGTGTGTGTGTGTGTGTATGGTGTATTTAATGTGTACTGTGTTGTTTTCTCATCAGATTTCCAGCATCTCACACTGGACTCAAACACAGCACATACCGACCTCTCTCTGTCTGAGGACAACAGGATGGTGATATGGGAGAGGGCGGATCAGCATCATCCTGATCATCCAGACAGGTTTGATGGAGAGTATATGTGTCAGGTTCTGTGTTCACAGAGTGTGACTGGATGCTGTTCCTGGGAGGTAGAGTGCAGTGGAGGGGTTGGTATAGCAGTGGCTGACAGAACAATCAGCAGGAAAGGAGATGGTGATGACTGTAGGTTTGGATACAATGACAAGTCCTGGAGTCTGCACTGTGATGGTGATAGTGGTTCCAGTTACTCTGTCAGACACAACAACCAGAGGACTGTCCTCCCTGTCAGACCCTCTAGAGGCTCCAACAGAGTCTCAGTGTATGTGGACCGTCCTGCTGGGACTCTGTCCTTCTACACAGTGTGCTCTGACTCACTGAGTCACCTCTACACCTTCCACACCTCCTTCACTGGACCTCTCTGTGCTGGGTTCAGGTTATACCCCTCCCTCTTCATCGACTCCTCAGTGAGTCTGTGTGAGCAGAGATAGAGTCTCTATGTGAGGGTGACATCATCAGGTTGCCATGGTTACTCTACAATGTAGAGCAGAGATAGAGTCTCTATGTGAGGGTGACATCATCAGGTTGCCATGGTTACTCTACAATGTAGAGCAGAGATAGAGTCTCTATGTGAGGGTGACATCATCAGGTTGCCATGGTTACTCTACAATGTAGAGCAGAGATAGAGTCTCTATGTGAGGGTGACATCATCAGGTTGCCATGGTTACTCTACAATGTAGAGCAGAGATAGAGTCTCTATGTGAGGGTGACATCATCAGGTTGCCATGGTTACTCTACATGATGGAGTTGAGTGACTACTGTAGCTGATTTTGCGAACGGTGACCAAGACCATCCATTACTAATTTATAACGGTCACAACTGTCTACCCGTCACAATGTATGCCACGGTCGAAAAACTGATTTCACTTATTTTCGTCTCTCAAAATATGACCAAAAATATCTTCATTACAAAAAACTACAACTAAAAATAAATAAAATCTAAATTAACAGTTTAAACACATTAACCCTATATGTAAACACACTGGATATTTGAAAACATCAGATCTACAAGATTACAATGTGTCACAATGCGTATTGAAAATATTTGTAAATTCATATTTTGACACAAATGTGTTCAAATGTTCAAATGGTGGTCTGTGGTCAGATCCATATTAATGGTATAAAATGAGCTTTAGATCTTAGATTAGATTAGATAGAAGTGCACAAACCTCCACTCCATACATTGACCAATAAGACGCTGCACATCTTACTGGCGTGGACCACCATATTTGGGCATGCTTTGCCATTTGGGTTAATATTGACTGTAGAAAAGTAAATGGTTTTCCTCTAATGACTGTAACTGATTTATGAACGGCAGTAATGCCTGATGTCCTCAGACACTTTCATTAGGGTTCAATCTCTGTACAATATGTGTATATATTTTATATATTTCTATACATTGGTCAAATTTACTGACATTGTTAATAGATACTGATAGCTTTTATCTACTCCAGTCTGTTTTATGAAACAAATGCATTCAATGATTTCAATGTGTTTGTAAAGGTGTCTAGTAACAAACTAACGTGTTAAACAAATGCTTGCAATGATTTCAGAATGATGAGAAATGGTTGACTAGACTTCACGTCTCTCTCCTACTGCTGTCAACATGTTGTTGACTAGAACTTCATGTCAATCACTCTGGATTCACACATCTACTAAATGTGTTGTTAATTAACTCTAATCAATCATTGTTTATAGATGTATCCATTCATTATTAGGTCATTATTTCCTCACTCGTTCCATTGTTGTGTTTTCATTGAATATTCATGTGATATCGTTCTCATTCTTCACATGTTATTGTATGATCATGTGTAGAAGTCATAATTGTTTAATAAATTGATTGTTGACAGTCTGTCGTTGTTCCTGTGTATTAATATTCATAGTGTTGTCATGACAACAACATGGACACAGCTCATTGGTCGTATTATACTTTGGGTCCATCTGGAACTATTAGCATTATAGCTGAGGTAAAATATGTTTTAAGCACCAATAAAACATTAGTCCAGAAGCTACTGGGGAGTATTCTGCTAACATCACTTCAGTGGAATGAAAACACCTGGTCTGAAGGCTCAAATGGCGCCATCAAGTGGACAACCTAGGCCACTGCTCAATGTGAGTATCAGAGCAGAAAATAAATCACTGTTGTGTTTAACAGGGAAAGTCAGTGGTGGGAAAAGTAGTGTGAGGTATTTTAGTGAAGAGGAGCCTCTACAGCAGTGGTGACCACACCTTTTTTTTTTTACTTGAGAGCTACTTTCAAAATGACCGGCTCAACAAGATCTACACATCAAAAATGTGATTATTCCATTACTGGAAATCCATTTCAAGGCCCCCTAGAAAGTTTGAGCTTTGAAATATAGTGGTGATGGTGTTACTTAATGTTATACTGATTAAGAATAATGCACTTATAATGAAAAATAGAGGGGGAGAATTGGAAGGTTTTGCTGTATATGCTATTACTAACGTTTGAAAACAGTATTTGGGGTTTGAGTTGACAGTTTGTGATGTTGAGTTTAGTTTCTTGCACCCCCCAAAAAAAAGAACTTTCACATTTTTGTCCACAATTCCGAAAGGGAACTGGCAAAACGTTGGTCAAAATAACAATTATTCTCCACTTTCTAATTGAGTGGACTCTGGAAATTATGTAATTCAGATGTTTAAATATAATTTAACTCTTGAGAGTGTAAAATGAAACCAAATGGACCCGCAAGGGTCCATTTGGTTTCATTTTAACGCTCACAAGAGTTACAGATCTATAAGAGTCCAAGTGCAGTCATGTGATCTACCTGCATGGCCTGTGTGATCTACTGGTAGATCTCCATCTGCTCTACAGGATCTCTCAGGCTACGACAGCTGGGTTTGATCTACAGGATCTCTCAGGCTAGGACAGCTGGGTTTGATCTACAGGATCTCTCAGGCTACGACAGCTGGGTTTGATCTACAGGATCTCTCAGGCTACGACAGCTGGGTTTGATCTACAGGATCTCTCAGGCTAGGACCACTGGGTTTGATCTACAGGATCTCTCAGGCTAGGACAGCTGGGTTTGATCTACAGGACCTCGCAGGCTAGGACAGCTGGGTTTGATCTACAGGATCTCTCAGGCTAGGACAGCTGGGTTTGATCTACAGGATCTCTACGGCTAGGACAGCTGGGTTTGATCTACAGGATCTCTCAGGCTAGGACAGCTGGGTTTGATCTACAGGATCTCTCAGGCTAGGACAGCTGGGTTTGATCTACAGGATCTCTCAGGCTAGGACAGCTGGGTTTGATCTACAGGATCTCTCAGGCTAGGACAGCTGGGTTTGATCTACAGGATCTCTCAGGCTAGGACAGCTGGGTTTGATCTACAGGATCTCTCAGGCTAGGACAGCTGGGTTTGCAGCTGTAGGTGTTTCTATGGCTGTCTATGAAAGGACCAGGCTACTGGTCTGGAGCTGAGGATATGAGAACCGTTGAGGACGTTGCTTCAAAACCTTTCCTGTGCTGCTGTTGATTTGAACTGAATTCTGGTCACCTCAGTAGTTCTATTTCTGTCTCCACATGAAGTCACTGCCGTGGCGTCACGCCAAAATGGTACATAAAATGGTAAATGGTGCATTTATATAGCGCCTTTATCCAAGGACATTTACATACAGATTGTGCATCACATTCACACACACATTCACACACTGTTGGAGGTGGAAACCATGCAAGGCACAACCAGCACATCAGGAGCAATCAGGGGTTCAGTGTCTTGCTCAAGGACACTTTGACACCAACTCTGTGGGAGCTCAGGTTGGAACCGACAACCTTGTGGTTACCATCCAGAGACTCTACCTTTACATTTAAACACATATAAATGTATAGATGTGTAATTCATTCATGCTCTGCCCTACAGTGGTATATTGGCCATTGGTTCTCAATGTGGGGTCCAGGGACCCCCAGGGGTCCTTGAGGGAGATCCAGGGGGACCCTGGCTAAATGATACATAGTTAGGAACCAAATGAACCCCTCATGGCTGTGTAACTCAGATAGTGAACCTGTTAGGACCATTTGGTTCCATTTGTACCCACTCACAGTTAAATGACCACAGGATAACAAGTGTCCTTCAGTCCAGCCAATCACAATCAGCGTCCTCACTTTCACACAGAAAGCTGTCTATAGGAGGATACACACACACACACACACACTGATCAGCCAATCAAGGCATTGCTATGGAGGTACACACAAACACACAAAGCTGGGCATAGGATGGGCTAGCGCTGCTCAAAGATACAAACTCCAGTCGGCTCCTGCTATAAACACATTCATTTATGACACTGGTCATCTACAGCAGAGGTTTTTAACCAGTGATCCGGGGACCACCAGTGGTCCATGACCAGTCCATCCATAGTCTATTAACTGATGGGAGTTGGCCAAATACTGGTATAATATGCAAGAGGTTTTAGAGGGAAGAGGTAGAGAGAGAGAGAAGAGATACGTCGAGAGACTCTCTCTCTCTTCCCCAATATTCCAATGTTTCTTTGGCAATTGAATGTATTTATTTCTACTTCAATACTGACCAACAACAACAAATCTATGAAATTGTCTCTTATGTAGAATACACAGAGCACAGACCGCAGTCAGTCACAATGACTGAGACTACAGAGTTGCAACAGTGAGGGGTCAGAAAAAAGCTATTAAGCATAGCGGTATGTGCAACATGTTCACCGTCAAAGTACTGTACAGTAACCACCACAGTCTCTGTTAGGCCTACTACAATACATCTATTTAGAAAAGCCACCATTGGACTGGCTCCATGAAGTGAACAGAGATATTATTATTGACCAAATACAACAACCAGCATCTCTGCCACCAAAAAGCCTGTTGTACAGAACACAACAACAACACAGAACACAGCAGAGTCATCCATAACGTTAGCCTGGCAGCCTACCTGACGTTGCTTCTTCCTCCTTTCTTCATGTCCTGAAGGATAAACCCTTTCCATGATGATGTTGTTGACCAAGCACGCTAAGGACACGGCGACGGAGGCATGATTCAAGTTACGCTGTTTACGGAAGAAGCATAGAGGAGTTACTACTAGCGTCTAGTAGCGTAGCGATTCAACAAACGTACATGATTCAAGTTACGCTGTTTACGGAAGAAGCATAGAGGAGTTACTACTAGCGTCTAGTAGCGTAGCGATTCAACAAACGTACATGATTCAAGTTACGCTGTTTACGGAAGAAGCATAGAGGGGTTACTACTAGCGTCTAGTAGCGTAGCGATTCAACAAACGTACATGATTCAAGTTACGCTGTTTACGGAAGAAGCATAGAGGGGTTACTACTAGCGTCTAGTAGCGTAGCGATTCAACAAACGTACATGCGCCCGCTGTACATTATTTGCGTAAATACTGGCAGCCAGTCAACAAATGTACATGCGCCTGCTGTACATTATTTGTGTAAATAACAGTTCTTTTAATTAGTTCTTTACTCATGTAAAGATGTTGATTTAGTAGAAATTATAAGGACAGCTAAAGGCTGGGATTCAAAGTCAGAGAGTCCATTTTCATCACACACACTTTAAACCCCTTATCCATAACTTATTCACCTTTTTTATTAGGCTAGTTTGAAAAACTTTTTGGAATGTGCAAATCTATTGACACGATGTGAGCTTGTAGGCTGGTCATTTTAACTATTGAAAAACGTTTGTTTAAATAGTTTAAAAAGACAAAGAAGTTAAGGGATAATGGGTTTAGTGGTGATGAGTCTCCACAGAGATCAGTGGTTCTAGGAAAAGAAATGTAGACAAAGAGAGACAACAAAGTACAAACTGGTCTAAAATATATTTCCACACTCCAGAGATGAATTTCCCCATGCCCAAGGAGGAACAGACGTTCTTACCTTCTATTATCCAACTTGTATCGTTCCCACATGGACTGATGCAAGCAGGTGATGTGGAGGGAGGGAGGCTGGCCTTCAGGTCATTACATCCATGGACAGGAGCCACACAACTAGAAAAACAACAACAAGGAGCAATAATCAGCACTTCATTCACCACATGACACTGCATTCCTACCATTCACTGTCAATGGAAGCTCAGAGACATGAGCTTAGAAACACGCATTCTTTGTCTTTGCATCATCTAGACCAGGGGTGGGCAATTATTTCTCCCAAGGGGCCAAATGAGATACATAAAATATTGTGGAGGGCCAAGACTAAAGGCTGAACTAAAGTCTGTGTAATATTAATTTACCGTAATTTTCAAGAGTGAGACCAACCATTTTGACACCAGGACCCCCTATTTATTCAGCATTTGAGCCACAGAGGACCACTATTTGATGACATTTTAGCCCCACAGACCCCAAAACTAAAGTCACAATGACCATTAATCTTCTACATTCTCTTGTTGTGTAGACTTGCGCTAATTCACATGATTAATATTTTAACTCTTGAGAGTGTAAACATGAAACCAAATGGACCCGCAAGGGTCCATTTGGTTTCATTTCTACGCTCTCAAAGAGTTACATCTGGTTAACCAACTCTCCACATTTAACTGGAACTCTCTCAAGGACCACTGGTGGTCCCCGGACCACTGATTGAAAACCACGGTACCCTTTCACGGGCCGCTCAGAGTTAGCCAAAGGGCCACATTTGGTCCCCGGGCCGCATAATGCCCAGGTATGCTCTAGACGTAATCTAGATTTTTATTTATGGTGGGATGAATCTATTTATGATGGAATGAATGAGTTGCAATACCCTCCAAAAATAATTTAAAAAATCACCTTTGATCTGCTTGTATTGACCCTTTCTGTACTGTAATGCGTTTTGGTGTTCTAAGCATTATGTTGTACTTACTTTAGCTATTGAAAAATATCAGATATACAAGTTCATAGCGCACCACCGAGTGGCATGCTATGAGCTTGTAGATCTTGCTATGAGCTTGTATGAGCTTGTAGGGGGAAATACTGATTTTTTTTTCCCTATTATAAGCCGCACCTGACTATAAGCCGCACCAGGCAATAATCTTCATGTTAGAGCAGTGGTTTTCAACCTCATTGATACCAGGGCCCACTATTTATTCAACATCTTCAACCCACAGACCCCATTTCTTTTGGTTTTGTTCACAATTCCAGGATGGATTTTCGCAAACAAAAGAGGCAAAACATCAAAATGAGATCAAAATGAACATGACTTATGACTTATTAATTAAGTGGAGCTAATTTAGATGAATATCATAAATCTTGAGAGTGTAAACATGAAACCAAATGGACCCGCTAGGGTCCATTTGGTTTCATTTTTACGCTCTCTAAGAGTTACATCTGGTGGACCAGCTTTGCATCCTTTAGTGTGGGGACCACCTGGAACCCTATGGGACCACCTGTTGAAAACGCCTGTTACCTGTAAGAAAAATCCATAGATTGGCTGCACCGTTGTATAAGCCGCAGGGTCAAAAGCATGTGGAAAAAGTAGCGGCTTATAGTCGGGAAATAACGGTACTAGTTCATCTCACTGCTCACCAAGTCAACTTATTAACCAAACCATCACAGTCAGTGTTTCTGCTGCTGAAGCTGACCAGCAGCAGTAAACGCACGCACGCACGCGCACGCGCACACACACACACACACACACACACACACACACACACACACACACACACACACACACACACACACACACACACACACACACACACACACACACACACACACACACACACACACACACACACACACACACACACACGCGCGCGCACGGCACGGACGGCAGACCCACAACATAACATACAACCAGTGTTGGGCAGTAACTAATTTTAGATTACATATTACTGTAATATTACTTTTGCTCCAAAAAGTAAAGTAACGAGATTACTCTGCAAAAATGGGTAATAAGTAACGCATTACTTTGCAAGTAACGCCAAGTTACTTTTTTAAAATGAGCTTGTTGTTGCATGCAAAAATAGAACAGATTTACAAGCTATCGACAGGTACTGTAACAACAGAGATGTGCAGTAGATTGTAGATCCAGTCCACACGCTGCATCCTGCACACAGAGACAGATTTTGTTGGCTTTGTTTTCAGGTGAAGTTTGTGGGATTGGAGACTATTATTATTCCAATAAACTGGATTCAGTTCTAAAAAGAGCTCGCTAAACAGATTATATTGTACATCTCTATTTTTTCGGTGACGAGAACTTGGGAAAGTAATAACGTAATATGTAATATATTACTCTTCGATTCCAGTAATAAGTAAAGTAATGATATTACTTTGTCTAAGGAGTAACGAGTAAAGTAAAGAAGTTACTTTCCTAAGTAATATTTACCAACACTGCATACAACACACAACATAACAAACATACAGCAGAGCCACACAACACAACACAGCAGACACACAGCAGACCAACACAACACACCAACACCAACAAAACACAACACAACACAACACAGCAACACAACACAGCAACACCAACAAAACACAACACAGCAACACCAACAAAACACAACACAGCAACACAACACAGCAACACAACACAGCAACACCAACAAAACACAACACAACACAGCAACACAACACAGCAACACCAACAAAACACAACACAACACAGCAACACAACACAGCAACACAACACAACACAGCAACACCAACAAAACACAACACAACACAACACAGCAACACAACACAGCAACACCAACAAAACACAGCAACACAACACAGCAACACCAACAAAACACAACAAAACACAACACAACACACCAACACAACACAACACAACACACCAACACCAACCAAACACAACACAACACAACACAACACAACACAACACAACACAACACAACACAACACAACACAACACAACACAACACAGCAACACAACACAACACAGCAACACCAACAAAATACAACACAGCAACACCAACAAAACACAGCAACACAACACAGCAACACCAACAAAACACAACAAAACACAACACAACACACCAACACAACACAACACAACACACCAACACCAACCAAACACAACACAACACAACACAACACAACACAACACAACACAACACAACACAACACAACACAACACAACACAACACAACACAACACAGCAACACAACACAACACAGCAACACCAACAAAACACAACACAACACAGCAACACAACACAACACAGCAACACAACACAGCAACACAACACAGCAACACCAACAAAACACAACACAACACAACACAACACAGCAACACAACACAACACAACACAACACAGCAACACAACACAACACAACACAACAAACACACAGCAGACCATCACAACACAACCCACCAACACACTACACCAACACAACACACCAACACAACACACCAACACAACACACCAACACACTACACCAACACACTACACCAACACACTACACCAACACAACACACCAACACAACACACCAACACAACACAACACACCAACACAACACAACACACCAACACAACACACCAACACAACACACCAACACAACACACCAACACAACACAACACACCAACACAACACAACACACCAACACAACACACCAACACAACACACCAACACAACACACCAACACACCAACACAACACACCAGCACAACACAACAACACAACACACCAACACAACACACCAACACAACACACCAACACAACACACCAACACAACACACCAACACAACACACCAACACAACACACCAACACAACACACCAACACAACACAACACACCAACACAACACACCAACACAACACAACAACACAACACACCAACACAACACACCAACACAACACACCAACACAACACACCAACACACTACACCAACACAACACACCAACACAACACACCAACACAACACACCAACACAACACACCAACACACTACACCAACACACTACACCAACACACTACACCAACACAACACACCAACACAACACACCAACACAACACACCAACACAACACACCAACACAACACACCAACACAACACACCAACACAACACACCAACACAACACAACACACCAACACAACACAACACACCAACACAACACACCAACACAACACACCAACACAACACACCAACACAACACACCAACACACCAACACAACACACCAGCACAACACAACAACACAACACACCAACACAACACACCAACACAACACACCAACACAACACACCAACACAACACACCAGCACAACACAACACAACAAACACACAGCCGACCAACACAACACACAGACACACACCATTACTCCGTTTGTTTGTACTCACCCATTAATTAGTTCCAAAGACGTGGAGTGTGATAATATATAGCCTAATTCTTTTTTTTGCTACAAAACGTCTATTAAGTCCAATACATCCACTTGTTAAGGAGTTGCACATGGAGGACATTTAGTTTCCCTCGGACAGAGAGTCTGATAGTTTTGCTTTTTTCCCGCGGTGTGCAGAGAGGCTCATAATGCCAGCTGCACTTCATCAGAGACATCTAGTAGAAGAGTTGGGACATTGAGGGGTCAGAAAACAGCCTGGTCACGTGGTTCATGTACTCGCGCGAGCCCATAGACTTCAATGCATTCAGTAGCTTCTGGCTGTCATGTCCCTATCCAACAGAAGTCTAGATCAGGGGTTTTCAACCTCTTTCATCCCAGGGACCACCATTTATTCAGGATTTGAGCCACGGATCTCCATTTGAGGATATTTTAGCCCCACAGACCCCAAATCTAAAGATTTATTTTGCTTTTGTCCACAATTCCAGGCTGGATTTGGGAAACAAAACAGTCAAACATACATTCCAAAATGGCTAGTTCAGATGATGAATATTTTAACTCTTGAGAGTGTGAAAACGAAACCAAATGGACCCGTAAGGGTCCATTTGGTTTCATTTTTACATTCTCAAGAGTTACATCTGGTTAACCAACTTTCCATCATTTAGCCTGGGGACCACCTGGAACCTTCTCAGGGACCACTGGTGGTCCCCGGACCACCTGTTGAAAACCCCTGATGTAGAAGGCACTGGCCCCATGAAGTGAACGGAGTTGGCGTAACTCTGCACTTCATGTTGTCGAACGTCCACGGATCAACACAGAACGTCATCAGGGACAGGGTAACACAAATGTTTGGGACACACAATCGTCTGGTGCACTGTAACAGGGTCTGGGTCATTAATCACACCACCTGTCAATTGTGTGCCCCAAACTTTTTGTGTTTCCCCGAAGACGTTTGCTTTGCTGAGTTAGGTTTTCCAACTTCCGGTCGCCACCTGCTGTCAGTGTTGCCAACTGCCCAAATCCAAAATGTAGGCTACTAGAATGCGCTAGATCAGTGGTTTTCAACCTTTTTGACACCAGGGACCCCCATTTATTCAGCATTTGAGCCACGGACTACCATTTGATGACAATTTCACCCCAAAGACCTTAAACGAAAGCATTATTTTGGTTTTGTCCACAATTTCATTATTCCAGGCACAATTTTGCAAACAAAACAGTGTAGACTTCTTAATTAAGTGGTGCTAATTCACATGATGAATATTTTGACTCTTGAGAGTGTAAACATGAAACCAAATGGACCCGCAAGCAAGGGTCCATTTGGTTTCATTTTTACACTCTCAAAGAGTTACATCTGGTTAACTAGCTGTCCATCATTTATCCTGGGGACCACTGGTTGGAAACCACTTATCATAGGAGGAAAAATGGTGAAAAACGACGGTTTTATTTCTGGCGCCTGTCAATCAATTTCACCCCAACTCACTGTCAAAAAAGCACTAGATTTTCCCCCAGGATTTTTTCACTAATTTTGGCGCTAAATATATCAACATATGTGCCAAGTTGGCAACACTGGCTGCTGTTTAAAAAAGGACTACATTCACAATGTGAAAAAAAAAGTGGAAATCGAAAGTTTTCCCCTTTCCTAGCAGATTTACGGTAGAACTGTGTCACACTGGCTCAAGGACTGCCTTAATGTAAAAAGTGTTCTGTTAAAGGTAGGGGAAGTGATTTCACTTTTGTCAGATATCACCCAAAAAATATATATATATTTTTTTCTGTTAAAATGCTCTATTATAAGGTGTGGAAACCATATATGGAGTTTCCCCCTCCCCCACGTTAGCAGAGGAGCTAATAAAAGTTCCCCAGGTGGTGGGTGAATTCTCCTCCAATCAGGATCGAGCAGCAGGTTCACATAGTGTAGCTACTGTTGGACGCCCCTAGTGCAATAGGCTGGTACTACACCATGAATTTCAAATCACTTACCCTACCTTTAAATAAGAAAAGAAAAACGCATTCTGTCCCGCTGTTTACCTTGAGAAAAAGTAGTCCAAGACTCCAATAAGAGAAAAGAAATACTTGGGGGAAAAGGGCGGGAAAAATAGGACTACCACATGAATGTTCATTAAAGGTACGTAGGGTAAGTGATTTGAAATTCATGGTGTAGTAGAAAAAGTAGTCCAAGACTCCAATAAGAGAAAAGAAATACTTGGTTGGGGGGTAGAAAAAAAAATAATAAATAGGCCTACCACTTGAATGTTTGTTCATTAAAGAAAGACAAGTGAGGTTTGCACTTTATCCATCATCTTTGTTGAATAAGAACCACCCTATTCTCTGTTGGAGGAATGTAACGAGGAAAATCAAATAAAAACATATTTAAAATTGTAGTTTTTACCACCCAAAACAATCGAAATCGAAATTGATGTTTCACAGAAAAAAAGAAAATCAAGGTTTTATTTTTAGGCAGAATGGTGAAGCCCTAATTCATACTCAGATACAATAATTACTAGTGAGTGGCATGTGCATATGGGACATGGGAAGGAGTGGAGCATCACCCAAAAGATTCCTTCCCGAATGTAGCAATATCTTCCATTTGTGAAGGACATTTAAAATGTGTTAATAATCATTCAGACATCATGAACAGGATGAGAGCCAATACCAGGGCTTGACACTAACACTTGCCCGCTTGCCCGGGGCAAGTAAAAAAAAAATGGTGGGGCAAGTGAAGACTGCTACCTGGTTGCCCGATCGGGCAAGTGTGCAACTTAGTGCACTATAACACAACACAAGATAAATTTGTCTTGAAGGCAGTCATTGCACTCTGCCTCTGTGTCTTTCCCTGCTTTCTAGCTGTCCACAATTCCAGGCTGGATTTGGGAAACAAAACAGGCAAATTAACATACACATCAAAATGACCATTAATCTTCTACATTCTCTAGTTGTGTAGACCTGGGCTAATTAAGATGATGGATTTTAACTCTTGAGAGTGTAAAAATGAAACCAAATGGACCCGCAAGGGTCCATTTGGTTTCATTTTTACGTTCTCAAGAGTTACATCTGCAAAATTTACAATATATTTTTTGGGGAAAGTGACCATGAGCTGAGGGCAAGTAGAACCTGACTTGCACTTGCCCGATGGACAAGTGCCTCCGAGACCTTAGTGTCAATCCCTGCAATATGATGATGATCCTGACAACATGGGCACGTCACCATAATGTCCAGGAGATGGCAGTGCAGGATCACAAGGCAAATGCATTGAAGCAGATATATTATCTTACAATTTAGGCATTCATCAGACATCCTTAACCCAGAATGAATTATATATTTTGGATATTTTATCACACTAATGCAGGCAGATATTGTCTAAGGTCCTCCTTGGATCCATGCAACACATTGAGCTTGTAGACAGGGGCGGATCTAGGGATAGGCTTGGGGGGGCAATGCCCCCCTAAATGCCCAGTCTGCAAACATTATGGCATGCAAAACAACCCAAGATATTTCGGTGCTTATATTTACAAGTATTTGAAACACTACTGAAAATGGTAAGGGGACCTTCATCACAGGCGATGAAGCTGTCCCCTTACCATTTTCTTCTGCCCCCCCCCCCCCCAATTGGAAAATGTTATATCCGCCCCTGCTTGTAGATCTGCTATTTTTGACGTAAGAAGCGTTTGAGGATATCCTAAGTTACATCTCCAGAGTCCACAGCTGTGGAGCACAGTCACTTAAAAGGATCCCTGTCTAATGAGATAAACATCGCTTAAAACATTATACTTTCCCTATATAACTAAAATAAACAAATAAAAACACCAATGGCATCTCATTTCTTTCATAAATAGAGAATATTTCACTCAACAGGAACTGCTCCTGGCGCAGGATGATGATGTCACATGTGGTCTAGCTCTATAGAATATATGGATGAACATGCTCATGTGACATCATCATCCTGTGACCGGAGCACCCCCTATTGAGTGAAAGATTCTCTATTTATGAAAGAAATAAAGTATTGAAGGTGTTTTTATCTGCATGTTTTAGTTATAGAAGGCAAGTATAGTGTTTTAAGGCATATTTGTCTTATTAGGCAGGGATCCTTTTAATTCAGCTTCCAGGACTTGTGTGCAAAAACAATTGGAGCGTGCATGTCTGGCTACTAATTATCTATGATTGACTTTCAAAGTTTGCAAGATTGGCATAGCCATAGAATGATGAACGCAGTGTGCACTTTAAGTGGAATCTTTAAAACACTACTGAACTAACAACAAATTTCATAATCAATTCATCAGCTGATTATTGTAACAATTCATTGATTCGATCCATCAATTCAACTAACAAAAAGCACATTTGATTATTATGTTGATTGTGCTGCTATTCAAACAAATACATTTTACTAATTCATTAAAGCAATTCTTTAGGCTTATTCTGACTGCATATACATTTGATTGAAGAATATAGACATACGTGTGACAAATTGTCAGGTGAAGACCTTGAAATTAGGCTATTAATTTAAGGGTTATGTCTGATATGAAAGAAACACACACAGAGAGACGATCAGTAATGGTCCTTAAATCTTTAATGTAAACAGCAGTTTGAGGGGCTTGGAAAAAAACAAAACAACCTCAGGACAAACATCTGAAGGCATTAAATAGGGAAAGGGAAAAATATAAGCTATGTGTACGAAATCATACTAGAAACATCCATGATCTGCTTTTAAATTATATTTAAGAAAAAAATAAACCAAAAAAACAAGAAAACAATATATAAACCTTCAATTTTGTGGCCATATATTCCAGAACATGATAAGTAAAAAACATACAACTTTCCCTTTGCCTCTATAATACTGACTACTTGGCAGTTGGCAGTATCACAATTTCAGAAATCACTCAATTCCATCTTACAAGAAAAAAAGACAAGCGAAAAACAAAAACAAAAAACAAAGCACGAAAAATAAAATAAAGAAAGATCAAATATTGCTTCGGAATGTTCGTGTACAGCAGTCAATACGAGGGGAGATAACATTATGAGGAAGAGAGGAGTGTGCGTGTGTGTGCGTGTGCGTCAGGTGATTTTTTTTTTCTTTACAGGTTGTGTTTAATATAATTGTTTGGGAAAAGTCGTCGGGTATGTAGAAGTACAACGATAACGCACAAAGCAGCTGTTGTTGTGCGACAATTATAGCAATAAAATGGAGACCTCTTGGTGTCTCAGGCAGACTTTCCCTGTTAAAAGGACAAATCACCCCCTTTTGCAACCAGAGATTATTTTAATGATGTTTAAGACAAAATGTTTAGACCTTTTTGTTTGTGAATATATATGTTTTAAATATTTTAGTTATGAAGTAACTAAAATATTTAACTGAAATATATATAAAAAAAAAAAAATCCTATACACATATAAAAACAAACAAAAACAAATAAAGTGTTCCATGTTCCAAACATCATTCATTAAAATAAGCTCTGGTTGCAAAAAGGGGCAAAGTGGCCCTTTAATTACAGCAAAAATGTGGTCCAGGACCACCCCGCGGGTCCTCCTCGAGGAGGTTCACAACCGCACTAACCTCTTTGTCCATTTAAACTGTATGTTGGATGTTCAGACTCAGCAGATGTACAAGCTCAAGGTTCGGTGCTCGTGGTACAAGATGACATTTGGGCGCCGCTGGCATGAACATGTCTGAGAAGAAGTGGTGATTTAGAAGGTATTTGTAGAATGGTGGTGGCCTCATGTTCTTCATGGGTTAACAGTCTGGGTTGTGTGAGCGCATGGAGGGAACAGCAGGGCGACTAAGGGGACATGTGTGTGTCGTACAGCAGTGCTTCTCAAATATCGTCATGTAAATCCAGGACCCGAATATTCACCATATGTGACATCACCTGGTGCTTTGTGCCTCATGTAGGCCAGGATCAATTTTCTGTTTTTACAGATTATTAAAGTGTAAGCTTTCATATGATGCAACACTCAAGAAAATCGGAGCATTTTGTAGGAGTTATGGGCATTTAAATCTGAGTGTCCCAAAATAGCAAAACTGAGAAAAAGCCATTTGAAGTTTCAGAATTTTTCCCGACATGGGGAACAAAGCACCAGATCTGATCACATGTTTGACCCTGGTTAAGACTGAGAACCAACGATGTAAAAACAAAACAAAAACATGTGTACTTGTAATTGCTCTCTAGAAATCGGCCCATTTCCCTAGACCTTTTCACCAGGAAGATCCTCTAAGCTGCCGCCAAAAAAGAAATGTGTTTTTACGACTGTTTTCATCACCACTTACCAGTAAACACCTCATCCCTAAACTCATTCGCCTTGTTTAAAACATTTTTGTGTAGTTCAACTAGCTATGGTATTGTTTTGGCTGCTCTTATCCTATATTTAAACGGCGGGGTACGGTGGGCGATGGACAAGAAACGTCGCCCGTTTCGGCCGAAAAGCTCAGTATTTTTTATCTTTCCGGCCGATGCCGGAATGTCGCCCGACGTTGCCCGTTCTGCTGCTGTTGCCTGAAGCGGCGGCTCCCATAGAGAAAATATGGATCTCGGGCGACGTCGCTTTATCATCGAGGTCCCCTGCCCTCAAAACGTAGGGTTACAGCCGCATCTGCTATGAAGCCCTGTAACCTCGTGTGCGTCAGGAAATCTGTCCCGGTTGGAAACGAGCAAACGAGAGTTAATGGTCGCCAATGGTTCCGGAGGGCTCATCGTGTTAACTATTCAAAACATTTGTTTCAAAATAGTAAAGAAAAAAAAAAGGCAAAGTAGTTTAGGCATAAGGGGTTTAGCGGTGACCAAAATAGAGCCTGAAGACTTACAGTAAACAGCGATGGATAACAAAAAATAAACAGACACTCCCCAACTCTTCCCCGCTCCCCTCCTCCATATCCCTTCAACAACAAAAAGCCTGAGGGACTAATAAAATAAACATAAAAAGCAAAATAACAAAAAATTAGGACAAGCAGAAAAACCAAAACAAGCTCATGAAATCAAACAGAATCTCTAAGCAGTTCTATTTTATTTATTAAATTGTTTTATTATTATTTTTTCTTTTTTGTCCTCTTTCCACTTCTTCTTTACATGGAACCGTCAAGCCAGGGGCGGATTGGCACATATTTTCCCACCGGGACAATTTTGCCTTTGCCAGGCCACCCTGGGGGGCGGGGGCAGCTGGTTAACCAGATGTAACTCTTTGAGAGCGTAAAAATGAAACCAAATGGACCCTTGCGGGTCCATTTGGCTTCATTTTTACACCCTCAAGAGTTAAAATATTCATCATGTGAATTAGCCCAACTTAGTCTACACAACTAGAGAATGTAGAAGATTAATGGTCATATTGATCTGTATGTTCCAGGCGAGCATCTAGCACATTCTAGTGCATTTTGGAAGTGCCACTAGTGCATTTTGGATCTTGTCCAGGCCACTAGGTGGCGCAGGCCACCGGGAAAACTCCCTGTACTCCAATCCGCCCCTGCATCAAGCGGGGAAACAGCAGGCGACGTCAGGTGTAGGAGGTGAGGTGAGGAGGAAGGAGATCTGTGACGGACCGCAGGTACAGTATGTACAGTACAAACGACGGGCCAAAGAGTGAAGAAAGACGCAACAGAAAGCGTCTTTTCTTCGGGACTGGGGCGGAACCGCTTCGCAGCCTCGGCCTAGGTTGTGACCGACGTTTAAAATGGTTGATTGCGATTCGTTTGCGACCGATTGAAAATGTGGATGGATGGAACAATTAAAACAACTCGACTACCTTGTGTTCTACGATCACAACATTACAACCTTTGTCCAAGTCGTCGTGGATAGTAGAACTGTCACTTAGTTGCTCAGTGTTTTCTAAATCGGTCGGGGCAAGGTGGAAAAAGGTCGCGGCCGTTTTTACGATCGGTCATGACCTATACTGTAGGTTGTGGTCACAAAATGACCCGTCTGTCTCTCCACTTCCTGATCCTCTCTCCCCCTCTCTAATCCTCTGCGGCGTCGGGATAACGTGGTCCAAGAAGGTGTCCGCGCTGCAGAGCCGAACGCTGCTCCACAGCATCTCCAACGAGTGCATCGCATCCACCACCAGGCAGGCAGGCCCAGGGACCCCTAACTACAGCTCTGTAACACAGGGGTTTTCAACCTTTTTCATCCCAGGGACCACCATGTATTCAGGATTTGTGCCACGGACCACCATTTGATGACATTTTAGCCCCACAGATCCCAAAACTAAAGATTTCTTTTGCTTTTGTCCATCTTCTAGTTGTGTAGACTTGGGGCTAATTCAGATTATGAATATTTTAACTCTTGAGAGTGTAAAAATGAAACCAAATGGACCCGGAAGGGTCCATTTGGTTTCATTTTTACGTTCTCAAGAGTTACATCTGGTTAACCAACTTAGCTGGGGACCACCTGGAACCCTCTCAAGGACCACTGGTGGTCCCCGGACCACCGGTTGAAAACCCCTGCTGTAACACCATGCTGTAACACCATCCCCAAATATGCAGACTCCAACCAAATGGACCCGGAAGGGTCCATTTGGTTTCATTTTTACACTCTCAAGAGTTACATCTGGTTAACCAACTTTCCATCATTTAGCCTGGGGACCACCTGGAACATTCTCAAGGACCACAGGACCGCTTTAGCATGATTGAGACTTGTCTAATTAGCCATTATTAGCCAGGCTAACCATCTGTAGCACTGCCTGGTGTGGTTTTCGGCTCCCCGCACCAAAAAAAACGTTGAGAAACCGTTCATCAAAACACACCAATTATTTTTTTCTTTTCCTCGTGATAAAAAGTCTTGCGTGAAGCAAAAAGAGTCTGGGGTGAATACATATAGTTTTAACAGACCTCCAACCCCTACTGTGTCATAACAGTTCATTTTTCAAACGAAGGATTCGTTTTTTTTTTTTTTTTTTTTTTTGTCATTCTAGTCCTTAATAAGAAAAGAGATATTCATTGGTCCTTGTGTGAGAGAGTATACAGTAGGTGACGGCGGTGCAAGGGTGCATCGTGATTGGTCATTGTTTCTTTTTTAGGGGGAGAGAGGGTGTGGGGTTTTTTTTTGGAGGGGGAGGCGGGGTTTAAGATCGATTCATAGTCAGGTTTTAGGTGAAGAGGCGACCACCTAGATGCTGCAGGAAGGGTGAAATCAACTTGCGACCGACACAAACGGCCGTGGTTGATAGTAAAAGAGTCACGGATGAAAGTAAATGAGTCGCGACTGATAGTAACGGCCGCGACCGGTGGTTGTCGGGAGGGCGGAAAACCTGGCGACCGTTTTCAGTCGTGACAGGTATCATATCTTTCATGGCAGGTATTCTATCGGTCACGGCAGATATCCTATCGGTCACGGCAGGTGTCCTATCATTCGGGGGTTAAGGTTAGGTTTACTCATAGGTTTTACTGAGGTTGTATTAAGGGCTAAGGGTTAGGGGCTAAGAACGGCCCGGGCAACAGGCTATCGGTCATAACCCATGATCCTAACCACCGGTCGCAACCGTTGCTATCGGTCGGGACTCATCTACCACCACCCGTGGCCGATAGACCATCAGCCGTGATTGTCTGCCGCGGTCGCAGAATGATTTCACTGTGTCTCAAACGGTTTGTCGCCTCATCACCTAAAATAAAACCCTGTAGTATGAGGGGACTAAACGGGGTGGGGTCAGGACGTTAGTTAGTTACAGTCGTAGACAAAGTCATAGTTGCTGGGCTCCTTGGGGATGGGGGCGGGGCCTCTAAACGGGGCGGGGTCAGGACGTTAGTTACAGTCGTAGACAAAGTCATAGTTGCTGGGCTCCTTGGGGATAGGGGGCGGGGCCTCTGAACGGGGCGGAGCCTCTGAACGGGGCAGGGCCTCTAAACGGGGCGGAGCCTCTAAACAGGGCGGAGTTAGTTACAGTCGTAGACAAGGTCATAGTTGCTGGGCTCCTTGGGGATAGGGGGCGGAGCCTCTAAACGGGGCGGGGTCAGGACGTTAGTTACAGTCGTAGACAAAGTCATAGTTGCTGGGCTCCTTGGGGATAGGGGGCGGGGCCTCTGAACGGGGCGGAGCCTCTGAACGGGGCAGAGCCTCTAAACAGGGCGGGGTCAGGTCGTTAGTTACAGTCGTAGACAAAGTCATAGTTGCTGGGCTCCTTGGGGATGGGGGGCGGAGCCTCTAAACGGGGAGGGGTCAGGTCGTTAGTTACAGTCGTAGACAAAGTCATAGTTGCTGGGCTCCTTGGGGATAGGGGGCGGAGCCTCGGGGATCTGGATGTTCTCCAGGTCCAGTAGGCGGAGCTTCATCTCCATAGACAGCAGCGTGTCCATGTCAGAACGGGTCAACTCAGAGGACATCTCCTTGGACAGCAGGGCGTTCAGACCGTCTGTCCACACGCAGTACTGAGGAGACAGAGAGACAGAGAGACAGGTTAGGATAGCAGGACATTAAGGCTGTCTGTCCACACGCAGTACTGAGGAGACAGAGAGACAGAGAGACAGGTTAGAGGACATCTCCTTGGACAGCAGGGCGTTCAGACCGTCTGTCCACACAGTACTGAGGACAGACAGACAGAGACAGAGACAGGTTAGAGGACATCTCCTTGGACAGCAGAGCGTTGAGACCGTCTGTCCACACACAGTACTGAGGACAGAGACAGAGAGACAGGTTAGGATAGCAGGACATTAAGGCTGTCTGTCCACACGCAGTACTGAGGACAGAGACAGAGAGACAGGTTAGAGGACATCTCCTTGGACAGCAGAGCGTTGAGGCCGTCTGTCCACACACAGTACTGAGGACAGAGACAGAGAGACAGGTTAGGATAGCAGGACATTAAGGCTGTCTGTCCACACGCAGTACTGAGGACAGAGACAGAGAGACAGGTTAGGATAGCAGGACATTAAGGCTGTCTGTCCACACGCAGTACTGAGGACAGAGACAGAGAGACAGGTTAGAGGACATCTCCTTGGACAGCAGGGCGTTGAGACCGTCAGTCCACACGCAGTACTGAGGACAGAGACAGAGAGACAGGTTAGAGGACATCTCCTTGGACAGCAGGGCGTTGAGACCGTCTGTCCACACGCAGTACTGAGGACAGAGACAGAGAGACAGGTTAGAGGACATCTCCTTGGACAGCAGGGCGTTGAGACCGTCAGTCCACACGCAGTACTGAGGACAGAGACAGAGAGACAGGTTAGAGGACATCTCCTTGGACAGCAGGGCGTTCAGACCGTCTGTCCACACACAGTACTGAGGACAGACAGACAGAGACAGAGAGACAGGTTAGAGGACATCTCCTTGGACAGCAGAGCGTTCAGACCGTCTGTCCACACACAGTACTGAGGAGACAGAGAGACAGGTTAGAGGACATCTCCTTGGACAGCAGGGCGTTGAGACCGTCAGTCCACACGCAGTACTGAGGACAGAGACAGAGAGACAGGTTAGAGGACATCTCCTTGGACAGCAGGGCGTTCAGACCGTCTGTCCACACACAGTACTGAGTACAGAGACAGAGAGACAGGTTAGAGGACATCTCCTTGGACAGCAGGGCGTTCAGACCGTCTGTCCACACACAGTACTGAGGACAGAGACAGAGAGACAGGTTAGGACCAGGGCTGTAGTGTCAGGGGGACGCGGGGGGACTGCGTCTGGACTACTCTCTGAGCACAGTGAAAGCACAGTGAAAAAACCTCGTCATTTTTGGCCTTGGGGGCCTCCCTAGTAGCGGTTGGGATCACTCAACCCAGAGCCTTCTAGTGGGAGAGTTAGGATATTCGTGTACCCGGAAGCAGAGCCCGGAAGCAGAGCGGAGCAGCCAGGTCGCGTGACTATACAGAGCCTCTTTGAGTCCTATCTGAGCATTCATGATAACGCTCACTACGCAAAGTACGCATACAGTCTCGTGAGATGTATGCCGCATCGCGAGACTTCATCTATTAAATCCATTCATTTCATCGACTTCCGGCTTGAGAGTGGACTCACAGGACTCCGCCATGCTCCTCCAGCAGCACTAGCGCCCTGGCACATAGGAGTGAACGGGAATATCCTAACTCTCCTACTAGAAGGCTCTGGGTCAGACCATGAACCAGTTGTAAATTACGCCAGTTCACAAGATAGAGGCCAACAGGTTTCTGTCTGAGTGGTCAGCGGTCTCTGCACTCACCTCATGTTTGTCAGGAGCGATGAAGTTTAGATACTCATCAGACTCATACAGCACTGAGAAGGCCAGCTCCAATACCTCCTGGAGAGAGAGAGAGAGACAGAGAGAGACAGAGAGAGAGACAGAGAGAGAGAGAGAGAGAGAGAGAGAGAGAGAGAGAGAGAGAGAGAGAGAGAGAGAGAGAGAGAGAGAGAGAGAGAGAGAGAGACAGGGACAGACAGACAGACAGACAGACAGACAGACAGACAGACAGACAGAGAGAGAGAGAGAGAGAGAGAGAGAGAGAGAGAGAGAGAGAGAGAGAGAGAGAGAGACAGAGAGAGAGAGAGACAGAGAGAGAGAGAGAGAGAGAGAGAGACAGACAGACAGACAGACAGACAGACAGACAGACAGACAGACAGACAGACAGACAGACAGACAGACAGACAGAGAGAGAGACAGAGAGAGAGAGAGAGGGGGGGGAGAGACAGACAGACAGACAGACAGACAGACAGACAGACAGAGAGAGAGAGAGAGAGAGAGAGAGAGAGAGAGAGAGAGAGACAGAAGACAGAGAGAGAGAGAGAGAGAGAGAGAGAGAGAGAGAGAGAGAGAGAGAGAGAGAGAGAGAGAGAGAGAGAGAGAGAGAGAGAGAGAGAGAGAGAGAGAGAGGGATTAGATGATGCAAACGCTGCCTAAGATCAGTAAGTAAGTGCAGTGGGTGGGAGGAGGAGAGTTGAGTTGACTGAACTAAGTAAATGGGACATGGCCTACTTTGTTGTGTTGTGTTGTGTCATGGTACTGTATTATTCATTATTGCCTGACCCTGACCCTCAACCTAACCCCCTGACCCTCAACCTAACCCTCAACCTAATCTGAGGGTCGGGGATTTAAGCCTAGGGTTACGGTTGGAGGGGGCTAGGGTTTTGCTACAAACATTGCTACACCCTTCTCTAACCAGCATAGATATAACATAAAAAATGCCAAATAGATGTCACTAATAGTACAACATTTTATTGGACATGGAATTGGAGCAATGGAAGTATGCGGACTGGAATGCAATCAAATGTGGACAGAAGGGGAGCGAAAGGTTCAAGGTTCAAGGTTCAAGGTTTTTATTTGTCACTCCAGTGTATGTCAGGACATATACAGGGATGAAATAGCGTTTCCATTTTCCACAGTGCAATAGACAAGACAGTGTAGTAAGACAAAAGTCAAGACAATAGACAGTGCAATAAGACAAAGTCGAGACAAATAGTGCAATAAGACAAGGTCAAGACAATATATGGACGAGACAACAGTAGTGCAGCAGACCAGTAAGGTGCAAACTGTACACCTAACTTGAGGTGAAGGTGCTTAGCTAACCAGGTGATAAAGTGGCGGTAGTGTGAAGCTAAAACAGGCAGGACGTATATACAACTACTAGAAACTACTACTAGAGACTACAGTATACTACAGCTAGAAACTACAACTAAAAAATCTAAAGCTATATACGAGGTTACATAGCTACAACTAAAACAACTAAACAAACAACACATAGCTTACTATGAGGTGAGGTATACATGTGCAAGATAGGATAGGATAGGATAGCAGCAGTTCGATCCAGTCCTTCGGTTGTATGTGTGAGTTGACCATGTGTGAGTGACCATGTGTGAGTGCGTGCATGTGTGTGGGTGTGTGTGCCTGTGTAAGGGGTGGTGGGTAGTTGAAAGTCCAGCGTATGTATGTGTGAGTTGACCATGTGTGAGTGACCATGTGTGAGTGCGTGCATGTGCGTGGGTGTGTGTGCCTGTGTAAGGGGTCTTCCAAGAAGATGAGAGCCAAGATGGCGGCGGCGGAGTAGCAGCGGTGTGCTGCTGCTCCCGTTTGATCTAACATCACTTAAAACAAAACAAGTGGTGAAATTAGAATGGCTTCTCTTGGCAATAGATATACTGCCCGCTTTAAAAGTTGGTGGATGAAATTAAAATACACGGGAGCAGATAATCCGCCTAACCGAGACTATGTGGCTGAGCACTTGTTGCTCTGCTCAGGAGTTCAAGTGGGAGATATCCACTCGTTTATTGACATGCCAAATAAGATGGAATTCGAAGTATGCTTCACGAGTGAATCAAGCCTGAGGAAATTCATGGAAACTCAAAAACTATCATCAACGGAACAGAAATGGAAAACGTGGAATATCGAATCCCCGATTGAATTAGATGAAAAGACGATCACAGTACGGTTGAACTCTGGGAGAGTACACGATGAAGACGTAGCCTGTTTTTTACGACGATATGGAGAAATCCAACAACCAGCCTTCAAGCCACGGGACAAGTTTGGTTTGTGGTACGGAGTGAGAAAGTACCGCATCAAACATAGACGAGATGACGACGGCCAGCTGGTAACAATACCTAACTGCCTAACGCTTGGCCCCTTCCGTGCCACTATTTCATATCCAGGACAAACAACCCGCTGCTACGTTTGTGAAGATCCAGATCATCAAGCTCGTGCTTGCCCACAAACTAAATGCAGAAAGTGTGGGTCGTTTGGGCATACATCATTGACGTGTACAAATAAGCCAGTATGTAATCTATGTGGCCTCGAAGGACACAAATTTGCTGAATGCCCAGACTCGTACTCAAATAAGGCCAGAAAAAGACAACATGACGGCGAAGCCAAGATTGACATGGCTCCAGATGTCAATCAACTACAGGCAGAAACGGAGCCCGACCACCAGCCGACGTCACCTACTCATGTGAACCGTGATCAACGCGGGTTGCCGGGAGGGACAGAGGAGCTACCTGCGGCAGTCCACGGTGAGGAGATCGCCGCGGGAGAGGAGGAGGCAGAACGGGGACCAGAGACGCAGGACCAACGCGGGGTGCAGGGAGAGACGGAGGAGCCGGCGGCTCCTCCGCCTCCCCCTGCGGGCTCCCTCTCCACCGGCAAGCTCCCGCGGGGAGGGATGGAGGAACCACCGGTGGCACCGACCACGGTGCTCGGCAGAGCTGACACCGTGGAGAAAGGGGAGGAGGAATGCGAAGCGGAAGGGTCACATTCACTGAAGGAGGAAAATGCCGAGCACACCACCAGTTGGGCTGACCAAGTGGATGAAGAATGCGAAAATATAGACCCTTCTTTAACCTTCCTTAATCTTCCAAACAACTCGGCAACCTTTTCCTTAGCTCTAAATCAGAGAGACCCCTCAACCAGCACCCCCACCACCGCCACACGTAAAAGATCTTTACCTCCTGAGTCACCTGAAGACCACCCAATGGATAAAACGAGACGACACAGAGGTAATCACCTACGGAAAAAACCTCCCCATAGTCCGAATGCAGAGTAGTGAGTAGTGACAATACCTATACATTATTATGGCTACATTATTTGTAGGATCATGGAATTTAAGAGGCATTCAGTCCAAGAAAAACAGAGAAGAGAAGATAAAGTTTTTATTGGGAACTAACTTCGATGTCCAACAGCTATGTATTGAAGAATTAAGATTGAAAGCTGATGTAGATGTGAATGATGTTATTATGAAGTGGGACAAAGGTCTTGCAATTATTTCCACAGGTAATGAACTAGCGGATGGAGTAGGTATCTTATTTAAGTCAAAAAATGTTCAAATACATAAAAGGAGAGACATAATACCTGGTAGACTTTTAATGATTGATTGTGTAATAAATGGAGTTAAAATTAGAATTATTAACTTGTATACATCTCAGAAATCAAGAGAGAAAAAGGTTTTATTTAGGAAATTACAAGAGATTACATTTACTGGACATCATGTGGTTGTGTGTGGAGACTATAACACCATAACTGAAAGCAATGACAGAATTGCCAACATCCCCTTCAGACTTAGTTCAGAAGGAAAATGTTTAAAGGATGTTACAGAGAATGTAGAATTAGTAGATGTATTTCGGAAACTCAAACCAAATGAAATAAGCTTCACCAGATTTGACGGCTCTTGCAAAACAAGAATTGACAGAATTTATACCTCAAAAACAATTAATCCTATTAATTATAATACTATACTTACAGAAAGTTCCGACCATTTGATAATCATGTCCTTGCTTTCAGTAGGGGAAAGAGAAAAACGAAGGGTATTGGAAATTGAATGCTAAATGCTTAGAAAATACAGAACTCATAAAGGATTTAGAAAAAGAAGTTGAGAAAATTTATGGATTGAAATGCCTTGTGAAATCCGATGTAGAATTATGGGAAATCATGAAACACAGAACTCGAGATTATTTTAAATTTATGTGTAAAGAGATTAATATTGATTACAACCACAAATATGACCAGTTAACCAAACATGTTTTAGAACTGAAATTAAAAAATGTGTTGAGTGAAAATGAAAAGAACAAACTACATGATTTAAAGAAGGAATTGAATAAGTACAATAATGAGTTCTTGTTTAATATAAAGAAGGAAGCTGGTTTCAGCACTGTATCGGATTCGGGTGTACTAGTTTCTAAAGCTATATTGATGTGTAAAAAAAGAAGAGAAAAACGCTTCCTAGAATCTGTTAAAGATAAAGAAGGTGTTTTGGTTTCAGATGAAAAAGGAAAAAGAAAAACTGTCCAAACAATTTGCTCTGAGATGTATAAGAAAATCGAGCCTAATTTCAATAAAATGACAGAATTTTTACATGATATCCAACCTTTGACCAGTGGAGAGACAATGCCTTTACTAGGAGAAATTACAAAGGAAGAAGTTACAAATGCCATCAAACAACTTAATGTAAACAAAAGTCCTGGACCGGATGGTTTATCGGCTGAATTTTATTTGTTACTCCTTGAACCAGTACTTCTTACTCTTACAGCAGCATTTAACCAAGGAATAAAGGAAGGAAGAATGAGTAACTCCTTCTACCATGGGGTTATGACAATGCTATATAAAAAGGGAGATAAGAGCAATTTGGATAATTATAGACACTTGACATTGATGAATACAGACTACAAAATACTAGCCAAAGTAATAATGAACAGATTAACTCAGATTTTAGATAAAATTGTTGAACAAGAACAAACCTGTTCAATAAAAGGCCGTGTGATGTGGGACAATCTTTGTATTTTCAGAGATATTGTAACATCAAGCACGGAGAAAGAATTCTTTATCATAGGTCTGGACCAGAAAAGAGCCTTCGACTACATATCACGAGATTACCTCTGGGAAGTGATGAGAAGTTATGGTATTCCAGCTAGTTTTATTAATATGATTAAATTACTATATGCAAGATCCACCGTTCAAATTAACGTCAATGGAGCACTAACAGACCCTTTTGAGATTGAGAAAGGAGTTAAACAAGGCTGTCCTCTTAGTGCTGCCTTGTATATTCTCGCTATTAATCCACTGCTTAAAAGAATAAATAGGGATCCGACCCTACAGGGAACAATAACTAGTACAGGACAGGCAGTTGTAGCAATGGCTTATGCAGACGACATTTCAGTAGTAATAAGAAATCAAGCTGAAATGGACATTGTAAATAAGCACTTTGAAATGTATGAAGAAGTAGCTGGAGCTAAACTGAATCAAGATAAAACAGAAGGTGTGTGGATGGGAGCAGAAAGAAATAAACCTCAAGTGAATGTAATAGTTAAAGAAGAAATTAAAGTGTTGGGTCTATACATAAGTAAGGAGAAATGTTGTGAAAAGAACTGGGATAAGAGAATCATAAAGTTAGAACAAGAAATAGAAAAATACTCAGGCATAAAAGCCTCATATAGATCCAGAATTGAAATTCAAAAATGCTATTTAATATCAACAATCATATTCCTTGCCACAGTGTTTCCACCACCCAGAAAATATTTAACAAAAATGAATAAAATGTGTGTAAAATTCATATGGGGAACAAACTATGAAATCACCAAGAGGAAAATACTGTTTCGCAGCCAAGAGAACGGCGGCCTCGGTGCTGTAGATTTAGAGCTCAAATTAAAAATCCTTTTCGTTAAGAATATTAACAACGCAATACAGAGGGGGGCGAGTTGGATTGGAGACCAGAATGCATGGGGAAAAAAATATGGCAGAGGCCGAAATGGTGTCCCCAATTATCAATTATTGTATGGTGATTTCGTTAAAAAATATGAAAGGTTGAATATTGAGTGGAATGCCACACCTAGTAAAATGATTTATAGCATAATTAATGAAGAAGTAAATGGGAACATGATCCAATATGAAGGTCTAAGTGAAGAAGAAAATAAAAAATGTATTCAAAATATCTATGCAAAAAATATATCTCAAGAGATGCAGGACAGAGCCTTCCTCATCTCCCAAAACAAACTCCCAGTTAAATATGTATTAAGATGGTGCAGTAGAATCAACACAACTGAATGTCCTTTACCAGATTGTAACGACACGGAAACCGTCCAACACTTTCTTTTTGAGTGTAATCGATCCAGGGAGGTTTGGAACAGCATGAAAACAATAGGTTACAATATAGAAATCAACAATAAATCCTGTTGTTTTGGCATATTTCAAGAGACACTGGAGAAGGATAAACAAGACTTCTTCTGGTGGATTATGTGTGTCGTAATAGCCAAGCTCTGGAAAACAAGATGTAAAGTGTCTATGGGACAAGCACACAGAATCCCGAGTAATATTGTTTTTAACCAAATTCTAACTAGTTTAAGAAGAGCACGTACTTTAGATAGAAACAGACGAGCAGATACACCTTGGCATGTTCTGAATTTCTGAGGGATCGATTCACTCAAGGGACATGGGCCCAACTCCCTTATTGGAGCTATTGGAGCTATGTCCTTTTAGAGTTTTTGTATGTTGTGATGCAAAATAATAATAAATAAGGCTGGTGGTGATAATAATAGTGATAAGGACAATGATGGTAAAGATGCTTTGTTGTAGGTGTTGTTGATGTTTTGCAGATTATCATTCTTGTTTTCTCTCTATATTTATTCAATATTGATGCTATGTCTAAGGTTTTGTCTCTCATAATGTACTGTATCTGTATTTATTTATCTATTTATTAATAAAATGTAAAATTAAAAAAAAAAAAAAAAAAAAAATGTGTAAGGGGTGGTGGGTAGTTGAAGTCCAGCGTCCGTGTGCATGTGTGTGTAGGGAGTTCAGCGTGTGCGTGTGTGCGCGTGCACCCCCACCGTGGGAGGGGGGAGGAGTGGCAGCATGGGGGGGGTACCGAGTGGGAGGGTGCTCAGTGGCGTGCGAGGGAGTGGGAGGGAGTTCAGCAACCTGACGGCTTGGTGAACGAAGCTATCGTTCAACCTGCTGGTCCTTGCCCGGAGGCTCCTCAATCTCTTCCCCGATGGGAGGAGGTTGAAGAAGCCGTGCGTAGGGTGGGTGGTGTCGCCTGCGATCTGTAGCGCCCTGCGGGTCACCCATGTGTTGTAGATGTCTTGCAGGGACAGAAGGGGGACACCCACGATCTTCTCGGCTGCTCTCACTGTGCGCTGCAAGGACTTTCTGCAGGAAGCTGTGCACCCACCATACCACACAGTTATGCAGCTGGTCAGGATGCTCTCGATCGTGCCGCGGTAGAAGGAGCACATGATGGGGGCTGGGGCTCTGGCTCTTCTCAGTCTACGGAGGAAGTAGAGGCGCTGCTGAGCCTTCTTGGCCAGTGCTGTGGTGTTAGTGTTCCAGGAGAGGTCCTCTGTGATGTGTACACCAAGGAATTTGGTGCTCTTCACTCTCTCCACTGCAGCTCCGTTGATGCTCAGTGGGGAGTGCTGGGTGTGCGCTCTCCGAAAGTCAACAATGATCTCCTTCGTCTTCTCCACGTTGAGAAGGAGGTTGTTGTTTGCACACCATGTGGTCAGCTGGCTCACCTCATCTCTGTAGTTGGACTCATCGTTGTTGTGGATGAGGCCGACCACAGTTGTGTCGTCCGCAAACTTGACGAAGATGTTGTTGCTGTGCGTTGGAGTGCAGTCGTGGGTCAGCAGGGTGAAGAGGAGGGGGCTGAGCACACATCCCTGGGGGGCCCCCGTGTTCAGGGTGATGGTGCTGGATGTGTTCCCGCTGACTCGGACTGCCTGCGGTCTCCCAGTCAGGAAGTCCAGCAGCCAGTTGCACATGGAGGTGTTCACTCCCAGCTGGTCCAGCTTGTGTATGAGCTGCTGGGGGATGATGGTGTTGAATGCTGAGCTGAAGTCGATGAACAGCATTCGTAGGTGTGCGTCCTTGGTGTCCAGGTGGGTGAGGGCAGAGTGAAGTGCGGTGGAGATTGCATCGTCGGTTGATCTGTTGGCCCGATATGCAAACTGGTAGGGATCCAGGTTGGGAGGGAGGATGCCTTTGATGTGGTGCATGACTAAACGCTCGAAGCACTTCATGATGATCGGAGTCAGTGCAACAGGGCGGTAGTCATTGTAGCAGGTTGGAGAAGGTTTCTTCGGGATGGGGATGATGGTGGTCTCCTTGAAGCATGTAGGGACAGCAGCCTGGCTCAAGGAGATGTTAAAGATGTCTGTGATGACATGAGCCAGTTCTCCTGCACAGTCTTTCCACACCCGACCGGGAATGTTGTCAGGGCCCGGTGCTTTGCGGGCGTTGATCCTGGAGAGGGAGCGCCGCACACTGTGTTGAGACAGTAGCAGCGCCTGGTCGTCCGGGGGAGGGGGTGACTTTCGTGCAGGGGTGCTGTTTTGGGCTTCAAATCGCCCGAAGAAGTGGTTGAGGTTGTTCAGCAGGGTGATGTCGTTGTCGCAGGTCCGTGGCCGGGGTTTGTAGTCCGTGACGGTCTGGATCCCCTGCCACAGGCTCCTGGTGTCTCTGCTGTCGCTGAAACGGTCAGCTATTTTCTTGCTGTACTGTCTCTTTGCCTCTTTGATGCCACGGTCCAGGTTGGCCCTTGCTGTTCTCAGGCCCTCGTCGTCGCCTGCTTTGAAGGCGGCGTTCCGGACCCTCAGTAGCCTATGGACTTCCGTTGTCAGCCATGGCTTCTGATTGGTCCGTACTGTGATGGTCTTGGGTCTCTGTGACATCATTGATGCATTTGCTGATGTAAGCAGTGACAGTCTCAGTGAATTTGTTGATGTCTGTGTGACCAGAGTAGGTGGCCGCTTGCTTGAACATGTCCCAGTCTGTAGTGTCAAAGCAGTCCTGTAGAGCAGCCGTTGCCCCATCTGGCCACACTTGAACCTGTTTTCGAACCGGTTTGGTGGCTTTGCACCTGGGCCTGTAGGCTGGTATTAGCAGTGGACCACAGAGCAGTGGTCAGAGGCGCCAAGGTGGGGGAGGGGGAAGGCTCTGTAAGCTCCCCTATTGTTAGTGTAGACGAGGTCCAAAATGTTTTCTCCTCTGGTCTTGAAATCAACATGTTGGTGGAGTGATGGGCATACGGACTTCAGGTTTGCGTGATTAAAGTCCCCAGCCACTGCGAGGAAAGCGTCTGGGTGTGCCATCTGTTGTTCATTGATGGCATTGTTCAGTTCTAGAAGTGCGTCCTCTCTGTCCTTCAGGCTGGAGGAGGGGGGAATATACACAGCCGCGAGCAAAATGGCTGTGAACTCCCTCGGAAGAAAAAAAGGACGGCACTTTAAAAACATGAACTCCACGAGGGCTGTGCAGTGTTTCTGAACCACGACAGTGTCACGGCACCAGGCGTCTTTGATATAAACAACCAGTCCTCCGCCACGTGTTTTCCCACCGGCTGTTATAATCCTGTCCGCTCGGTAGCATGTAAGTCCCTCCAACTGTATGGCGGAGTCCGGGACGCCGACGCTAAGCCATGATTCCGTGAAAACAAAGACACAGGAGTCTCTCACGGGCTGCAGGGACGTTCTCATGAGTCGTATGTCGTCCAGTTTATTGTCCAGAGAACGTACGTTCGCGAGCAGGATCGAGGGAATAGCTGGCTTGTTGGGACGAGCCGCCAGCCTCGCACGAACGCCGGCACGCTTGCCGCGCTTCTGTCTTCTCTCACACCGCCTTCGGCGCCTCCGAGGCGGGCATGAAGCTGTAGTTAGAGTCGGCAGTGGCGCGGCGCGGCACGGCGCTGCGCTCTGCTGCTGCTCGTATATTCCCATGGTGCGTAATTCCTCCACTGTAGTGGAAATTAACTCCATAAATCCCGTGTTGGCGAGCTGTAAAAGTTGCTCTCGGCTGTAAGTGTATCTTGTTGTACAAGAACACGCGGAACGTTCAGACAAACATAGTAAACAAAACAAAAAACATCTTTGCACTGAGGAGCTGGGGGCCGCTGCGTCCTTACGCGCCGCCATCTTGGTTGGTGAAAGTTTACAGAAAAACAATGGATTTTAAAACTTAATACAACATTTCCACAGGGTTTAAACCACTATGAAAGATAAATAAGATTAGTTATCTCAGACATAAATAGACCCTTCTTCGACAAAGATGGCGAATGCAAAACATTCTCTGTATTGTACTCATAGATAATGCTGTAAGATACAAAACATTGAAGTCCTTTACCACAAACCTAACCCTAAACCTAACCGCAAGCTAAGATGGTGCTGATAAGCAGCCTACTGGGAATTATGGCTTGATAACGGTAGAAGCGGGTGGGACATGGCAACAACAACAGGGTCCTGTGGGTTGATGTGTGACGTCATCACATCAACTGTGAGGCACCAGGGTCCACTCCTGGGCTAGGTCTGCAGCTGGAGACCTTTTGCTGTGTTTTGGTGTGGAATTCTCCTTTAGGCATCAAATGTTGCTTAATTTAACCACACAGTAAATCATACACAGCAGGGTCTAAATATATGACATTTTCAGTGTCCTAAAGTTAAATCACCCCCTTTGGGTTTAGCTGTGTGCAGGTGCATCAGACAGCTTTGCTCTGCTCACCTCACAGAGGTGACATTGAACATCCTCCTAACACTGTCTGTGGGTTTAATGAAAATCACCCCTTTGTTTCCATTCACTGCAGGGGCGGATGTAACATTTCCCAATTGGGGAACCCTTTTCGGTTACAGGACTTTTATTAAGTCAAGTAAAGCATCAATAATAACATCAGTTGTTGTTGAAGTTGCAACAGACACGCAGCATGCATAAAGCTAAAGGTCTGACTCAGAGAGTTTTCTGTTTTCAATGATGAAATGCTGTTGGTTTAGTGGTGACACAGCTGTAGTTAGTTAGTAGCAGTAGTAGTGTTTCACATCATTTGAAATATAGGCACTTTCATTTGAAATATCTTTGGGTTATTTTGCATGCCATCGTGTTTGGTGTATGGGGCAGTCTGGGCATTTAGGTGGGCCCCTAAATGCCCCCCACCCCCATGCCCATGCCTAGATCCGCCCCTGTGTACGGTAGACCCCCTGCACTCCACCCCACCGTACCCCCATCCCACTCCTCCCCTCTGGGCCATTCTTCTAGATGTACGGTAGACCCCCTGCGTTTATCGACAGAGTAATAAAGGTACAGGCCCAGGAAGGAGTCCAGAGCGCTCCTTTGTCTTCAGGGCTATTTATACATGATGTGATATATCAGTGTGTCACAGGGAGGGGGTGGTGGGGGTAGAGGAGGGGGAGATGGAGGGAGGGAGAGAGAGAGAGAGAGAAGGGAAGGCATGCATGCTTGCACCAGGGGCGTAGCTACGGGTGGGCTGAGGTGGGCTGCGAACCACCTAAATAGAGAGCTGGCCCACACATTGAAAACATGACTAAGAACTTGAGAAAACAAAGGACAAAGACCAGAGAGCCTCTAGAGAGAGCTTGGGAGGTCTGGACTCACTGTAGTTATAATGGGTGATTTATAATGGATGATTTGCGGGCACTAATCACCCATTATAATGCAAATGAGGCTTTTCATTCACCCTTTGTAAACCTGCCAGATCATTATCATTTGGCAGGTATATCTGTGAAAACAATAGCGCTTGTTTCTGTGAGGGGACTCACAAGGATTTTCTAAACGGCTGTGAAAAGTTACCTCTGGTCTGTTCTCCTGAAAGAAAATCTGTCATGATCAGCAGACACATTGGTAATAACTAATTCATAAACGGCTGTGATTATATAGGCAACTGAACAGCTGAAGTCTATTTGATAATGATTGTGCTAATGAAACAAAACACTATGTGTTGGTGACAGGATTATTATTTCATGTCAAGACATTAATTCAAGAAGATAACCCTAGTACAATATAAACCGAAATATAACCGTAATGCGGCAATAATAGCAATAAATAGCTTTTCTTGCACACGCAAATGTGTGGCCACAGCATGCCCACCCTGAATCACTGCATGCCCACCCTGAATCACTCATGCCCACCCTGAATTGTGTTTCTGGCTACGCCACTGGCTTGCACACACAGAGATAGCCTTGTTCTATCTTGATACACTCATGACCTCAAATTGTGTGAAACACAATTGTGTTTCACCATGTTTTTCCAATGATTTTTCTTGCACACACTCATTTTTTTTAAATGAAACACAGCAGTGTTTCCCAAAGTGGTGTCCATGGATCTCCAGGGGTCCTTGAGGCAGTTCCAGGAGGTCCCCAGTTAAATGATAGATTGGAACCAATGTGTGAGTGTGTGTGACAGATATGAGAGTGAACAACATGTTACCTTGTTGTTCTGCTTCAGAGCTCCTTTCATCTCCTTCATGTGAGGACAGTCTTTACCAGTGACCACTGCCTTGATGTCTGCCACGGGCACTGAGACACACACACACACACACACACACACACACACACACACACACACACACACACACACACACACACACACACACACACACACACACACACACACACACACACACACACACACACACACACACACACACACACACACACACACACACACACAAATGTTACATAAATGTTAAAAAGGACACAAAAATAACTGGGCTGAGAGTTCATGTTCATTATAAAGATGCACATGGTACCCAGAGCTGGATCTAGGGGAGCAATGCCCCCCTAAATGCCCTGACTGCCCCACCAGACATGGTGGCATGCAAAACAACCCACATTTCAAAGATATGTCAAATGAAAGTTCATATATTTAAAATGCTAATGCAAATAAAACTGAAAACTGATGTTATAATTGATGCTTTACCTGCCTAATATAAGTCCTGTACAAGATATGAATCTTGTGGCTCGCAGAACTAAAGAAAATATCAAAATTAGAAGTTAGATTTTGTGTTCAAAAATCTAATGTGGGGTTTTGAAACAGCCCAAACAGCACAGATTTAGGCAAGTTGTTGGCTCAAGACTCAATAACATAATTGCCAGGTTTTATCAATAAGAAAGACGGCATGATCATGTTGTGATCTTATACGCAGGGGTGTAGTGGTGGGGGGGGGGGGGCGTCCCCCCACTTCTCACATCTAGAATATTTTTGGGGCAAAAGTAGGCCTATGTTTTTGTCTTGTCATTTACTTTTATGGAATATGGATACAATTAGGCATTGTAAACAATGTTTCTCAATATGCTATACTTGTTTTAATAGCGTGTCTGTGTGTGTTGCGCAGGTGCACGTAAATGCGCATGCAAATGCAAGTGTGCATGCACGTGTCTTAAAGGGGAATTCCACTCATTTTCAATATTTTACTATGTCATTAATATACCTTAGAGATGTTGTGTGGGCATGGTAAACAGTTAATGAGTTTCCTTTTTTCTGAGAGTGTACAAATGTGAACCAAATGGACCCGCTAGGGTCCATTTGGTTCACATTTGTACACTCTCAGAAAAAAAAAATAAAATGGGTGGAATTCCCCTTTAAGAGGCGTCCCCCCACTTCTAAAAGTACCACTAAACACTGCTTATACGTATCACCTTAACCCTGACCTAACCCTATCTTAGCCCTAAACCTAACCTAAACCATTGACCAATTGTAAATTGGTCGCAGATGATTGTAAAACATTAAACTCTTGTGAATGTCCATAAGCCTACTACATATTGTACGTTGCTGCGTTAGATGGCACGTATTTCCGAGGATCTCTGGGTGTCCCTAGACCCCACCAATAGGTAGTAAATCACCCCAGGGGGTCCCTGGACCCCACCAATAGGTAGTAAATCACCCCAGGGGGTCCCTGGACCACAGCCATGTACTCACGTTTGTCCTGCAGAGACTCGTGGGGGACCTCTCCTTGGGGACTCTCCTCCAGATCTCCATAGTGCAGGACTTTATGGTTAGGAGACAGTCGACAGTACCAGAACTTATCTGTAGAGGGAGACAGAGGGAGAGACTTTATGGTTAGGAGACAGTCGACAGTACCAGAACTTATCTGTAGAGGGAGAGAGACTTTATGGTTAGGACACAGTCAGCACAGACATTTAGAGGAAGAGTTGCTCCAGTGATGGGGAACGCAACAGTCACATGGGTTAGTCATGTGGTCACAGAGAGCCAAAATGGCTTTTACAGACGGGAGTAATAAATCGTGCCTTCTAGTTTATTTTGGTTCACCATTATAAAGCCCTTAATAGTGACTACTGGCGTTGGAAATACATTGTTTTCAAGAATAGTGGAGCTATTTCATGTATGTGTGACAACCAATTTAAAGTATTTTACAGGACAATTTCCCTGCCAGTATCCCTGCACTGAGTCTATACGCTTTGTCAACCAAATAGCCATCTTTTCTGAACCAGAAATAAAGTTCAACAGTGTGTGGACAACCCATGAAGAACATGTTGGACCAAACACAGCTGTGTTTGAAACCCCCACTGACCAGTGAAAGAAAACTTTTTTTTTACTGTGTTAAAAAGGTCAGGACAGCCGTTTTAAAGAAGGGTCGCGACCTAGGTCAAGGTCGCATAATGATTTCACCCTTCCTGAAGTATAGTGTGGTTTGTGTGTGTCCTAAATGTAGACCTGATGCTATTTACAGTGCCTGGTTGTTGTAAGAGCACACGCACGCACGCACACACGCATGCAGACACACACACACACACACACACACACACACACACACACACACACACACACACACACACACACACACACACACACACACACACACACACTCCGTGAGTCATCAGCAGAAGAGGAAAAATAGAGCAATCAACTCGAGAGAGAGAGAGAGAGAGAGAGAGAGAGAGAGAGAGAGAGAGAGAGAGAGAGAGAGAGAGAGAGAGAGAGAGAGAGAGCATTGTTGCATTGTTGATGCAAAATGCAGAGGAAAATGTCAACGACTAAAATAACTACACATCAAACGTACATACATGTTGTATTGATTGTTACTGTTCCACCACCGGCACCACGCACACTGAACCAACCTGGACCTACCTGGACCAACCTTGTCCATGCCTATGCACATCCGTGTGCGTGTGTGTGTGTGTGTGTGTGCGTGTGTGCGTGCGTGTGTGTGTGTGTGCGTGCGTGCGTGTATGTCTGTGCATGGCCGTGTGCACAGACACATATGCCCGTTGCTCTGTCTGAAAGACGTTGCCATCTGTACCCACTCTATTGGATTATAATAGCAGCTCTTCCCACTTAATACCACCATCATCCAGTTCTGATACAATGACTATACGTTGTGTTAAAGATAATATGCAAACCATACGATATGACAGTGGAGGGAGGACTCACGCCAACACTATGTTTGCTCTTTAAAGTTGTCTCGCATGACAAAATAATGTCACAAGGAGTAGCTAATATCATGAATGCCATTTGCATATAGTTTGGCGTTATGCTCCTGAATGAAGAATAGCAGCTGTTGCCATCCATGAGGAGGTTCAGAGTTCTCACATTTAAGAAACACAGAATAAAGAACTCTTTTGTACTTCTAAACCAGAATCGATAAATCCAAGGTCATGATTGTCACGTTTTTGCAATTTATTTCTGATGCCGTGTTTGAAATGTATTGTCTGTTGTCGTATGTGAACGGTGTCGCCATGGAGGCCAGACAAATTTCAGTATAAACTGACAATAAAGTTGTATCGTATCATATCGTATGCTCCAAAGATAGTCAATCACTTAAACTGTTAATGGTTCCCTTGCTTAAATGTTTATATTTCATGTATAATGACAACATCTGAAAGACGACAAACACAGTGTTTTTTGTTCACACTAAAGTTGCCTCTATTATACCTTCAATGTAAATCACTCTGGATTAAGCCTAAAGTGTCTAAAATGTCCCCAATCCCAGAGCTCACAACGCGTTGCATCTCAACGCACTGTGATCTGGTAGACACGTCGGCTGTGTCTGCTATACTTTCACATAAAGGTGCTTACAGAGTTACAGAGCCAGTAATAAATCACGCATTCTAATTCATGTTCAATGGGACCGGCGTTTTGTGCTCAGAAAACCACCTGCGATAAAGAGAGCGTGTAACGCCGGTCGTTTATTGCGCGGTGTCCAGCGATTTGTGTTGCGTCATGAGTGCACGCTCGTTTCGTGCACATGCGCGCAATGTTTCTGAAAGCTCAATCTAGTGAGCTTTTTAAAACGCTTGGCGTTAATCGACGGGTGATTTTCTTTAGGTCTATACGATTCAGAAAGGATCGACAATCACCGCGTTTATGCAGGCGTTTATCGTACGCCTGGAAAGCCCTGTAGGGCCCTGATACACCTAGCAACGTTTTGATCAACATCAACAGGCAACGTCAACTAGCAACGTTGACCTTTCACTTCTCTATACAAAATGATCAACTCCTGGTTGTTCAGAAAAAGTCAGATCATTAGCGCCCTCTACTGATCAATATTTCAGAATCCTCCAATCACAGCCCTCCTTGGTGTCATCTGATCCTTCCTCCTAGACTGAATACAGAACTTTTCTGAAACCATGGCTGCTGCTGCTGCTGCTTCACTGCGGTGGACAAAAACAAGGATTTTGTAACTTTTATTTCGCTAAATAAACATTTTGAGTTGGGTGGCAGTTGGGTGAAAATGATTCAATGCAAACTAAGGCTTCTTTTTTTCTGAGAGTGTACAAATGGAACCAAATGGACCCGCTAGGGTCCATTTGGTTCACATTTGTACACTCTCAGGAAAAAATGAAAATGGGTGGAATTCCCCTTTTCATGGGAGCTGTTGCCTGTTGCCGTGTGTCTCATCATGTTGATCATGATGAGACAGTCGCTGACACACGCGCGTGTCTAGGCACACACACACACGTCTGCTCATGGGAGCTCGGCGGTTGCCAGTCACGATGTAGTTGCCAGAAAAAAATAAAAGAAAAGAAACAGAGGGAAGGATGATTTCTTTTTTTTCTCTTTTTGCACTACATTGTGGGTGATAATTGAGCGCAGTAGAAGATGTCACCCCAGGGTCCCTCTCTAAATGAACACCCACGCTCTGCGGTGCCAGTTACACCCAGAAGAAACCCCATCAGAGACCAGCCTGCTAAAATGATTAATTTAACTCTTACTGGACTGTAACGAGTTTTAGGGTTGTTCTATTGAAAAAAAAAAAAAAAAAATCAGATCTACAAGCTCATAGCGCGCCACCGAGTGGCGCGCTATGAGCTTGTAGGTCTGATATTTTTTGAAAAAATCGTAAAAAATGTGCATGGCGCAAATCTTGATTATATCATTTCAGAAGCAAACTTTTTTTTAAACTCAGATCATTGCTTCTGGGGGGATCCCCTAGAACATGTTTTGAGATGGGGGGTCCACACCAAATATAGATAATTCTGGTGGTTCTTGACATGAAATATGTTGAGCATCACTGACACAGGAACGTAAATTTTTCAGAAAAAATAGAATCTAGTGTCAGAAACTAGCATCCTGATTGAAGACTAGATCCTACCAGGAGTGTATAGCGCCCAAAACTGGAATCTACAGTAGTGTGGGAAACTAGAATCCGGCATCGAAAACTAGACTCTAGCGTCAACAAATAGAATCTAGTGTAAGAAACTAAAATCTAGTCTTGGAAACTAGAATCTCATGTCAAAAACAAACATCTAGTGTTACTACATAATGGTTTAAACTCCTCTCTCCTATCATAAGTGTGGACGCTGCACGTACAGACTGAGAACTCTTATTTAATGTCTTATTTAATTTGGTATCCATTCTGACTGGCAGCTCTATAGCGTCAGGGGCATAATGGGGGGGGGGGTCTATAGGAGTTCTCACCATCCAATGTTAACACAAAGGCTGTTTCTCTGGCTTATATGACGGTGTACTGTCTGTCTGTCTGTCTGTCTGTCTGTCTGTCTGTCTGTCTGTCTGTCTGTGAGTCTGCCTGCCTGCCTGCCTGTCTGTCTAGCTGTGAGTCTGCCTGCCTGCCTGCCTGCCTGCCTGCCTGTCTGTCTAGCTGTGAGTCTGCCTGCCTGCCTGCCTGTCTGTCTAGCTGTGAGTCTGCCTGCCTGTCTGTCTAGCTGTGAGTCTGCCTGCCTGTCTGTCTAGCTGTGAGTCTGCCTGCCTGCCTGCCTGCCTGCCTGCCTGCCTGCCTGCCTGCCTGCCTGCCTGCCTGCCTGCCCGCCCGCCCGCCTGCCTGCCTGCCCGCCCGTGTGTGCGAGCGCGCGTGCGCGAGGGTCGAACAGATTTAAGGAGGGGTGCAACGTGCACTGACTGCTTTGGTATAAGACGCACGAATATTAAACTACATCGATTTCACGTCTTCTCCTCTCTGTGCTCCGATAATTTTCTTTCTTGATTTCAACTGCGGATTTTACCACGACACAATGAGCACACACACACACACACACACACACACACACACACACACACACACACACACACACACACACACACACACACACACACACACACACACACACACACACACACACACACACACACCAAATGCATGTGCCATGGGAATTAATTTAGTTAAGTGCCAACAGATTTTAATGTGCGGCGACAGGCAGCTCTCCACAGCCTCCTCTGTGCTTCAAACAGCACAAAGACCTCTTTACAGACTAGGGATGGAGCTCTATAACTGATAGATCCAATAACAAGCTTATTGAGAAGCCATTATCAATGAGCTTTGGGCTGATCCAGCCTGTTACGGGGGATAGCGGCGCATGGTGTCATGTTTAAACAATCAACACAAGAGGAGATCAGTAAATAATAATTTTAATTGTCACAGTGATTCCACCGCGCCACTCTCTGTGCTGACAGACCAGAATCACAGAGCACAGGATTAAGGTCTAACATAAACGGTGGGTGTGTGCACTGAACGAGCACAACGTGCACGACAACCAACACCCGTTGAAAACGAACTAAAAGCCGCAGTTTATGACAGCCAGTCTGTTAAAGCCCTTAAAAGTGTATTAATTACTGTGAATCAGCTCTGCACAGGATAACACTATGACACTTTCTGTAATGAACGCGTTTTGGTGTTTTAGCTGTTGAAAAATAGCAGATCTACAAGCTCATATCGCGCCACCGAGTGGCGCGATATGAGCTTGTAGTTCTGCTATTTTTTGAAAAATTGTGAAAATGTGGTGCAAATCTTTGAATAGATTATTTCGGAAGCAAACATTTTTAACTCAAATCTTCCTCAGACACAGTCTTGTGGAAGAGCATTGTGCTCGAAACGTTACTCACCTTTATGGTCCAATAAAAGGTACCAGTCCAGCATCTGAGCCCTCAGTGTGCGAGCTTTTATCATTTTTAGAAACTGGAATCTAACTTCAGAAACTACAGTCTACTGAGAGGAACTAGAATCTAGCGTGGGGGACTAGAATCTGGCATGAGGAACTAGAATCTACCGTGGGGGACTAGAATCTGGCATGAGGAACTAGAATCTACCGTGGGGGACTAGAATCTGGCATGAGGAACTAGAATCTACCGTGGGGGACTAGAATCTGGCATGATGAACTAGAATCTACCGTGGGGGACTAGAATCTGGCATGAGGAACTAGAATCTACCGTGGGGGACTAGAATCTGGCATGAGGAACTAGAATCTACCGTGGGGGACTAGAATCTGGCATGAGGAACTAGAATCTACCGTGGGGACTAGAATCTGGCATGAGGAACTAGAATCTACCGTGGGGGACTAGAATCTGGCATGAGGAACTAGAATCTACCGTGGGGGACTAGAATCTGGCATGAGGAATTAGAATCTAGCGTGGGGGGCTAGATCTGGCGTGATGAATTAGAATCTACCGTGGGGGGACTAGAATCTGGCTGAGGAATTAGAATCTACCGTGGGGGGCTAGAATCTGGCATGATGAATTAGAATCTACCGTGGGGGACTAGAATCTGCCATGAGGAACTAAAATCTACCGTGGGGGACTAGAATCTAGCATGAGGAACTAGAATCTACCGTGGAGGGACTAGAATCTGGCATGAGGAACTAGAATCTACCGTGGGGGGCTAGAATCTGGCAATGAGGAACTAGAATCTACCGTGGGGGACTAGAATCTGGCATGAGGAACTAGAATCTACCGTGGGGGACTAGAATCTGGCATGAGGAACTAGAATCTACCGTGGGGGACTAGAATCTGGTATGAGGAACTAGAATCTACCGTGGGGGACTAGAATCTGGCATGAGGAACTAGAATCTACCGTGGGGGACTAGAATCTGGCATGAGGAATTAGAATCTACCGTGGGGGACTAGAATCTGGCATGAGGAATTAGAATCTACCGTGGAGGACTAGAATCTGGCATGAGGAACTAGAATCTACCGTGGGGGACTAGAATCTGGCATGAGGAACTAGAATCTACCGTGGGGGACTAGAATCTGGCATGAGGAACTAGAATCTACCGTGGGGGACTAGAATCTGGCATGAGGAACTAGAATCTACCGTGGGGGACTAGAATCTGGTATGAGGAACTAGAATCTACCGTGGGGGACTAGAATCTGGCATGAGGAACTAGAATCTACCGCGGGGGACTAGAATCTGGCATGAGGAACTAGAATCTACCGTGGGGGACTAGAATCTAGCATGAGGAATTAGAAATCTACAGTGGGGGACTAGAATTGGCATGAGGAGGAACTAGAATCTACCGTGGGGGACTAGAATCTGGCATGAGGAATTAGAATTACGTGGGGGGCTAGAATCTGGCGTGATGAAATAGAATCTACCGTGGGGGACTAGAATCTGGCATGAGGAATTAGAATCTACCGTGGGGGGCTAGAATCTGGCATCATGATGAATTGAATCTACCGTGGGGGACTAGAATCTAGCATGAGGAAACGAAAATCTTGCATCAGAAACTAGAATCTGATTAGGACACAATGGGTTAAACTGATTAAGACAAATTAAGGGTTAGCAGTTATTAAACCCATAAGCTGATTCACAAGATGTTCGTCGTCAGACTCTGAATCTGCATTGGCAGAATGGACAGACCCCACCTTAAATGTTTCTCTGCAGGGACCATCAAAGATAAATAGTATAAAGCTGGGCTCAAGAAGATGAACACGGTTCACCTCTCTTTCTCTCTGTATCTTTGTCCAGCCCCCCCCCCCCCCTTAACAGTTTTCGTGCCCTTGC